>KZ270018.1:148602-211235 GCA_002249935.1 Onchocerca flexuosa | reverse complement strand
ATTAATTTAGTCTAAGCAGCACTGAAAGCAAAAATAGAAGTCCCATATTACAACAAGAAATAATGAAATTTTATATAAATATTGCATGTATCTGAAAACATGGATTTTGCCAAGATTATTTAATTACACTTACAACAAGTCCTTTCAAAGTATCCCTTTGCTCGATGTCAATATTACTTTCATCTCGCTCATCAGGTATTTCAATACTCTTTATTGAAATTCTTAACCAATTATCCTCCTCACCAATCAGAATCCATTCCAAGGGTGCAAAGTCTATCGACTGCCAATCTTCGGCTGCAGGTGAACTTACAACTGCGTTATTTGTCACTCCACCAAAAACTACAAAATGAGTACAATGTATGCTCAAAGCTATTATTCTGACTTACAAATACTTTTCTAACGAGAAGTTTAACTTGAATTAATTACTATGAAAACTTAGGTACCATCCATTCAAATAAAAATTAAATAGTGAAATCAAATAGTGATTAATACAAGCTAAACTAATCTCTTAATATCCAGCAATACCATCGCCAGATTTAGGCAAGGTTTTTTCCGAATGAGGGAAAATTTTAATATTATATTGTAATTATGATAGTCATACAAAATGACTGGTTGACTGATTCTTCATACAGCGACAGCTATGCATCACAAAGCAGTTATTCATAAAAGATTCCATAGAAACAAAAGACTATCAAATGATAATAAGCATGATTCTCAAAATATAAAGTAATAAATAACCTTTTTTAAATTTGATCATTAATTCCGGTTTTAATGGTTCGATATCACCACTATCATCTTCACTGCCACTATATCTTAATCGTATCCAAAATGCCCGACTCTAAAAATATATTACTTTAATGTCATGGTGTTTCAAAGTGCTTCAAATAGTATAATGCTGACAGTGTGAATCAGTATCAAAAACTCATTTACTTTTTTCTCGATTTCGATTAAAAGTTAGAAAATCTGAGATTTTTTAGTTGATTATCTCTTCATCATATATCCATAAAGAATGAGAAGTGAAATGCTTGACAAATCCATTGTTGAATTATTACTATGAAATGATGATGCTGTGACAGATAGAATTATAATTTGGAAGATGACAAAAATCTGCATTTACTTCACGTTCATGGGATGAAATAAATTGAGATTTGCAGACAAAAAATAAATGCAAAAGTTATAAAGCCAAATTAGGATAGCTATGATGTGAAGGAGTAATATTGATGAAAAACTGGATAAAATATAAAAGATTTTCAATTATTCAAGCCCTGAAACTTTTTTTGCAAATAAGATTTAAGCTCGATATTTTAAATAATTTACAGCCATCATTGGTACATCTTCAAAAGAACAAGCTCTTGTCATAATTTTTCCACTGTTATTATTTTCACGAACTTCCAAGTAGGATTCTGCACAATATTCCGAAAAAGGTAATTTCAATTTGCTGAAAAATATGATTTTGTTGACCTTCTCAAAAATTTGAATTTCTCTTCAAAATTTTCAATTCTCATCCTGCTTATCCTATTTTATGTCTATAGGTTTCAAAGCTCGTTTGTTAGAATTACATAATTTATCAAATGTAATACTAAATATTTGATGATCGAAAAGACAACATAAAAATACGAACAATAAAGGATACATTAATGCTTGGAAAAAAAAAAAAGAAAAAAATACAAAATTTCGAGTTCCACTTTATTTCCTTCCGTATTATTAATGAACCATTCACATTCAAAATCATTTTCCATGAAGGGATAATATATAACTCCAGCGATCGAATGAATGGTACCACCACAACCTACATATCTTTAAATTATGTATAATTTTCAGCAAACGTCAAATATTGCGTAAAAGCCCAAAATAAAAAGAACAAACTTTCGATCTGCGTTGAATAAGAGAAGTGGATATGTTCTAAATGCATATTATTCAGTCCTTTTAAATGCACGCTGAGAACACTGCCTGTAGAGCGTAATTCCCGAGTAGCACACGTACGTGATATTTGTTCTGAGCTTGAAGGATTGCACTCAAGATGATACCTTGAAGCAGTAAAGAACTTTCACGATAATTTCAATCAAATTTGATGAAGCAAGCCCGATAATTCGGATCATAGAATTATTAGCTAAAAAAGCATTTCAAGCCAAATTTCTAAGTTCACAATTGTATAATAAATTTTCAAAGAAATTGAGATCACGTAATAATTTGCAGCATTTCTCTCATCAGCAATATTGCTTTGAAAATAATCCAAAGAGGCAGAAGAAGCAATCAAAGTGATTTTTTAAAGCATGCAAAGAAATTATTAAAACTATTAAGGTAATACAACAAGTAAACTTCATTTCTTATTTATTACAATTTAATATACAACGGAGATGAGTTAAGAAAAACAGTTCTTTAGATTTTTCTAAAAAAAGTTCATCTGGTAAATAACTGAGCTATAAGTACGACTGCAAGTTTGCTCCGTTTCCTTACACGAATCATGGCTTGATTTAAATACATCAAATTAAAATTGATTTCATTTTACTTTCTTGCAATGCTTATTTTAATCATGAATAATTCGAGGAACTTTTGAAAATTTTAATAAAAACACTTACATTCCTAGAATAGATGCATCTTCTTGTGCGCCATCGTAAATAGTAACGATAGCGCTAGATTTATTGCGTGCTTTTAGAGCTTTATGCTTGTTAAAACGTAGCTGATCGAGACGAAGATATATGTGTTGTCCATCTGCAAAAAAAAAAAAAAATTAGATTTGAGAGCACATCATATCAGATCAAACAAAACTAAAATTAATCTCGCTTGATTCTACTTTTTTGAAAGACGAAAACCTTCAGCTTTGATAAGGAATTTGCATTCATTCTCTCTGACTGCATGCAATTGAAATGTTTTGAGTTCATTCTCGGCATGCAGCGTACCACCACAAGCTAAAGGTATAACAGAAAACCGATGTTGTAAGCACGTTCATCGTCCCCTGACAAATAGGCTCGGTCATATGGGCTACCTTGGAAAACAACCAGTGCCTAAAATATAATAATTTTGCACTAAAAGATCTCTCACTAGTAACTAAAAATAGAATATATGAAAAACATATGAAAAATAAAATATGTAAAAAAAAAAATAACCTGCTCGGTTGTTGATGTAACAACTTCCGGTTGCTTCAAGTTGTGACAAAAACGTTCCAATATTTCCACATCACTGTAAATTTGCTCTGAATTGTGAAATTTTATATTTTTAGGAGCGAGAAATTAGCCAAAACTAAGTGGGACTAATTATATTTTATTGTAGCAACTTATGACTTTTAACATATAAGATCCCGAAAATAGTAAATAACACAAGCATTTTTTAAGCAAAATGTAACAAACATACGTATTATTGCCATCATAAAATGCAATCGATCCCTCAAGGATACTACGTGAGTTTTGGCACCTAAAATAAATATAAATAAATAAAGAGAATTAAATACGAAGTTCATATTCAATACATGGGACTTCTGAAACTGGTCAGAAAAAGAAATAGAAAAGAAATAAATGTCTCAATTCATTCAAAAATTCATTCAAATTCAATTCATTCAATAAATGTCTCAATTCATTCAAAAAAGAAATAAATGTCTCAATTGAAATGTTGTATTTCGAATTTCATGCTGAATGCTAGAACATCAATAATAAGTAAAACATTAATGAAACTTAAAAGAATGACCAATCTGGGAAATTTTGCAAGGCTGAGAAATGAAAGCTGTCAATTAACAATGAAATATCCTTGGAAGCAAAACTTACGTGACATTTGTATTAAAATTTGAACGCCATATTCTCATGTCTGGTTGTTGGGGGTGATAATTTAAGGCTGTGTATTGTGTTAAATTGAATTGAATCGAGTAGCCACTTGGTGCTTTTATCAGCCAAATACACTCAATCGATTTCGGATACAGATTTGGGTAATTTGGTGAATGCAACTGAACCATTTCATTTTGTTTCACTGTAAAATATATTGTTATTTTCATTTTAAGATGATAGCTAATATACCAACTGTTTTATCTCTCGATGCAGACACGAAGAAAAAATATTCGAGTTAAAAATGAAATGAAATTTGCTACCTCAAAAATTATTGTTTGATGGGATAGACAAAGTGTTCAGAAGTAAAGCATTTAGAGTATTTACGTTTCAAGATGGATTTGAAAACCGATTTGAAAAATAAAAAAAACGTAAATCTCATTATCTTAGATAATAAGCATTACAAACAATGCTCAGTATAGCTAAACAGATTTTTCTGCTTTACTTGCAGTGTATAGCAATTCTTAAACCATATCAAACTTCCTCGATTGTTACTATAATAGTGAAAAATTCCTTACTCTCGATAATAGCTCCACACTCATCACCTGCCTTTGCAGGTACAAACAATATTTTCCCGGTCATGACACGTTTTTTCACATCTGGTTTAGCTAATGTGCTAGGAATTTTGAATTTTACAAATAATTCATTCGTATGTGACGTATAATTATCGTCTTCCCTGCTCGAACAAATAACTTTTTGAGCAAAACCAGTTGCATTGCTTGTACCGGAATAAAACTGGAAATTTCATTTATCTTTGTAAATTAATGCCAATAAATTTCAAGATATGAAAAAATTTTTGAATAAAAATTAATTCTTGGATTTTAAGTAATTCACTACAATTGATAAATTGAAAAAAATTCCAGTATTTCATATTATTCCTCATCTTTTTTTCTCCACTTTTCTATCCATCTTTTTGAGACCCAATAAATTTTTATTCGATTAAAAAATAATGTTAATGATACTTACAGCAATGCCACTGAATTGTTCGCTATCATTTCCAGTGCAGCTTTCAATAATGTCAAATATTGATAGTTTCTCAATATGAAAAAGTACTCGCATTCCGATATGTGCAACAATTTTCCACGTACATTCGTAAATTTTCGAATTATTAACTAATTTATCGACATCAACAATTACAATCGTTGGTGAGGTGATGTCACCACCACAACCTAAAAGGAATTTACAGTTATCTAATCAAATTTTTTTGAGCTATTTTATCTCATTTAAATATCTCCGTGAAATAAACTTCGCCTTCATTCACTGAACATTCGTGCTGCGATATTTTACAGTTACATGAATTAATATTATTATATATTAGTCATTAAGTACTTATTGTTTATCACAAAGATTTGATATGTAATGACAGGAAAATAAATACTTTTTATACTTGATTTTTAATGTACCTTCATTTGACCATGAAAGCCAAAAATGATTCTCGGGTTCAACTTTTGAAGAGAATGTAATATCAACAATTTCATTCTCCGTTAAAATCCAAACTGGTTGACCAACACGGTCACAGAATTTTCGCATTGTTTTTGTATGATTCTGTTGACCATTGATTGTTACTGAGGATTCCAGTATTTGATTTTCGCCAAACTAGGAAATTGTAATTAAATCATACAATTTTCTATAACACAAAATATTCTTTAAAATAACTGTACGACTGTCCATTATTCAAATTGATTTAATACATTTTGAGAGGTCTGATTTCACCTCACGATAATTTGAAGCCAGCTAGTAATCCAAAAACATTTGTTAATTTAATAAAACGATTCAAAACGAATTCCATCGATTTGAAAAAATTTCTACTCAAAAAATAAGAAAACAATTTAAATCTCAAGTTAATTTGTTTGGTAAATGTATTTGATTTTATCCACATTGACTCCAAAGCGATAAAAAATTCTACAACGCAATTCATCTCAATCTCGTTTCCTTTCATATAATTTGAGAAATTTAAACTAGTCGTGCAAAAAGGAATACTTTCAGAACTTGCAAAATTGAAGGAAAAATTTACTTCAAGGTAATTAATACGACAGAGCGGTGTAAAACGAGTATTTGATTCTGTAATTCTAAAAAAATGAAACATCAATCGTATCCGATTCCCTCTCGTTGTTTGTATCCGCCATTTACAAAAACGATTTTCAAGAGTTCGTTCCGGGTAACCTGGACTTTGAAGAATACCATGATGGCCAGATAACAAAATTTCATTGCATACTGTAATATCATGAATCTTATTACAGTAATCCAGACTTCAGTTTTATTTGCAGTATAACCAATATGACATCCATGAAATAATATTAAGAATTTCGCTCGTCACAATATCTTTTTTGAAATGCTAGCTAAGCAGAAAATAGTATTTTCAAAACGGTTGGCATGAAATTAGCTCAAATTAGGCTCGCAACGGTAGTTCAAAATTGCTTCAATGATGCTCTTAATAAGTAAATCAAAGTTAATTTAATTGATGATTTTAAAAACTGAACCAGTGGTATAATGTGCGAGAAATCCAAAAAGTGATCCAAAATGTGTTCCACCATGCTGACGATATCGAATTGTTAATTCGTTCCTTTCAGAATCAACAGATGTTAACGAAATCTCTTTTTTGCAGTAACGTCTGAGTATGCGTGCAGATACCGAAGAACCTTCGGCTACCTTAATATATCATCCAATCAATGAAATATTTGATGACTATTATTCAATCAAAAACAACTTTCGAAATTTAATTTTTTCTCTAAACTGAAAGTTCATATCAGATATAATTATATTTTTTTCAAATCACAATTAAAATTTGAGGAAATCTCTTAAATTTCTTCTTAGACAATTGTAACATAATAAATATCTCCCAAAACGATAGGATAACATACATCAATATAATTAGGAGCAAATGACGAACAAAAACCATTGGAATCAGCTGAATTCAAATCATCAAGCGTTGTTATGGTGAAACGAACTCGATTACCTGCAACGCATGCATGATGATTTATCACCATAATTTGAAGTACTCAATAAAATTTTAAATGATTTTTTTTTTCTTAAGCATATTAGAACCTGATGCAACATGGATGTGCCAATCACAATTCAAAGTTCGAGAATCTTTCAGCGGGTATTGTGGAGTTGATAAGGCACCATTGAAACCTCCTAAACGTCCTCCACAATCTGTAAATTCCACTTTTCATGTCACTTTAAACAGATAGAACACTTCAACTGCATTATTCAAATCAAAATTCAAAGAAATTTGATAGAATATTTCATTTTAAAACTTTTCTCAAATTATCAAATAAAATGATGAAGTGTAGTAACTAGCCAGAATTAATTTGTTGGTAGTAAATGATGAATAGCATTAAAGGTGCATTTCTTGTTGTTAGGCGCATAAAAATACGACTGCCTTGAGAGCGTAGCTCTCTAACAGGATGATCATCACATACTTCGGAATCTCGGAAAAGTCCACCAAAACCAGGTGATTGCTCATTCACCCCATTTCTTAAATAATAATAATAAAAAAATTAAATAGGCATAAAAAAAGATTCCATAATACATGATTAATTTATTTGAGATTTGGAATGAATTCTTAGAAAAAATTCAAACAGTCCTTACAAATGATGAAAAATTGCTGAAATTGTTTGATTACCTCAGCATCAATGTTCCTTCGTTGCAAGGAGCTGATATATTTTCGAATCGAAGAAGAATCCGTTTCGAGGATTGCAACTGTAATTGCAGAGATATGTATCCCAAAAAAAAATATTTTGTTTTAATAAAATTCATGGCAACTGAAAATCCAGCCTTCGAAAATAGATGAAAATGAATTACCGCAATCTGATAATCACACTGCGCAAATTTCATTTCCGTCTCGGCATGAATTACAATTCTACCACTTGTCTCTGTATATGTTCTGTGGCAATCGATCTATAAATTCCACAAAATCATTGGATAAAACTGGATTTATTTCACTGAATGATTTCGGATTAAAAAAAAATCGACAAATATCGACATCAACAAATAGAAATCTAAAAAAATTTTGTCTGAAAATGCTAGATATTTTTTTAAAAAATAAATTAATGAAAGAATGAAAAACATAATAATTATTCATCATTAATATCCCACCTTATCATCAACAGCTTGCCATTTAGCCATAAAACCAGCACCATTTACTGAACGATCACTTTTGAATACAACGGTTAGCCGATTTCCGGTTGATAAAATTGGAGGAGGAAGTAGTGTGCCACAGAATCTCAAAAAAAATTATTTTTTGAATAGAGGTAGAAAGATCCAAGGTTAAAATCCATAAAGAAAAAGGAAAATGTATAAAGAAATTCAGGACAAAACTTATTATCTTTGTAATGGATAGTGAGTAACACAGTAATTTCAGTTCCTTAGAATTCAAGTTAAAAATGTAGGACAATTCACAGATAATTACATCGTACATATTAGGATGAATGATTCGGTGGAGTCAAGAGAATATTATTTTTAGATTAGCTAAATCAATTCTTGATCACTGTTTGAGTTTTTCCATACCTTCCATGTAATTCGCTGTGGTCATCATCATTTACATAAGTGTCATAGATTTCGATGCTATCAAAGGAGCAATCTTCTCGATTCGGTACAACCTCCAATTCAAACACCCCAAATGTTAGCCGAATTCGTTTACCCTTTAAACGACATGAAATTAAGCAAAGTTATAAGAAATATTTGTAAATATTCAACCACATTTCAAAAACTGAGTAAAGCAAAGATACCGGCGTGTTAATCACATATATACAATACATATGTGCCAAATATTTTTCTGGATAATTCGGACTTGTTATCTGACCTGATTCGCCCTCAAATATTCCACCGCAACCTACAATGAAGCAAAAGATGCGTTAATTGGATGCTCATTTTGAATCATATCAAAATTCGGCAAAATTTTTTTTCCGCAAATTTTAACTTCAATTTTAAGCAAATAGTTAGAAAGAAATAATGAAGGATGAGAGAATGAAAATTAATGCGGTATATTTACAAATAAGTTTATCAAGTTGAAATTGAAATAACTCACCTACATCAAATTGTTCATATAAGAAAAGTATGCCCTTATTGTCAATACCACTTGAACTCAGTGTGATTCTCAGCGGCCTCGAAGCACTTGTCACCTAAAAATTGATATTATGGAAATAATAAGAGTTCTAAGAAATGAAATCTGAAAAAAAATTCGAGAAAAAATCGCATAACTCAGTTTCAAACTGTATTATTCTGTCCATATGGTAATCAAATTGTTCGCAGTTCCAGAACGTAATCTAATATATATCCAAAATTCTAATTTGAAAATTGTTAAACAGTAAAATAATTTGTGTACAAATCATTTGTATACCACGATACCATTTCTCCGTCAGGTGCGACGAAAGGATACCGAGCGCAAACGTATCGTTTATTGATCTGATCGTGTGAATCATGACCACCCGAAAACTACAAATGTTTTAAAATTTATGAAAGAATTAATAAGTGTAAATTACAAAAACAATGTAAGTAAAAAAATCTTCAAAATTTTGGTGTGTAAATCTTAAATTTCCAAAGTCTTTCAAATAAGCGTTAGAATCATAGCAACATCGAGAAATAATAATTTGAATTGATTTTTTATAAAAACCCTATTGGTATTCAATTGATATGGAATTTCTGCAGACGCATTCTCAATTCAATTAAATCACTCATTCTCAGTTCAATTAATTAAAAGCTTCCAACTTTAACCAAAAAAATCGGAATGTAAAATTTTTGGCTTTGATCTCAGTGATTTAGAATAATGTCATTTCTTTGTTTCTGATTTTTTGGGAAAGTTTTTTTTTTCTTTCCACATGTCACGTGAATTTGCAGCGTGCGTTTTTTCCTTGCATGTTTAACAATTAATTACAACTAGAAAAGTTTGGACTTAGAAATGCAGTTAGCTCTATTTTTTAAGTATTCGAAAAATATAGTTCTATGACCGGCTATCGTACGTAAATATTCATGTGCCTTTTCTAATATTCTTATTACTTCGGTGACATTATACGCTTAACTTCTTTTCTCACAACAATAAAAAAATGTTCATACAATATGGTTTTTATCTTTTTGCTTTCGCTATCGTTTCTTTTGTTCAAATGCTGGGCTTGAGCAATTAAGATGGAGGATAAAATTGCAAAGATAAAATCTTTGATTAATATATTGAAGTCAAAGGTGCTTCTATTCTAGAAAAACTTTAGTACAAGATTAAGGGCCGCATAATGACCTTTTCCTCATTTTCCATTCTTTTTCCCATTTGTTTTAATTTAATTCTTTTCAAATGAGCTCATATAATAGTGAAAAAAACTTACTTCAACATAATCTGCCAATAGATCGTGTTTGGCGACGTCATAAAAGCATGTTTTAATATCCGTATTCAGTCCAATGAAACTAAATTTCAGTCGTATTGCTTTCGTTTTTTCCGCTTCAATAACATAGGTGCATTTAAATGGTTGAGCACTACCATTCGGATAATTAGAACTTTGAATAGTTCCATTCGGTGATGTTAAATGTTTCTCGCATACTGCAAAATCAATTTTTAAGTTTACAAAGATGGTTGGACCTTAGAAATAGCTTATTGATAATTTAATCCTCGTAGAGCTAAATACGAAACCGTAATAAGAGATCTCAAGATAAATCAACTTAATACACAAAAAATAATATTTTAAGGAGCAAGCCATGCTAATAAAGTTGATGTAAATTGAATGGAATAATTAATATTGATTAATTTTGGCCCATTCCAAATTCATCAATTATGTGAACTAAAATTAAAATATACCTGAAGAATAATGAATTTTGAATCCCTTTCCGTTAATTGATTGATTCGAATGGAACTGTATAACCATTTTTGGCCCGGATGATATAATCGGACCTTCAGGTCGTTTACTGTTGCAGTAACGTCCGATAATAGGATGCGATGCATCATCACCATTTCTGAACTGAAATATACTCAAAATTTAGTGTCATCTTGGAATTGCACAATAAAAACTTCACAGTGTGAAAGTAATTAAACAACTTAATCCATTTCGAAGGGCGAGCGAGTCTTTCCTATTTTCCATTTTTTTCAGAAGGAGGAAAGAAGCGAAAAATAGATTCTGTGATTTCGATTAGACTGAGAACTCTCATAAGAATTATTCTATCACCGTCAAGGCATGAAGACTTTGTCTTTTATTTTCCGAATTCCCAATAGTTTTGGAAGTTGCTCAGCTTTTAATTAAAATTTGAAACAGAGTTAAAAAGACAAAATAAAATTTATAACAAAGTTGAAAAAAAAAAAAAAGCTAGCTACAGACACCTATGGCAGGTTCATCGTACTACTTAAAAAGTACCGTGGACTTGTGATAGGTCTCTGTAATTCTAATAATTCAAAGGTATGCGACATTTGTGGAATGAAAGGAGTTTCGATTACTGTGTGACGACGACAACTAAGCATCCGAATCACTCGTCGAAAAGATTTCAAGATTCGGGAAACAAAAAAGTTTCCACGTCTTGATAGTGATAGAATGATTTCTGGCGTTTGCTTTTGGCATACTTGGCTTTGCATAGGGAAGATTTAACTCAGCGGGAGCCGAAAGAAAAGTAGAAAAAAACATTTCATTAGAAGATATACCAAACATAGCCACAGCCATATGAAAATATATATTAAATGCTGTGAAATAATGAAACGGAATGAATTATCAATGAGGGATACATGAAATAAGTTATTTTACTTTAGAATATTTACCGTAATGTAATCAAAGCGACATGGTCTTATGAGATTCAATAAACGCTGCGATGGACTCGTCGTTTTCAAAAGTGAAAAACGAAAATGAGACATTTCTGGAAATCATTGAGCTTTATTGCATTTTAATCAAAATGAATGTCAATGAAAGTTAAAATTAGAAGAATTGACGAAAGTGAAGGATTGTGACAGCATGGGAAGAAGTTAGATAATGAAAGAGAATTTCAGATAGAAATGCTCTAACCTGAAATGCAAGGTAGCATCAAAAGATTTACAATAAATTTAATTGAACTTACCTTGCATAGATCTTCCAGGAGCAGAAGGTATATCCAAATCAACAATTTCCGCTTTTATCACTTTCGCATCGTAACCCTAGAAAGAACGAGTATTTTGCTAATTTTTGGAATCATATTATACATGATGAAAAGATATTTACTGAACTTACACTGACGATACTAGAAGTGTCAAGCAGCCATAAGCAATCCAAATTTGGGAAATAATTAAAACCATAATTCGGTGACTGGATATAACCATCAAAAACGCCATCAGCATTTGGTAAAATTGTACCTCCACAATCTTTGTCAACTGAAAGATAAACAATGTATAATTTCATCGTTTTATCTGCTGAATCCATTTTTCCATTCTAATCGCAAATTATTTCATTGGAATCAAATGCCAATGTAATTGTTTTTCAATAAAAAATATTGAGATTTAAACAAACAAACTCTCTGATAGATAAAGATTACATACGTTTAATACTCCTATAATGAATAGCAAAACCACGATTGCAAAGGGAATCCGTATCACCTAAAAAAGAAATTTATAAGTATAAATTACTTTTAAAAGTAGATAAACTTTCAAAAGAATGGACAAAAACTAACATAACGCATAAAAGCTTACAATGTTCTTTTGGGAAATCAATGGGATAGTCGCTCTTGAAGTAAACCGTAAAGTAAGGTAGTGTCGTACGCACTAAAGTTCGCGTAGACTCGCTACTGCACAGATGTAATAAACGTTCCGTTTCGTCAATTTCGAAACCATCAAAAAGCTGCATTTCAAATCGGTTTAAATTTTGTAGAAGATTCAAATTCCAACAAATTAAAAAATATATGGAACAATAAAAGAAATGATAGTTCACCTCTAGCGAGTTGATGGAACAATTTCGAATGTCGCCTGTAGCAAGTTTCATTGGTTCTACGGTAATTTCAATATGCATTTCTGGATTAACAGAGACGTGCCATTGACAAACCTCGTTTTTTTCATAACCATGCAATGATATCTGCCCATCATCGCTATAGATTCGTTCACCACATCCTTTAAAATTTTTGTAAATAAAACTCTGACAGAACTGAAATCTTACAAATAAACTGAGTTTTAATAAAATGTATATGGTGATGTAGCGTAAAATAACCAACTTTTCTCGACAGTTCTCCATTCCAATGCAAAATTACCAATTCCAATACTACTTTTACCAGAAACAAACGCAATATATGCCTTGTTTGATGAAAAATAAATTGGACGAGAAACTGGAACCTAAAAAGCAACAATAGCAAGATAAAATGAGAAACAAAGTAGACGAACAAAAAAAAATTTCTTTTGATACGATTATATTGAAAATTAAAAGATAAACAAAGAATAACTCACCGTGGTGGATCCTCTTGAACCACAAAATACGCCTACTAGTGGGCTATTTGCATGTTCTCCATCACGCAACGTAACGTTAGCGTCAGCCATGGCACATGTTGCCAGTCTAGTTGGCAAATGAAAACTTGTGAAGTTAATTTCAATCACCTTCAAGTACTTATTATTCTATTCTTTCAAACAAAACCATTTGAATATGCAATTTTAGTTATTATCAGAGATTTGAAATGGCACCTTAAATTGCTGAATATAAAATTTTATTTGGTCACGAAATTATTAACAAGAAGATTTTAATCTATCTTGTGCAAAAATAATTGATATCTATAAAGAACAGACTTTATTTGGTTCATTAACTGTAATGATCCATTCACATGTTTTATTGCGACCAAAATGATACCATGTCCAGTCCGGATATTTGATTACACCTGTGTAATTTGTTATGTGACCACCACAACCTAAAATATCAAACCCAAATTACATGGTCTAAGGCGAATATGAGGGAACATGATCCATGACAAAAATGTCAAAAATCAAAAAAAAAAAAAACCGATCAATCAAAACAAACCATCTTCCTCGTATTCGCATGTAGGACCATAATAACCTCTCAAACATACGCATTCAGATGATCCATCTTTCTTGACTAGACATTCACCACGACCTCGACAAACATTACTTAGACAAGCGGTAGCTAATTCACAATGCTTGCCAACGTAACCCCATTTACAGTGACATTTGTATTCTTCCTCTGATATTATCTGAAATAAAATTTCATATAAATGCTTGATCGATTCTCCAAACTTCATAATTAAAGCTCAAAATTTTTGAAGAAATATTTTTCATTTATAAGGAAATTTTTTGCATTCCCTCTCACATTTTTACAAAATATTCGAAGCAATTTTTGAAATGGATAGATATATTTCCATGTATTTGGCTTAATTTAAAAAATCTGAAGATTATGACCTGGCATGTCCCTTGATTATAACACGTATCAGAACGGCAAAGCGTTACATTTGAATGATAACAACCTTCAGCACCGATTCCATCACCAATCATTCCCGAAGGACATTCACATCGAAAACCTTCCTCATTCAATGAACTCATGCCCATATTATAACACTGAGCTTTCGGATGACATGGAGATAGTTCGCATGGACTTTGCTTCTTACAAATATGACCATTACCTTTATAGCCTATAATATATATTTTTTTTGAATTTCATTTTAAATTACAGTAATCTGGACCCGAGATTCCTCGCAAGAAAAGAAAAATAGCACAACAGGGGAAACTAACCAGGAGGACATGGTGCACATTCATAGGAGCCAATAGTATTGATACATTTCACTAGCGGATCCTTAGAACAAGTTTGCAGATTCTCATTTGCACATTCATCAACATCCAAACAAATCATCCCATTGCCTAATTATTACTAATTTCAGATTATTATTTAATGAACTATTTAATTTCAGATTCTGTTGATGCAATTTTTTTTATAAGCATTGTTATCGCTAAACTAATTTCTATAATGATATATTTTTCTCTATCAATCGATGCTACATTACTGATTACTGATGTTCACTATCACAGTCGCTTCAGAATTGCAAAAATTCAGCAGATATATCAGTTCTATCTATTAGAAATTTATATTTCTGATTCAAAATTTATTACTATCTATGAATTTCTGTACTCATTATGTCGTATTAAAAGTACATCTTTGAAGGATAGTTTTTGTTCCATAATAAGTAAATGCATGAAAATAAAAGTAAGAAGGAGTATCATCAAAGGATTTTTACGTTAAACGCAATTTAACCTCTATTTTAGAAATACAATTGTTTCTGCTTGACAAATTCATTACCAGTCATGCCCGATGGACAACCAGCACATTTGAAGGAACCAGGTAAATTGATACAAGCTGTTCCGGGATAACATGGATTTGACTCACACTCATTAACATCTTCACAAACCGGATTGTTTTTATCAGCGGAAGAGCGATAACCCCACTCACAAAGACATCGATAACCAGGCTAAAAAAAAAAAAAAAAAAAAAAAAAAAAAAAAAAAAATACATCTCTTTTCAGGTGAAAAATAAAATTTTGAAAATTCTATAAAGTTCGAACAGCATTTTTAAACTTATTTTCACGTCTATACGAATTACTGAAAGTTTGATTTGTCCGAAAAATTCCATCAGTATTGGATTCGAATGCATAGTTTTTTTAAACGCTTGAATCACTCAATACCTACTTCATTGGATTCTGGATCTGGCTGAGTCGGTATGCAATGTCCAGCAGGGCCACATAAATCTAGTGAAAATTCACATGCTGTTGCTCGCAGTTGGCAGAGATTTCCATGGAAGCCTTGCTGACATACACAACTTAAAAAGCCATAAAAATAGAAAATTTTATAATAAAAAGGAATTTTTCCTGCAACTTAATAAATTTAAATAAAAAAAATTTTTTCGATGTCTAGTCAATCGATATTTATGCCATTGTATGATTTATACAGATAAATAGAAATGAAACTTTTTAGGACAGAAAAGTTTCAGACATTACCTAATGTTGCAGAATGCAGCATGCACAATTGAAATGTAAATTTCAATACTTCAGAATAGAATTTGAGAGAAAACAATTTTGAAACACTGTACTTTAATTTCAAGTTCCGCTTCTAAGTTCCATAATTCTTTGAAAGACTTACTGAAATCCACCCGATTTCAAAATGCAAGATGCGTTGTTCTGGCATCCAGCAGGTGTTCCTTGATAAAGGCTGCATTCATCTATACGATTCTCACATGTTTCACCCTACATATTTGAATTGCTTAACAGTTTACATTCAAATTTAGAAAATTTTTAGAATACAAAATTGTACAATGTTTGTTGCACTTTTAAAATAAAACTTGCTGACTTCTAGAATAGAAATTTCTTTAAAAAAATAACTTTTGCAATTAATTTTGCAAAAATTTATCGAGCAAATGTAAGGCCAAAAAATGACTTCTCTCTCGAGCAATTACTAAGACATTAGCCAAAAATTAGGCCAGAATTATAAACTTCATACCTCAAAATGAAGTGGACATAAACACATGAATTTGTTGTACAGATCGATGCATGTCGCGCCGTTCATGCATGGATTGTCAGCACATTCATCTCTCTTCAAACGATTATCCAACAATGCTATATGCGACTTTAAGGCAGCTAACAAATTCCGAAATTTTCGCCCACTTCCTTCCTTCTTTTTTGAATTGATTAATTCCAGACGTTTTATGATATCTCCTATCTAAAGATTGAAAATGATTGTTTAAATGTGTTCCAATCAAACAAAATTCCAACTCCTTTTTTTCGTGTTATCAAAAAATTTCTTAGAAAACAATGTAATCTACTTTCATTTTCCAAACTTTAATCTTACTAAAAAAAAAAAAAAAAAGGATTTTGATAGGCATTCTATCCTCTGTTTAGCAACTTAGTTAAAATTTATTTTACCTATTAGATAACTCTGTCAACCTCGCTTGTTGTAATATTTCATTTTAAATAGTTCCTTCTCAAATATGAAGTTTCTTTTCCTTTAACGACGTGCGATAAGAGTATTGCGAAAATGTACAAAGAAGTGAATAACAAGACTCAATCGATATATCTTCCTTTCCGATTTCAAATATAATTTCCTCTCAACTTTTTTTATTACATCGTTTTACATTGCATATTTCGAGCAAAATGCTACCACTTATTTCGAATTTTCAAATAATTTATAGCTATAACATTTCAAACTAATCTTGGAACGATCGTCTGAAAAACCATTTATCAAAAGAACAGAGAACAATCGTATGGCGTGGTGCTTAATGTTGTCACCATTGATTTGATGACACTTTTCAAGCAGCTTGTCCTGCATTATTTGCGTAATTTTCTGCGTGCTAGTTGGCAAAATCTTTCATTTTCTCTATTTTTTTGCGAAATATGTTATTAGTATTGTTTCATAGAAAGTTGAGTTATTTGCAATACGACTATCATATCACTCCGTTTCACATATGAATACTATAACCGTTTAAGACTTGTCGAGTTCGATTTCTTTTCATTCTTTTAATTGAAATTTACTTGCTATTTTCATGTTTTGTTTCTTTTTTTTTTTTCTACTATATCGAATCGACTGAGTTTGCTTTCCTGTTGATGTATTTGTCATTAGTTAGAATCATCCCTTGCAAAAATAAATTTTGCAGTTTGTGGAATAAACAAGAAATGATTGTTTGTAAAGCTACTGTAATAGGAGAACGACTTATAAACATTCCTCAGTCCGCTGTAATTGGAGTATCAATGTAATAGGAGCGCAACGTTAAGCATCTCTCTTTTAGAGTCATCTCTTTAATATCACATGCACTTTCGTGGTTCATAATCAGTGAATTTCAGACGAGAGAACTATCATCTCTAAAATGGTTTTTGCATTTCTGTGTGATACTTAAACGTCTCCTTTTTATGAAATCTTATTGTCAATCTATCCTGATTATCTATTCAATCAAAGTATCATTTATCGATCTTTCGTTGGATAATTAACACTACAGGAAATATTACATATATTATTGGTTGTAGAATTAATTGTGCTTGCAAATCGATCATTCTTTAGAACGATACTTATACAATAACTAAACGCTTGAGCAATTCTAATTTACTGATTATGAACCACGTATGTGCGCACGTGATCATCTAGTTGTCTAACTTTAGAAGATTATGGAAAGACTTACATACCTTGTCTGAATCTTTTACTTTTAATAATTTACGTATTTAAGCGAGATTAAGTTGAAAGTTTTAAGAGAGATTAAGTTTCGTTTCCCTGATGTTAGCACATTTTTTTATAAGAACAGATTGTGCTGTTATCAACATTCGTATTGGTGACTGCTTATGTTATCTATTGATTAGGTAGGTAATCCGTAAGAAAAATGCTTTTTCTGTCTAGCGATTTTAGTTATCATATTTCGATCTGATCTCTGTTAAAATTCCAGGAAATCTGTGACGGATAAAATGCCGCCGACTACTAATCTGATGGAAAATGATAAAGAGAGCTCCTATGGTTTTGTTTATGGTGTTTCTGGGCCTGTTGTAACAGCCGATAAAATGGCCGGTTCAGCAATGTACGAACTAGTGCGCGTCGGACATTCCGAGTTGGTTGGTGAAATCATCCGTTTGGAAGGTGACTATGCTACGATTCAAGTTTACGAAGATACCTCAGCAGTAGCAATTGGTGATCCTGTACTTCGAACAGGCAAACCCTTGTCGGTAGAACTAGGTCCAGGCATTATGGGTTCCATTTTCGATGGTATTCAGCGGCCTTTAAAAGATATTTTGGAACTAACACAGTCCATTTATATTCCCAAAGGTGTTAATGTCAATGTGCTTTCACGTGATGCAGTTTGGGATTTTAAACCGAACCATAAACTCGCTGTTGGTGATCACATTACGGGTGGTGATACCATCGGTTTTGTGCGTGAAAATGTTCTCATCAACCATCGAATAATGCTTCCACCAACAGCATGTGGTACAATTACATATCTAGCAGCACCTGGTGAATATCACGTCACTGACATTATATTGGAAACTGAATTTGCTGAAGAAAAATCGAAATTCACAATGCTTCAGATTTGGCCTGTGCGTCAACCACGTCCGTGTGCTGAGAAGTTGGCAGCTAACTTCCCCCTCCTATGTGGCCAACGCGTTCTGGATGCGTTGTTTCCTTGCGTTCAAGGTGGTACCACTGCTGTTCCAGGAGCATTTGGTTGTGGTAAAACTGTTATTTCACAATCATTATCCAAATTTTCCAATTCCGATGCCATCGTTTATGTTGGATGTGGTGAACGAGGTAATGAAATGTCAGAAGTACTACGTGACTTTCCAGAACTGACCATGGAAGTCAACGGCGTTACCACATCAATTATGAAGCGTACAACTCTGGTCGCTAACACATCAAATATGCCTGTAGCCGCACGTGAAGCATCGATTTACACCGGAATCACGCTGGCTGAATACTTCCGTGACATGGGTTTGAATGTTTCTATGATGGCTGATTCTACATCACGATGGGCCGAAGCTCTTCGTGAAATTTCGGGTCGTTTGGGTGAAATGCCTGCCGATTCTGGTTATCCGGCATATTTGGCTGCTCGTTTGGCATCGTTCTATGAGCGAGCTGGTAAAGTAAAATGTCTCGGAAGTCCGGAACGTGAAGGATCGGTAACTATTGTGGGTGCTGTTTCACCACCTGGTGGTGATTTTGCTGATCCGGTCACTTCAGCTACTCTTGGTATTGTTCAGGTGTTCTGGGGATTAGACAAGAAATTGGCGCAGCGTAAACATTTTCCGTCAATTAATTGGCTAATATCGTATAGCAAATATATGAGAGCGTTGGATGAATATTATGACAAAAATTTTCCAGAATTTGTTGCTTTACGTACAGCGTGCAAGGAAATTCTTCAAGAAGAAGAGGACCTGTCCGAAATTGTACAATTGGTGGGCAAAGCTTCACTGGCTGAGTCGGATAAAATCACCCTAGAAGTAGCTAAACTGATCAAGGATGACTTCTTGCAGCAGAACGGCTATACACCCTATGATCGATTCTGTCCATTCTACAAAACGGTAGGAATGCTGAAAAACATGATTGCCTTCTATGACTTGGCAAAACATGCTGTGGAATCAACGGCACAGTCTGAAAATAAAATTACTTGGGCAATAATTCGTGATCACATGGGTGATATCCTGTATGAGTTATCATCTATGAAATTCAAGGATCCAGTCAAGGATGGTGAACAAAAAATTAAGAAAGATTTTGATGAATTATTAGAACAAATGCAGACTGCATTCAGGAATTTGGAAGAATAAGTGATCTCTCAGTAAGTTCGCTTAAGTTTGTATAATTAAGTTATTATTTCACTATTGATGAAAGCTTGGAAGAACTATCTCTAGATTATTTCATATTTTAATAGAAATATTTTGAAGTAAAATAAGTCAAAACATTATGAAATTTTCTGATGAAGTAACCTTGAAAACTTTGCTGTATGAATTTCTTTACTGTTCTAAGTATTGTCTTGCATTATTTGTGCCAGCAAAATATGACATAATTAGTCTTCCGTTTATTATACATTTCTGAGGTTTTTTTTTTTTAAGTTGAAATTGTATTTAAATGATTTACTTACTATTAGTATCTTTCCTCCTTCATATGAAAAAAGTAAAGCTTTCTAAACAGATTCGTTTTTCGGAAGTATTCAATGGTTCAATTTTTTCACTTCATTTTCTTCAAATTATCTCATTTTTCACACATATTGATTCCTCTCTTCTTTCCTCTCATCTCAGATTGAGGTAGAATCTGTGATAATTGAAAGCATTTGTTAAGCAATACTTTCAAATTTTCTAATATTGTTGTATTGTAGTAGAAAATCAATAATGTATTTAGAGTTTCACTGTAGTTGTTGGTATAAATATGTATCACAAGTGCTTTGTATCATGTCATTTGGATAGCAGATGAAATAAATGCACACACTTTCGTGAAAATGATCTAATTGATTACTTACTATCAAATTAAAGTTTAGAATGATTTCTCGAATTTCTTAGATTAATAAATAGTTTTAAATCAGAAATTTGAAATACGAGATATTAACTAACTTTCCTGTTCAAAGATGCAACATCGTCACTTTTCAATTTAATTTGTTGTTTGAATAAATCGGCCGTTTTTACGAGTTGATGAATACGATCCTAAACGAATAACATAGTTCAAAATAATGAATATGAGAAAATATGTTGCTTTTGAGTAAGACAACATTGAAATATATTGGGTAAGACATTGATAAAAAGAATAATAAACCTTATTCTTGTCCACTTCTCCCTTCACCGTTTCAAATTCAGCCTGAAATGAAGGTCATCTGCTAGTGATTAAAATTTCAATCCTTACATTTGTTTTTGAATAGTGAATTGATTCGAATTGTTTGAATAAAATTCAAATCTGCCTTGAAGAAAGTATGGAAGTGGCCATTAAATGAACAACTTACCAACTCGGGCAATAAGTTGAGATTTTTCTCACCAAAATAAATGGAACCACCAATACCCGCTACGAATGATATATTTTTCTGTTGTCCAGCATGAAAGTACATATTACCATCGAGCATCACAAGACGGGATCTGGAAACAATTTATGCAAAATGAACTTTGAACTTGAATTCACTATCCTTATTCAGAAGAGAGGACCTAAATATTCATCATGACAAATATTCAAAAAATGCAACTTTTGCTTACATCTTCGTACCATTTAGATTAGGTTATGTTGGAAGGAGGCGAACGTATTAGTGTTACCTTGAATCATCTTCATCGAATAGATTAATTTTTTGATCGGAATCGGATGAGCACGGAGAAGGAAACAGAACAGTGAAAAGTAATAAGTTCAAGCAACATTTCCATCTTGTAGACTTCTTCATCACCTTAACGTTATTATTCAAATAGTAAGTACTGATTTCTCGCAAAAATTAATTTTTCCTGACCGAATTATGGCACCCACAAGCATACAACAGAAGTGTAAGGGAAAGAGAATAAGCATCACATATGGAGCTGCTCTTATAACCTGATATCATGATGGTTTAATTTACATTTTATATAAACTTTGAGAGAAAGGGGTGATCAGCTCAATCGATAGTTTAACCACAAGAACTAATAGTAACTTCAAATGATGACATTTCAGTATCGATGGTAAACAGCTGAACCGTTTGTTCAACGGTTTACATTATATCTGAACCGAAAAAAAGAATTTCTGGAAACACTCAAATTTTTAGTAATAGGATTCACTATTTCTAAATGGTTAATCAATCTGTTATAAGCTGTTTCTTCAAGAAACGCTTTTTATCAATGATCTAATCATCTTTAAATATATAGAATGAACATCAAGCATATTAAGAAATTTCTGCTAAAAACCCTGTAAATTAAATAGAAGTTGAAATAAGCCGAAAAATACTAAATAATGGAAGTGGAATAATCAATAAGCTAAATACTCATCACTTCCAGCTTTTTATTTTTATAAGAGACTTCATTGACATTTTCAATTGCGTCCAAATCTCTTTTCACAATTGGATCAGATCAGTTCAATTTTTTAAAGTTGAATAGTTCGGAACTAAGGTTTGAGATCAGTCTGATGTAATTGAGAGAAGTAGCATACGATTTATACCGCGAACTTCATAGGCTGTAAAAATTCCTCGTTTTAACTCGTACTACATTCGCAACATTCAGTTTATCTTTGGAATATTCTTTAACTTTTTTTTAAAAGACTGATTTTTCTGAGCAATGTCTTTATGAATATTTCGAAGTATACTGCCACGAAATTTATAAAGACTAAAAATGTGGAAAAAAGAGAATGAATAGGCAAGTAGTACTTACGTGGACAAAAAGATATATATCCGATAAGGTTGCATTTAATATGACCTGATAGTTTACGTATAATTTAACATGACCTGGCGGGTTTTCAACAGATTGATATGCCTTTTGTGTTCGTAGTGTTAATCCTACAAATTTGAAATTATGTCATTAGTGAATATAAATTGATTATTTGATAAATAGAAATTAGCTATGATCTTTACTCATTCTTGCAAATTTTCGATCAGAGAATGGAAATGGAACACCATCAATTACCCAAAAAAAATTGAAAATCGAAAATTCTGGAAAGAAACCATCGATAAAAAGTCGCATTCTACGGATGTTATTTTTTTACTGTAGTAGCAAAATAGTTTATTCCACTAGTTTCTTCTCTAATCTCTTTATTTGTACCTGGATTCTGGATCTGGCTTATTCTTTTTAGAAACTTGCTTGATAAATTTTGTTAGTATTTAGATACATTATAATCTTAATTACATTCATTTATCGTGATCTCTTACAGATATTATCGGTAAATATCCTGAGTATATACCATGATCTTTCAGACGTTATCAGTAACTCTTCTGAGTATTTCACTGAACATGACATGGCAGTAATATCATGTTATGTTTCTTAACACAAAGAAAAATTGACATTTCTTAGCCATTTGCCATTGTTGAATCAAATCAAACATTATGGACAGTGATAGTCGTAACTTGAGCTTAATCAATTTAGCTCATTATTTCGTTAACAGATCAGTTACCTTTAAATTATCATTTATCCCTGCTTGGTGTATTCATGCACGGAATATGTATGCATGCATGCGCGCATACATTTGCTGCAAACATAGTTCTTATCGCATTCTGTCTGCTTAATGTTTTTGCATTTTTGCGTTAAAATGAAAGTAATAATATTTTGAACGTTTTCACTTCTATTGATGGCCATTCTGCGCTTTGTAAACCTATCGCTACGGGTATAAAAAGAAACTTTTCAATAATGGTAACGCATAAGCCAACTCAAACTTCCAGCAAGCAGCAGTCAGGACAGATTTTAATTAGCTATACTTTAAATTAAAATCTTTGAAATCTCATATTTCCTTCCGATAACAGTTAGACACAAAGTGAGCCTTTTTTTGCATTTTGTGTCAATGCTTTTTTTCTTTGGTATAACTTTATCATCTTACATATGAATATAAAAGAGGCATCGGATTACCGTTCAGAAGAGCGACGCTTCTGATGTCATTTTGATATTAATTCAGTTGACATGAACAGATTTCTGCTCAAATGTAAATGTTAGGAGAGTTTATTGCTGCTGATAACGATGCCACTGCTCGTGACTATCCATTAGCATTCTTTTGCATGAGATGAATGAGTAGCTATCGATTATTTCATATATCGGTTACAGATTTATTTTTTTCTCTTTCTAGAAAATGATGATAGCCATGAATCTGCGATTCTTTTGTTTTAGACAGAGCTCTGTTAGGTTTGAAAATTCGAACATTGCATAAGATATGATTAACGGTAGTGTTTTGTTGCAGGAATAAAGAACTGAATATTTCAAATTAAAATTAAGCTCCATTGTATGATTGATATTTGGGAGGAAAGAGAGGAGAGGGAAGGAAAGGAAGAAGAAAAGATGGTTTTCAAGCCATCTTTTGATCTCCCATATTTATCTATCGAACAGAAGTTATCGTAGAACATCGGGAATCAATGATGTGCTCTTTATTTTGACAAAGCTTGATTTCTGTAAAGCAAATATGTGAAAATGGTAAAATTAGTAACATTGTTGAACTGATGAGTGAAATAATTTTAGGCCAAGATCGTTGGCCAAGTAGCAAATAAATGTCTTCCAATAAGTTTATAGCTGTGGTCATATTCACCCTTATGAGATGATCTGTATGAAATGCCCAAACAGATCATGTGAATAATCACTTTACAATTTGCTTTGGAAATTCAAATTTGCTTGACTGCATAAAAGTTTGTGTAAATTACACATGTTCTATTAATCTTTTGCATTCCCAATACAAATAAATAGTTTTTCTCTTTTCTGCTAACGTTATCTCTTACCTTATTCGTGAAGAAGTTTATGATATTCGGAAGATGTCTGTTTCAATCACCTAGTTGATTATGGAAAGGTACCATTTATGAATTGAGAATAATTGGTGTTTATTTATAAATTAGTTTCCCAAATGAATGCCCCATTTATCGTTCTGACTGCTAAGAATTCGTCTTCTTTTGAAATAAGAGATGAAGTTATCGCTTCAAATAATAATCCAATTGTTTGATTATGGTTCTGAATGAAATAATTGTGTACATTACCATTAGAATTGACATTCATGCACACATTCACAGCTTGAAAAACATTTATGACTGCGCAGATTGTGTACAACGAACGGCACGGTCACATTGTGTTAGCGTTTGTGTTAAATTAAATGTACCATAATGATGTCCTTGATATTACTGAAATTTTACACCAACTATTTCTGCCTGTTCTTTTCAACAGCCATATTATTCACGAAAGAACGGAAGTTGTCGGTGTCTTGAATGGCTAGAAATGAAAACAACAATTGTATTCAGATGGATTTTTTGGAAGTTTGCAGTTTTGGTGACTTGGAAAAAGCGAAGGCAATGCTGAAGAATGGAAAAGTCGACAAAAATTTTCAGCATCATGGCAACGGATGGTATGTTCTTGTTCATAGTAAATATGACCTGAAACCTAGAAGAAATTTTTGATTTTTCAGATATCTTTGCTTATTTACTCTTTTCATTCACTTTTTCATCTCTTTGTTTCTTTTATAATTCTTTTTTAATTTTAAAATTTAGCCGGTCAATGAAATTTGTTACTGTTGCCATCATTTTCATTCCTATTTCAGTTACCGAAGATTAATTATATCATTTTTATGGTGAAATGTTTCGGGCATTGTCACGAGAACTTTGAAATTATGAATATTTTCATGTTTCCTAATTTTTAGACATGTATTTAGAATTGAATATTTACAAGTGTCATTATATTTTATATTCGACTGTATACTGTAAAATAATTTTCGTATATGACTCTCACGAGCTCCACGTGCACTAGGCTCATAAGATCATATCTACATTATTTTTACATTTAATGTGGACGAAACTTCTGAGCAGTGTGATGCTAGAGGGATTAGTGAGAATTTAAATTAGGTAAGATTATTGTTTATTGTTAGGAATCCTGTTCACACTACATTTCTTCTGTGTTGCAAAGCTCAGTAACTAACATTTGTGACTTATTGAAAAATAGTATTTTGTACTTTTAGTATTTTTGTATGCAGGTCTGTAATTACCTCTCTGTTTATTTGTTCAATAATATTGAATTCCGAAACGACAATCTTTCAAACTTTTGATATTGAAGGGTTGATTAAAGGAAAGTGAAATTTCCCACCAATATTTGTTTCATAGTAACTAGTTACATACATATATATGTTGTGTGATCAATTACTAACTATATTAGTAGTCATTAAACATTTCCGCTTACTATTTGCGCACACTGTCATTCCATGTGATGTTCGCATAAATAGGTTTCTGTAATTGATGATGGTGTTAGTGTGTTCATCAGTCAAAAGTAGTAGAATTTTCAACCATTTTGAATCTGTCGATTAACCTGTTTATTTTTTGATGAAGGTCGTGTATAGTATCAGAAATTTTTGCAATACCGAAAAAAAAATTCTCGAGGAAATTGTGTTTTGATGAAAGAAAAAAATTAAATGCTTTGCATAAATAAATTTTGCATCTAAGATGTTTTCTGTTGCTTCATGCTAATGTTCTTTATTAAAATTTGAAAGGCATGGAAGTTAGCATATTGTCTACCGCTCATTTTCATGTGTTGGTATGAAAAAAATGAACTATTCTGAATTTACTGGATTCTTTTCTCAAAGCTTATGTAAATTGTGGCTTGTTTGTAAAATATAGTAATTTCAATTTCGTATTTTAGGACGGCTCTTCATTGGGCAGCTCGACGGAATCATCAAGAGATTGTTGAACTTCTTCTGCGAGCCGGTTTTGATCCAAAATTGCCTGCAAAAGATGGAAAAACGCCTTTAGATTTAGTAACTAGCGAAGCTGTGAAGGAAATTCTCATACAGTCTGAAAATATTAATGCAAATCAAGAAGGTGCATTTCCTGTATTAAGTAATCTCACTTAAATGCAATATTCGCAAACAGTGATATGCAAATCAACTAAGAAAAAAATGGGATTTTTTTTTTTCAAATATTCTAAATTAAAATTTGGTCAAGCTATTTAACTTTATGAGCGGACAACCTTGCTGTCGGATAAATTATGAATCTTTGCTTGTTATTCTCGTACGCTGTTAATATTTACTTGTTTTCTAAATCTGTGCCTCTTTGGCCATTAATATTTAAGCATTTCTAATTAATCTCTGTAGAAGAAATGAAATTACTAATTAAAAAAATGGATGTGAAAATGAATAGGTTTGCAAAATAAATGCTCAGCAAGAGTGAGACAGGTTACAAAGGCATTATTTGTTAATTATTTCTTTGGATGCAGATTGGTTTTTCTTTCTATAAAGTGAATACATTTTTGCTTTTAACTGAGTTTTTAAAATTTCTTTCTGCTGTCGAACTTTTTTTTTTCATATTTAAATTATACTTTTAGATACTCATTCACTTCCAATCAAGCATGAAATCTATTCTAACGGAAAACTTGATTCCTTGAATCATACTCGTTTCCTTCTTGTTCGAACAAAGTAATTCTTTTTATTGGTGTTCAACTTTATATATGCTCGATTTTTTTACCATATGATTCTGCAGCTAGTGCAAATTTATCTCATCGCGAAAATTCGAGTTTAAGATTTATTTAAAGTAAATGAAAAACTTTTATTTCTTTTGAATCGGTAATTGGAAAAAGAACAGTGGGATTTCCATTATTATTGTTATAGAAAAGATTTTCATCAAAATAATCATGAGTCATAATTTCAGTAGCAGAGCACTTCTTAACATAGACCCATTTCAAATTAGTTTTAGCATTGGGAATACGAACGAAAGTTTCAAACGTGTTGTCCTTCATGGATGTTGCTCCGTTGATGTTCTGAAATTGACAATTGAAAGAGCTATGAAAAAAGGAAGAGTTTTGGATGTGATCACATTGCCAGATAAGGTGAAAATAAAGACGGAGCAGCAAATTAGGGATTTGGCAAGTCATCAAAAAGTAGAAGTTGTCTTCAGCCCAGCTGAGATGAATGAGGTAGCTTTTAATTTAAAAATTTATTGGATCCATTGGAAAAGGAAGACAATAATTTTTTCTAAAAAAAACAATGCTATTCATTTAGTTTTGCCCATGAAATACAGTTCTTAAATTATTGAATGAGCCGCGCACAGGAAATGAGCTGCGCACAGAAATTATCATCGGATGAGGATAAAATTACGCGCTCGGAGCATGAACCTATGTTGGAGAAGTTGGAGAAGGAATTTGTCGGTCTAAATACCAAATATTTAAATGAATCAACATCTTGTGAGAGATCCGTTGATGATGTCGTATCTCTTAGCGAGATTAGTAACTCCGTTGATGATTCTAATGTTGATGTAGATGATTCTTTCAACAGATTGAATGGTTCAGGTAATATTTAAATCTTTTTTTCTTTACTCAGGTAATATTCAAATCTTTTTTTCTTCCCTTATCTTTGTTCTTATTTTTCCAGTTTGCTGAGGACATTCCATAACGTTGGTATTTACAAAAAAATAAAGTTGATTTTAACTTTAGACTAACGCTGGTGTTTCTATGTGCTTCATCAATCGTTCCCTGCGATTTACAAGATTCCTTCGGCAGGATCATTAATTACATTCATCAATCATCACTAATAGTTTGCAAGATTCACAGATGATGTATTGGTTGAATTTTCCTGAATTTCCAATTTTCATTTTTTTGCAATCAAGATGTTCATTTCAGGTTCAGTCCCTAAAGAACATCTGATGCATACGGAAATATCTGAAGTAGCAGTGACATCCGAATGCGCGTTAACTGCTCAGTCATCCAATTCTAGTGCTGATATTATATTTCCATCTAAAATATTAGCAGAAGAGATGATTAAAATGCAAATAGTTAGCTTACAGCAGAATAATAATGAAATCAATACGGATAAATCTGTACTGGTCGGTTATATTCTTTTATTAATCTTTAAAAGCCACTTTAAAAATTCGTTTGATCCATGAATTAACTTTAGAGAATTAGAATCTTTTCAATTAACAAATAAGATTTATATATATTTATATTTTTTCTGTTCAATATTTAGTTGTTTAATTCACTGGTTTCGACACTTGTAATCACGAATTAAATCAAATCCGTTAATATCACGAATTAAATCAAATTCGTTAATATATTTTTAGATGCCGGAATCGGAAAGAAAACAAGATTACAAGTCAGCAGAATCCGAAACCATGATAGGAACGGAATCTGTAAAATTAGCGTTATCATCAGAGATCGATGTAAATGGCAGCGCTGTTTCCTATATTGCAAAATCGGATTTTTTTGGTACTATTCAGGTAAAATTATACTTTTTCTTTTCAAATTATAAATATTGTTTGCTTTATGTAATATTTCTTTTGCATTACATTTTTTGATTATGTCGAAATTTATTCGTATGGACATAATGTTATCATCAACTGAGCACAACAACTCAATCTATAATCATTGCAGACTTTTAGTATTTTTTTAGATTCAGTATACTTTATTCATTTGGAATTTGACTAACCAATGCTGACAGAGCATTTCTTTGACTTGAAATTAATAAGATCTGTATTCTGCTAAGGCGACTCATATTTTCAGCACTCTTCAGCTATAATATATATTTACAAATTAATAATCACGGGTTATTATTACAGGAAGAATGGGCTAGAATTATCGTCAAGGATGTTTCGCACAAACGAACACTTCAAATAGCACTGCTTATCGGTTGTGTAGTTGGTTTTGGTGGTTTGACTTACATGCTTTACAAAAAGTAAAAAAGTTGAACAATTGCAGTTTTTGAAAATTTCTCCTAATAAGAAATTTTATTTGTATTCCTTTGTTACTATATTTTGGGAAATGATTCTTCAGACTTTCATCTGTATTTTGAAGAAATTTTTTTTTTTTTATCTTTAATTTCCTTACAAAATAAAAAATTGTTCCATACAGTCCTCCTATATTTTATTTTTTTATTGCTATTACATAGTTCTATTCTTTATTTGTTTATTGCTAGAAATGAGGACTTTTGGTTCCAAATTTGATTTCGAAAGAGTAAGTTATGAAAGAGCTAAGCTAATTCAATCACATTGGTATCAAGAACTTTGGTTTTATAGAATATCTAGCTTGTAACATGAATGTAACTTATTCTCACATTTTTGGTTTTTTGGCAGTATTGTTTATTCTTTTTTAAGAGATAACCTGGAAGTATTGGCATCAAAGGTTCCAATTAAATTTGGATTTGATGAGTTTAATCAGTAACTAATTTTTAATAGCTATTCACTTATCAACTTCCTTCGCATGAAGTCTGAAATGAAACAAAATAAGTTTTAAATAGTGGATGGAATTAAAAGGAATGCAACTTACAATGCTTTCAAGGCAACTTCAAAGCTGGGTCCTTGTGATGCTTGTTATGATACTGGCACAATTATTGCTTTATTCATCTTATACTAAACGTAATCATTAGTTACGTGGTATATATTTGCTGTGTAAAAGCAATATGAGGAAAAGTTCAAAAAGTTCGAAAGTTATGAACACAGAGAACTTTTGGTTTCAGATTTGATTATGACATAAAAATTTGCCCAAAAGCTAAATTTAATCACATTAATATCAAGAACTTTGATTTCATAGGAGAAACATCTAGATTATAACGTGAATGTAAATTAAAAATGTATGTTCTATTCAATCGAATAAAAGTCGAAGCAACAATATTCATAACTAAAGATATTATAGAAATAGTTTTATTAATAAATTCTTTTTACTTCCTAAATCTGCTCTTATATTTTAAACATATAAATGTAGGATTTATTGGGCGAACTATTTTTAGTGTCATTACCAGTTTAATTAGTATTTGTTAACAAATAAAAAAATAATGATACTGTGAAATAGTCAAGATTGTAGTGTAGGTCGGATTTGGAAGTTTTTTTTAAATCTTTTTATTTTACATTTGGATATATTTGTTAAATAAAATGTTGATCGTCCAAAAAGAAAAATTTCCAAGGATATATTCTGTATTTTTCGGAGTTAAAATCAAAAATCTATATTATTGACCGCTTAACCAGCAATGAAAGAAAATCGCTTTTTTACGCATATCTTTCAGGATCACTATTAAAGGATATGAATCTAATAAATATTTCAGTAAATAACAGCTTCGCATATTCGAATGGAATGAAGTCACTTCCTAAAAATCATTTAATCATAGTACCGATTCTGATTGATATCAATAATTTGTAGAAAGCGAGGAAGATGTGGAACGATTCATAAATATGTATTTAAAAAGTGATGGTATGTTTGTGGTTCGAATGATAACACTAAATTCTGGAGTTATGTTTGGTAATGAACTGATATTTTCATTATGGAAATCGTATTTTGGTGTTGAACCGCCGATACGGCGCTCTAGCTCTTTCCCAGCTGGCGCTACGATATGGTCACCACCTGCAGGCATCACTTTGAACTTATTTTGATTGCTTAATATTTTATTTTCACAGCAGATATGGAAAAAGTAGACTCAGCGCTGCAAAATATGTATCAAAAATAATTTAATGAAATATAATAACCAGCAAAGCTTATTATTACATTTCATTAAATTTCTGACATAAATTTTTACATCTTTATTCGTCACACGAGGGTTCATAGAACTCATGAATTCAGGCTGCACATCTATTTTTTTTTTCTTTACAAAATGCTTGCCTCTTTTGCAAACTAAGTACTGCTTTAAACTGAATCTGATTTTTCATAGATTAAGAGAAAATTTAAGAGGATGACTCTCAGTTTTGTTAGTCTCAATATGTTACGTTTGGATATCAATATTCTTATTTGTTATATTGTTAAAGAAAATTTATTCAGTGCTGAGGATGCAGTTAGATATATTTTTTATCTTAATTTCTTTGTAATACATCATCAGTAAAATTTAGTATTGACAAACTTAATTGATCCAGATTTTTGATTTTTAATTGAATTATAATGCCGTTGCTTAAAGGACATTTTTGGATTTAAATTTATGGCTTTTTTTTTTTAATTACTGCACTATGAATTCATTTTTGAAAGTTCAATTGAAAATTTGAGATTTTCAGATAAACAGCTTAACAATCTCGACCTTAGTCAGTTCGACAATGACTCTAACTTAAAATTGCTTCGAAATAAGACTGTTGAAAAGAAAAATGATCGAAATACTATGGAGACAATTTTAAATGCTGCGAAAAGCGAAGAAAATCCATTGTTAATGACACAAAGTGAGTATTATCTGATTAATTAAAAACGAAAAAAGAAGATTAAAACTTAGATGTTAGGATGTTATTGGCTTAATTTTTGATAAACTTCCTTTTTTTCTTATTTTTCCTTACTATTTTCCTCTGGTTGTTTTTATAATTTTTGAAGTGGGTTTGGTAAGTAATAAATAGAAAACCTTCAAAATTCTTGTCTGTTTACATTACTTAATCTCGCTGAACATATATAAGCCATTTAATTTATAAATTAATTCACTGAGCAATGGGAAATGCCTTTGTGCAATTTTCTTTTTTTTATTATCCATCATTATTTATATTTTTTTTCCAAAAATTTGATAAACTGACCATATTTATGCTTCTCTGTTTTTGAGCTGTGTATGTTAGTGTAATAGTTGCAATGATTTATAAAATTCTGACTGTTTTAGAGTCAACTGCTCCTACAGAAACCTTCAGAAATATTTCAAAAAGGCAAGTAAACAACGAAAATCGTTTAACACAGCGTACAGCTCTTTCATCTAACTTACCTTCTGCTTGCAGCAGTCCAACGGAAAAAACTGCAAAGTTTATGATTTGACATCGTTCCGCAGTTGTTTGGAAAATTCAAATTAGTGGCCTGTTAGACTATTAACATTATTGGCAACGTTACCTATTTTATTATATGATCTGTGAAGTATGGTTTGTACATCCAAGATTCTAAATTTTTATCCGAAGTGAGCAAAATATCTATTACTATGTTCATAAACCCAATGTGTTTCTTTAAAAAAAAAAAGTAGACCGATTTAGTTTGTTTTGCACTTTGATTTCAAATATCCAAAATGCTCCTTGATTCAGTTCACAACAAGAGTATAAACCCAACTTCAAAAATCTGCCCGAGATCAACATTTTTTGTATAAGTTTAATTTTTTTTTTTTTTTTTTTTTTTTTTCGTTTTGGTAATTGTTACATTATTTTTCGGTGCAGTACTCGCCTACCGTAGACTTTCTGCAAGTGTTTCCAAATTTCGTTTATTTAAATTATTTACTGATTTAGAAAAAAATATGCAGAATGTTTACTTTCGAGACTGGTAGAAATTGGAAAATTTATTGGCTACTGTAAGTAAAAAATAACTTGATAAGCTTACGGTCTCTGCTTTAGGTTCTTAATTTAAAATTTTGGATTTTCAATTACTTCTGCTGCCTTTGGCTATTTCATAGTGCTTCTTTTTGTCTCCAATCTATTTCATTTTCTTTTTATTTGCTGAATGCTTCTGCATAATTTTCCTATACACTTATTCTTATTTTGTTTTAAAAATTATTAAACTCATGATTAAACAATGAATGATAATTTCAGGTGATGCATATAAATTATGAAACGAACCAGTATTGCAACTTAACTCTTTCTAACCAGCTGAACACGCCAATGATCAATTCGATATACATTGAAATGATCAATAATATTAGACATCGGCTGATAAAATGTAAGATACCGCGGCCCATAACAATCGCTAGTACAGATTACATCGTGAAAATAATTTGTGAAAGATAAGAATTTATTGATAGAGGAACAGTAGTTTTTCATTCCAAAAAATTAGTGGAGAATATTCAAACAATTTGATCACTGCTTAGTCTTTCTTTGTCACTCGTAGAAAAGAATATCGTTGATTTGTTGCTGTTGTGTCACTTCGAACTTTAGTTATTGCTATGATCGAATCAAAGTAAGAATTCCGAGTTTGAGTACCGAACTTGAACTGTTTCTGCTCCAAAATTCCGACTTTCCAAATTGTTTTGGGGCTCGTCCTCCTTTCCTTATCTCCAGCTTGTCACCTTATGCTTGGTCGTTCTCATCTTCGTGCTACTTGATTTTTAACACTACTTGCTTACAGTAATTACATAGCTCGATTTTCGACATCTAAAGCTTGACAATTTATAATCAAATGAGAAAAACGAAGAGTAAAGGGAAAAAATTTTTGGATTGGCAAAAACAGTGACTAAATGAATTCGTTATTCTTACTGCGAATCGATTTTTTTTTTTATTTAATAATCCTAAACAAGAATTGATTCTCTCTTGCTGCTGATTATGATAATGCTGCTTGATATTACAGATGATGAATGCGGTTAGTGATTAGTAAATGATTCTATTCAAATGTCGTGTTCCATTCCTTCTCATTTCCACAAGTTTTGGCTAAAAATATGTTTCTAATACATGTGAAGATTCCGATCAGAGAATTTTTCGTAGAATACGATAAATTTTTTAATGACATTGCATTTAAAAATTAGATTGTGCTTTAGCTTCTGTGCAGATGTTATACAACAATATTAAATTTTGATTAATTTCAAAAATTCTTCTCTTGTTTTCTGATCTTCTCGGAAAACACCCATCATAGAGCTCGTGACGGTAACTGCGTTGATTTTTTGAACACCACGCATCACCATGCACATGTGACTGGAAGATTAATGCATTTTTATTCCAAGTATTTGTAATTTCAGACTTCTTTGTTTGTCAACTGAATCTGCTTGTAATCTAGAGTTTTATCTCTAGATTATAAGCAGATTCATAAATTACTCCTGCATGGTAATGCTCATAAATTGTTCGTGCCCATATCAAAATTCAGAAAAAGTGATTTCCATCTCAATACTAAATTGTTAAAATTATTTTGGAATATTAAAAAGGACAAAAATAAAATTATTGCAAATGTCAAAATGCAAACAAACCAAGCTTCTATAATAACACCAACACCAGTTGGTTGTATCGCTTTGGTTAGCGCTCCTGCTATTTGCTTCGTTAATCGTTCTTGGACTAAATTCTTGTTATCACGAATCATTTATTTTGTCATTTATCACTGTATAAAAAGTCATTTCAAAGAAAAGTTTGCTGGATTTATTGTAGAAGCAGGTGACAAGTCAGCGATCCATGGATTGAAAGAAATGAATTATCTCTTTAATCTAAAAAGTTAAAGATAAATCGGCTTTTATTAATAAGCTGAAATTTATTAAAATCAAACTGTGCCTTGTAAACGCCGGCTGAACATTTCAGTGATACGGGCGATCTTGCTGAGACCTAAAATCTTCTTGTTTGGTATATAACCGATGTGTGCTTTACCACTGAAAGGTACTAAGTGATGTTCACACAAGGAATGAAACTCGATGTCCTTGACGATGACCATATCATCATGATCTTCATAAAATACTGCTCCATTAATCACATCTATAAATTAGGTATAAAGAGTTAAAAAAAAAACTGGTTTCTACGTTAATCAATAAAATTAAACAGCTTTGATAATCTGAAAATAATAAATTTGATCTCCTCAAACCTCAATAAGCCAATCAAAGTTGTATTTTTTTTTTCTATTCCTTAATTGATTCAATAGCATAATCATATTTTTTTTTAAATATTTCAGACAAAATGAAATAATTAAAATGAATTATTCTTCTTCGATGGATCTTCAAATCTGCTCGGCAAAATTCTATTTGATTCTCAGGATTCTCTTATCACTGGAATTCTTTCTTTTCAAGTTTGATCTCAAGAATGGCACTCTTCCCACATGAGTATTTTGCTGGAGCGAAAATTGAAAATGGTATAAGAAATAAACACAATTATGGTAGTAAATTCACCATCCAAATTGTCTTCATAGCCTTTGGTGAAGAAAAGCAAGGCCTGAGCAGCTCTCTCAGGAGTTTTAATCAGTCCTGGACGTCTGTAATCATCGCCGCAGTGTCGGATAATAGTTTCGTAGGCTTGACATAAATTTTCGTGTTGCAACGCAAGTACTGACGAATGTTGCACGACTCCATTGCATTTATCGTCTTGCATTTGCATTTTCAGCGTATTTTCTTAAATTTTTATGAGTGAAGAAACAAAAATAATTGCTAGAAGTTGCAGTTAACTTTTTCGTACAGTTAAAGGTTTTGTGAAAGAATTTATGCAGAAAAGTACGAAATGAAGGAAAGAAAATTCAAATGCACCCTACTGGACTTAGTGTCCAGCATTTGATTTTTAAAATTTGCAAAATCAATTCTGAGTGAAATATTGCTTTGCTAAGTCTCTTGGGATACAGCACTCAGCTCTACTTATCGATTTTCAATCGGATCGTCAAAATTTGAGATGCTTTAAGTTATTCTCTTTTTTCAAAAAGAACAGATATTGCAGACCATGCTAATAGATGAATTCCCTTTAATACTATTAATAATGAAATTGAACAAAAATTAAAAAATATTCAATTCAAAGAACTAATTGAATTTATAAATTTTTTCCATTAATTTTGAATAGTTTTGATAAAAGCGAAGGAACGATTTTTTTGGACTGAATAAAATAAAATAAAACCGAAGAAATACATTCTAAGGTCGTGATCTCTATTTTTCTATAAGGAAGAATAAATATGGAAAAAGCCTACATGAAGCAGTAAAATACTTTTATTTATTTTGTTTTTCCTTTTTTTTTTTTTTTTTTTTTTTTTTTTTTTTTTTTTTTTTTGGATTTATAGGGCTGAAAGATTAAAAATGGTTGCTGGGAAGTCAATTTGATGGATTCAATCCCCTCATGAGCAGTGATATATTCTCTTTCCATATCATTCAAATGAAACTCAGTATATTTCAAATCAAACTTAGTATACAGTATACAGAGCTTTTTTGTCTTAAAAATCAATGTATTCGACTGCTCTAAGCAATTTCGATGTTGACAGAGGAGACTATTCGGAAAAACTTGTTTCAGAAGCTATAAATCTTTTGGGCTCTTTAGCAGAAAAAGGAAATTTTCATCTCTGTTTCATATCTGAAAATAAACAACTTTTACTGATTAGTCAAAGCGTATTGGACAATATAAAGAACTGCAATATGCAATAAATGGACCATTTGAAATGAATGCATGTCAGTATATATGTATGCGAGAAATATAAGCAGCAATTTGGACTAAAATTAAGTATTTCCTGGTTGGCAGTATATAATAATATATTGCAGTCCTTGAAGGCACCGTTTTAAATGAGCTTCTTATCGATTGGGTTTTATGATACATAAATGACAAGCAGAATAGTAACGAAATACGCTTAATATGATATCTGAAAAATTAAATCGAAAGAAAGAGAAAGTGTCAGCAAGAATTGAAACAGAAGGTACCATGATTGAAGTCAGGAAGATTTCTTCAGTGATTGAGAAAACATTGATAGCTATAAGGAAACAAAACAGAGGAAAATTCATATATGAAATAAGAAATATGTGTGCAAAACAAAAAACAAATTCTAGTAGAAATTTTCGATGACAAAAAAGTATCGAAAAACATGATAATTCAAAAACAAAATGTATATCATCATTTTGTTTTTGCCTGTAAACAGTGGCAATTCTGTCGATTCTTCTTTTTCTTTTATTTAGCTTATTTGATAGCACATCTTTTATTTATCATGCAAATTTATTTGTTACGAAATGTTAGTTAAATTATAATAAATAAGTCATTTAAGCTGATTCGTTTGTTTCCATCGGTTCCTTTTGTAACTGGAGGAAAGAATGCAAAATATTTCCAATACTACTGCAGCTGATTCAGGAGAGCCGAAAGTTCAAGATGGTAATATTTGTCTTTTTTGCTTCAGATATCTAATAATTCTATCTCAGAATGGGATAAATAATAAGAGATTGTAAAGATTTGGAATTAACGTTCAGATAAAGAAAAAAAGTAACTAGACATACGAAATTTCCTTGATGTGAATTTTAGCAGCATGGAATAAATGGCTGAAATAATTTTGTTTGAGTTGGTGACGGAAAATCATTCAATATAAAAAGTTTGCGGCGGAACTTTCCTGAACAATTTTCTCTCTAATTGCTTTAACCATAGAATTGTTTGGTTTTTAGCCCTATCCTTTACTTTTCTTTTTCCTTCAAATAATGTCTGTTCTCACATAGAGCAAATTTTGTACAAAAAAGCAATTGTGCGAGCTTACGCCAGAAAATCAGTACTACTGGAGCCAACAGCAGTACAACCGCCCAACTCAGTGCTTGATGATGACACGCTTAAAGAAGAACCTGAGACGAAAGAAGGCGAACTCACTGAGAATGTCTGTTTCCTTGTTCTCTTGAATGCCGATAAATTTTCGAAAAAATTTAATATCTCAAAGACAATTAAAACAACTAAATCAGAACTGATATCATATCAAAGGATCAATTAATCCGAATGAAGTGAAATTTAAAATATATTCCACTTTTACTGATATTATATCAATACGTTGTTTGTACCTTCATCTCAACCAATAAAAATAGAATTGAGATTCATGAAACTTATTTCATTTGAAATTTTACCAAATTATTTAAAAAATTAAAGTCATGCTTATTTCAAGGAAATTTTAAAAAATAATAGAAGCAAGTGAATGAAGAGGTAAAAACAATTGCTTTCAGCTTTCTGATTTGACCGATGTAGAAGATGATATTTACACTCGCACAAAATCGTTTTCTTCCATAAGGGTTTTACTTTCTCCAAAATTTTAATTATTGTTTTGTTAATTGGCACACAACTGCAAATAATACGAAACTTCAGATAATACTATAATAAATCATTTGCACCCCAATATTAATTAATTTCAAATTAAATCGGAATAATTTCAGGTAAACCAAATTAAGTCAAATGAATTTAAACAGTTTTAATAAAACTAATTTATGATGTCTTCATTTTGTTATATTTATTTTGTCCATCATTTCCAGCTAATTATATCACTTTTAAAAGACCCACGTCTTTGGTTCTTAGCTATAGTAAACTTGGTGATAGCGTTGATTTCTTTTATCATATTTATCACTACGGCGATTTTCCTTATCGAAATAATCGAAATCAATAAAACGGTATTGCTTCTCACATGAGCCATTTGTTTTGATCATGCATTTTTAAGAATTTAAGAACTTAACCCTCAAAAGCTTGAAGATTGTTTATATTTTTTTTACCAATTTCATACGAAAATGAGCAAGAAACAAAAAACTGAAAAAATTCATAGATAACGAAAATCTCCAACCATGAGCGGCCGTGTTTATACCAATGGAGTGAATGGGGTCCATGTTCGGAAACATGTTCTTCTTCTTCACGCTTACCCTCTCGATCACGATATGTCCTAAAGAAAACGATTGTCCAAGCTCGTGGACGTTTTCCAAGCTGTCCTAATAATTTGGAAACAATGGCTGAGCACATGCCTTGCAATGTTTATCGGTATCTATTAATTTTCATACTCATATAAAGTTTCTCAAATTTGAAAAAAAAAAGAAAACACTCATTAAAAATTATATTCTTAAAAATTTTGATATTTCTAAAAAAAGGCTTTTGTGAGCACAAGTAAAAATCTTCAGTCCAATAGAAGATTACTACATTTATTATTTCATAGATTTTTAATAACTAATTCAAATTAGCTCAGAAATATTATGAACATCTCAAATAATTTATTCAATATATTTTAGATGTCCAGTGAATCTTAGTTCTATTACTAATTGGACCCATTGTGTTTATAAAGATCCTAATATTCTTGAAGCAGGCGGTTGCTATAAAATGCGCGACCTTCCTACCACGAATCAACTTATTTATATAGATACTGATAATATTGTTCAAGACTGTGATTGTCCTGATCATGTTCTCTAAATACTTTTCTTTTTATGCATTCATTTTATGTGTTATTCCGTGCGGCATATGGTTTACAAAAAGAAAGTTATCATTTATTGTATTTACTAGAAGGCAATAATAATAAAACTTCTATTTAAATAAAACTGCAATGGGAAAAATTGATAAATTTTTAACTCTCTGAAATGAACCGTTCATCGATCGATTCGAGATCTTTTGCAAAAATTTTTTGAATATACTTGTTTTTTATTACTTTCTTTTCTCTGCTATGTGAAATCGGATAAATATATAAAAGACATGCACTGGAAATTTGTTAGTGCAAAACAGCTGATTTTTAAGAAAACTATGAATGTTATACTTCGGACTTTCCAGAAATTCTGGTCACAAAATTTCAGTTTTTCAGATTAGTTGTGATTCAAAGAGCCGTAGAAATATTTTCTGAAGCAAAAAATTGCTTCTCTGAATATTATCGAAAAGCAGGACTATTATTATGATAAAAGTGAGGTGAATATCATTAAAAAAGAAATCGAAAGATCGAAAAAATTTTTTGAAAAGTCTGAATAAAAGATTCAATTATATTTTTACCCCAGTCAGACAGATTATCTCCTTGTAAGCTATCTCTTTATAAATTTTGTATTTTTGATTTGTTTGGATAGTTTTGTGAAACAAAATTTTTTATGAAAAGCTTTTGAATGGATTTTGAAGTAATTTTCAGTCCGGCTTACTTAAGGATGAAACAATGTCATAGTAGTTTTTTAAAAAATTTATAATTTCTATCATATTTTAGCCAATAATTCAGTATTATTTTTATGCAAATTTACGCAAGCATGCATCATCAATTACTTTGAATAAGTAATATAAAATTCACTGAAAAACAAATTTATTCATTGTCTTCGGTTAGTTGTTCATCAGAAAAATGGAAACTGTTCTTCTAACGGATTCAGTCACTTCGAAGGAAACAAAGCAACAGGAAAATAGTACTTACTATTCTTTGTTTTGTCAAATTTAGAAATCAGTGTTGTGCATGGCTAGAAAATTTCAATCGAAGTTTAACTGGTCAAAATTAATGCTAAAAATGAAAATTTCATCATGAGAAATATGGCAAAAAATTTATTCTAATGCTGATGTTATTGTGTATTGAACATTCACTTTTCCTACTACTTCCACTATTGTAAATAAGAATGTCAGAAGATCAAATAGCGGGAATATGTTGATGAAAAGATATGATGAGTTGTGTACAGAAATGTTAGAAGAATCAAAGAACACACAAATAGTATCCCGGAACGATAAATGTGTTTACCGCCAAAATTTCCCGATCCATGAGTAAACAAGATAAGATTACCCAATCACGAGTCGACATGTTGGAATGGAATTCAAATAAGTTATCTCAGGAGTAAGGTGCTCCGAAGGATTTGAAAAGTCAGGATTTCGAAGCTTTGAGGAATTCACTTCCAACGGAGGTTAACTGCAGTGATGGAGCGAAAGGAGAACGATAATTAAAAAGTATGATAACGTAGTAAATAATCAGTGAACCGTTAGTATTCTTTAGTAAATAGCTACGCTATTCAGTCAGCCCCTATTATTATATAAGTACGATATTTTATAATACCGTATAAACCCAGTAAAAGCTATTGTTAATCTAGCGGGATCATGCACCAAGAAGAACCAAACCACAAATAATCAATAAGAGAATCTTTTCCCGAAAATTTTCCTGCAGTTTTTTGAATTTTCTTTGAAACTCAATTCTAACTGCCCTATTTCGAAATCCTTTAAGTCTTTCATTGCTTCTCCTTCTTAAAATAAACTTATTTGAACTGCATCGTGGACTTCATGATTGGTTGATTTTATCTTTTTTGCTTGTGAATTGAGATATTTTGGCCATGAACACAGTAATTCTTTCAGCTCATTGATCCTTTTGATACTGTCTTCTCACTATTTGACTCGTTTGACTCCTATGTACACTCATCACACGTCTCTACATCTACCGCCGACATATGCTCTACATCGATTGATTCGCTTGAAAAGATGGAAATCAAATCAATTGAAGAAAATTGAATTCGGGAATTGAGACTAAAAAAAAAATAAAGCACTAAGCGCTGGCATCTTTTCTGTGTCATTCCAGCCATGACAGATTCCTTTCGAGAAGATTTTCAGAAGATGAACAGGAATTGCTTAATGCAAAGATAGTGCATGGATATGCACGCAAATCAGCGCTATCTAGTAAAAATGCAATATTACCTTCTCAGGAAGATATTGAACAAAAAACACTTGACGAGGAACCTGAAATGAAGGAAGGCTCTTTAACACACGAGGTAACTTTTGAAATCAATAAATATTCATGGGTAAAATGTGCGTCGGAAAAATTGCTTCATGAAAATTATTTGAAAATAATACATAACAATCTTTTAAAATTTGAGCATTAATTGCAAAATGATTTTTCAGTTATCTGATATGACTGATTTGGAGAAAGATGTCGTCACTTATTTTTCATCCCCTTCATATTATATATATAAGGTAACTAACGTGCTTGTTCAATTAATTGTTTCAACATTATTTTCATTTGCTCTACTTAACAATTCTAATTATTTCGATTAAAATTATAATTTGCAAAATAAGTGATTAATCTATACGATTATTTCGACTAGCATCCAAGTTTCCCTTTCACAAAGTTTGATATTTTGTAACAAAAAAATTATTTGCAGCGAATGATACGTGATCCACGCGTAGGAGCGCTAACTGTAATGAATTTCGTGATTGTTTTAATATGCTTTGGCTTGTTTATAACTATGACAATTTTTCTGGTCAAGGCATTCACTATCAATAATATGGTACTTTCTGGTTACTAATAACTCATTTTTGAAAAGCTAAAACTAATTTGATATTTATTGCTAATTATCACTGAAAAAGATGGAGTGAAATAGAATTAAATTAAGCCGCTGAAATTCAAAGAAAAGTTAAGACAGTTGAATCTATAACTAACTTCCAAAAAGTACAGACAATTATAATTCGCATGAAAATAATAAACTTCAAATTTTTCGCACTTTTTTTGTCCTGTTTGTCCTATATACATAAATGATCAATAAAATTTTGGCATAGTTAAGACAGGTCTATCATCAGTAATCATCGCAAAATAATAAGGATTTGATATCTGGTTTAGTAGGCCTAGTTATTTTTTTGTTTTGTATTAAGAGTTATGATATTCATCAAAATTTCACCAACTATCCGGAAAAATAATTAATAGAAGAACGTATTAAAGCAAACATTTTGGTACAGAAGCAATAATGCGATTATATTGTACCTAAACAAGTTTGTTTTCACTTAAATAAACTTTCAAAAAAATTAGCAAAAAAATAAATTTCGCAGACAGCGAAAATTTCGGAGAATGAATTGCCATGTATGTTCCAATGGAGTGAATGGAACACATGTTCAGCGACATGTATGAGCACTTCAGAAACACCTTTTCGATCACGACATGTTCTTAAAAAAAGTATTATTCGTTCCCGCGGCAGTTTTCCGTCTTGTCCTAAAAATTTAGCAACAATGGTTGAAAAAATGCCCTGCAATATTTATCGGTAAAGCTTGATTTTTTTTAATTCTGCTCTTCCAGAATTATATATTTCCAAAGATAAACAAATTATTTTTTACTGCTTTAAACTGAGTAAATATTTCTTAGAGTGTTGCAGATGTGCAGTCAATCTCAGTTCAATCACTAAGTGGACTCAGTGTTTCTACAAAAATCCAAATAAAGGTGCATTAGGCGGTTGTTATAGGATACGCGATATCCCCACTATCAATCAGCTCATTTACGTTGATACTGCAGATGTTACGGAAGACTGCAAATGTCCCTCTCTTATTTTTTAAATATTTGTTCCGTTTCCAAGCATGTGCGTATGTCGCATTCGAAATGTTTGTTGTAAACAAACATTTCATTTAAATAGTCCAACTTCATGCTTTTGATCGAGATTTATAGTTTCACTGCTAAATAGTCTCATTGCTTGGATTTTAATCCTTGAAAATGTAACAAAAGTTTTTGCTAAATAATATTTCTTTGTTGAATATTCACGGTTCTCTGATTTAAATCCTGTTCAAAATTTGTTCATGTTGAACCTATTATTCAGAATGCAATAATAGCTGAGTATTAAATATTGTAGCAGCGCAAGCCAAGTACAATTGAGACCAGAATTTTTAACTGACCAACGACCATTTTATTCATCACAGTGCTTTCTTTCAAGGAATTTAACAAATGTGAATACAGAGGAATATAGCAAAACTTCAACTTGCTGTAACTAATATGTTTAACTGCTATTTTTTTTAAATTTTTTATGGAAGGTGCGATATAGCGATAAAGTTGAAAAATTGACATCCAAAAATAAAAATCCACAAAAGAAATAGTATCAAATTATCATTTCTATATGACAATTTCAGTAATTCTTGTTGTTGTTTCTGGTTGAAACTGTAATTCGCATGTGCTACCATAAGTTCCGTTGGGGCAAGTTCGACATTCTACCAATGCATCTCCGTTTATGAAACAGTCTCCGCCATTTCTTCAAATTCATTCGTATCAAAATTAAGAAGTGTTAATTTTTGACAAATGACTTTTCTGCCACATGTTTTCAATTTTTAAAACGAAAACAAAAGATGACTTTCATTTAAAAAAGTTAGAATAAAATTTTCCTAAGAAATATATTTAAAACAATAATATGATTCATGTATAGCGATCAAGAGTAACTTTAAAGATATTCTCTACCTCTATAAAATCTAATTTTCATTTCTTAATTAGTATTGTCACAATATTACAGGTCACATAATAAAAGAAAAAAGTCTTCAAACATTTTTCTGTTATGGCCAGGCTGACTCGGATCAAAAAAACTTGATCGGCGTATGTTGGACAAATGTTCACAAATGCGAACTCAGTATTTATGAATTCTTTTGATTTGTGCAGGAACGGAAGATGACGAGATCAAATAGTAGACTGGTTGGTTTGTGAATATGAGGTGTGAGTCAGGGTTTCCAAAAAAAAATGAGTAAACAATTTGCTATTGAAAAACGAGGTATCTCTTCCGGATATCTTCTTAATATTTCCTTTTCTCCTTCCAAACTTAGTAATAAAGATAAAGGAACTCACGGGCATGGACATGGGATACAGTCCTCTGCTGTGCCTTGTGTCGCATCACCGTAAAAACCTTCTGCACAGTTCTCGCATTGATTTCCAGTCGTGTTATGCAAGCAAGACTAAAATGCACTAATCAGTTGTGATAATAGAAATTGTCTGAAAACTGCAAACTTCAACAGATGTGTAAAAAGATGATATTCCAGAAGATACAATGACTGTTGATACATTGCACTGGTATATCGAACTTAAGCGCTTCTTTAGTTGCACTCAGTTATTACGAATGCACAGGTTTACCCACTTGCAATGGATATGCTTTTGTTTAAATCAAAACTTTCTCCTATTACTACTGCTAGTAATTTGTTTCCTTTTCACTCTTCTCCTTCTAGTCTTTCCTGTTTTGGAGACTAATTCGTGAAGTGATTGAATCATTTGATTATTCTAAAAATGTGATAAATCTGCCGTAATATCCGACAATCAAATAGCGTTATTCTCAAATGGAAATTGAAAAATGATGAAATGATTACAATGCATTCTCCGTCCTCATTACACTGCGAGGAATGCTTATTGCATAAACATTCTGCAAACTCATTGCTTCTCCCAATTGGTGTGCAGCCTGTTTCGCCCACTAAAGCACTTCCTTCAAATCCATCTAAACATCTGAAAAGAGCTCCCTGAATATTATTACTTAATTATCTGCAATTCGTGCAGGGCAAGGAAATTATGATCCTGAGAATATTTGTCTGATGCGATGTTGGTGATGGTGATTGCGAAATCTAATTTTGTGATGCTCGCTTGAAACGATTATCGTTTCTGTTGACTGATTCATCATTCTATTTATTGTTTTCGGGGATTGAAATTACCATTCAAGATTTAAACTAAGCGGGAAAATCAACACTTGAACAAAGAAATTTTGATTTTGAATCAAGCTTCCCGAATTTTATCATCAACATTGCATCTGAGAATTATTATCTTCCTTAACTTACTTTTCGCACTGCACTCCAAAGGTATTATCAGCGCAATTCATGCACTCGTGGGTGAATGGACCACAAATGGACGAATGACCATTGCAAAAACAATCGCCCTTATAACCAAGGTAGATCCGATTGCAAATTGGAATAGATTTTCTAGAAGATATATATACGAAGGATGAAGTCAAATATTTCGAAATGTGATTCATTTAAAAAACTAATTGATTTAAGAATAATTAAGTATTAAAAGACCTACTCGGCTTTTATTCGATTTTTCTTATCCTTTATTTCAGCAGTATATAAAGCTAATTCAGCGCTGAGCATCTGTGCTGTGAAGTTTCCGTTCCACCTGTGCTCTTCCAGCTTCTGTAGAAAATCTCTCAAATTATCGAAAATCCCAGCAAAATAGCAAAATTTTTCTAAAGCAAAAGATGAATTGTAGAATGGAAGAAAAAGGAATTATTGCAGAACTATTTTTCGAATTTTTCGATTGCAAAATCATTTTTGATTTTTTGACTACAGTGATTGCAAAATTATTTTTTGATTTTTTCAAAGAGCTTATTTTTATATTCTCGTAAAATTTCACAGTGGCAATTTCACTGCCAAGCATCCGACGAACGAATCGCTTGCATCCGGACTCGATGATTTTTCGTGCTCCCATTTTCTTCTTTTCTTCAGCCTTTTCATAAAATTCAAAAATGCGCTCATAAACAGCATCATCACTTATATCTTGATCTTGAATTAGATGACTCAATTCAAGTTTCTGAAAAAAGTGTGGCGAAATTTTTGTTAGCATTAATTGGATTTGTTTTAATATTTCACCTCTTGAAACTTGGTATTTCAAAAAAATTAATGGTAATGAAGTAGTCCAATCCAGACAACAATTTAAAACTTCATTTTTTAAACTTTCTTAGGAATTAATTTCAAATTTAAATCCAAGTACTGAATTTTAAGATGATGCTAACAGAACTAAACCTGATCGGGAGATAGCCAAGATGTTAGCTCTCCAAGATCAAATCTTTCAATGCCGTATATCTTCTGACAAAAAATGGCTACTTGATCTGCTTCGAGACGTTCACTTTCATTTGTCAAATTTCCCACTAGCTGAGCGAATTTAGTCACTAAAAGTTCAGCGGATGTTGACTCCTTGTTCATAAGTTTGATTATTTCGAGTCCTTCAGTTCCGAAAAGTAGCTTCACTCGATTTTGGCAAAGCAGCTTTAATTCTCTGAAGATTCCGGAAATGAATAAACAAATTATATTGAGTGTCTTTCATATTTCCGCTTAAAATAGACTTCGATTGCATTCGATTTACTTTGATATACTGTATGATTATTTCAAGATTTTTTTCCATTCTACTACTATCGTCACAGTTTTTATAATCTTTGATCTCTGATATCTTACTCCAATTTTGATTTTCGCAGATTGACTGCTTGATCAATCTGACAAAGCTGCCTGAATATTAAGATTAAATATTCTCTTTGAATTAAACCACTGGATTCGTAAGGTATGTTTGTTGATATGAATATCATTAAGGCAATTATTTTAGTCAATTAATTAGCAAAAAGATAAATTTAAATGATGATTATTACGAGGTGAATTTATTAGACATCTATTTTAACTTCTGGATTGTTTCTTTAAAGATATAGCTGACTTTTCAATATTTGTTAATTTTTCCGAAAAAAAAAAAAAAAACATTACTCGGATACTTTTTCTTGATTTAAAGAATCGAGATTTTCGTAATAATCTAAAATTTTCGCCAAAAGATTTTCATTTCTTGCTCCTTCTGCCAACATCCTTTCAATTTCGGTTTCCTGAAAATTCAAAATCCTAGAATAGCATGTTATTTTCGATGTTTAGCAATCGAACTGAATAAATTCCATTCTTAAACTGTACTTGTTCCCTCGTAAACCAATGAATTTGTTTGACGAATAAATTATCTTCATTGATTTTCCTTGGATATCGTATAGCTCGTGAACCGTATATATTATAGACTAGCATGCAAGTTGGAGCAATCTGAAATTTTATTTTGTACTCTGAAGTTCAATTTTTTCGCTCAATAGATGAGAAAATCTTTGCATTATTTTCCAATAAATTAGCTCTTTGAAACTTATTGAACAATAAATTAGCTCTTTGAAACTTTATTTTTGATTGAAACCCCGATTAAATTAGCTCTTTGAAACTTATTGAACAATAAATTAGCTCTTTGAAACTTTATTTTTGATTGAACCCCCGATTTTCTTAGATCTTTTTTTGGATGATAATTTTCGGAGCAAATCTTCTCTTCATATTAAATAGTTACCATGTCAGCATATTTTTTATTCGTTTTACTCAATCGCATATAAAATTGACTCAGTTTCTCGCTAATTTCTTCGCCTGTTCGACCAAAGTTATACATGTCGGCAATTAAATCATAATTTCGTTCGCCCAATATTACTCGCAATAATTCTTTGCATGTTTCACGAAAGCTTCGCACCGCCTATAGATTATAAATATAATCACAACTGAGCAACCGCAAATCATTCTTTTGCATTTCCCCTGCATTAAAATAAAAAATTTGGCTACCTAACAAATTAAAAGTTTTGAAACAGCTTGACGAGAAAATTTTCATTTGTCGTAAGTTAACATCTAATTTCCGCCCAAATTTAGAATAGAACAAAGGCATGGAAAAAGGAAAAATCTATAAATCGCAATATGAATTTGATCTTTAGAGTTACAGACTATCACTGTTGTTCAAATCTAACATTTCAAAAGTTGTACTAACAGGAGAAGTACAACCATGACAAATAAAAAATAATATCAATAAATGTTCATTTGGCATGAATACAAGTAAAGTAGACAAGTAGTTATGGAATTAATTAAATTATGGAAACAATGTCAAAATTTACTTTCGGAAATGATAAAAAGAGTAACCAATAAAATACTATTTTAAAATATTCCTTTAAAATGAATTAACGATCAAATAGTAATTTTTCATTTGCTTGTTATTCAATTCGTGGAAATGTCATCGAATAAATTAAATTTTGCAAAGTTATAACAATCGGATTCACCTTTTAATTCTTGAAAAGAATGTCGCCTAATCATAGAACTGTCATCCATATCTAATGCCATTTGAAACTATTTGTTTATTTAAAAAAGACGGTAATTAATTCTTGTGTTAAATGGGTTGATATGGAAAAAATTTTTAAAATCTGTGACCTATTTTGTTACTTACCATCTCTCTCAATCCGCCATCAGTCATGAGTAGTTCAGCATATGCTTTTTCTAATACCAATGCCATATCATCTGTTGTTTTATACAACTTGTTCAACATATCAACCTGTTCTAGGGTTAACCATTTCCACATATTCAAACTATCAATTCGTTCCCATTTTTCAATTCTTCTTTCCTCTTCAAATTTGTCGACCGGAATAACCAGCACCACATCTTCTTCTGAAAGGCATTTAAAAATTTTCAAAAATCTAGAAAATTTGTCTTGATAATTTAAACAAAGTTAAGAGAGAGACAGCGAAAATTCTCAAAATTATTTCAAAATGATTTAAGAAATCATTGATATAAATACCTCGATGACATTGAGAGTTTAAAAATATAATACTGCTTTAAAAAGAAACTTTAACTTATGAATCGAGCACAGAAGAAAAAAATCAGTAAAAAAGAAGTAGGGATTCGATTCATATACTTTTTTTTTTTATTGTGCTTTACACTTTGCATCAAATTCTTTTCACCAAGCTAATTATAACGTAAGAATGAAATAATAGAGAAAAATCAACTTTCGTTTGATTCAAAATTTTGAGGTTCCACTCGTCGAATAGTTGATTTCACATTTCTGTCCGCTTGTTTAGTGACCACTGTTGTTTTCCAATATGTTGGCTGCTCAGTTTTAATAACAAATTGGTCAACATAGTCATCTTGAGTGGCCAGTGATGTTTTTCGAAGTTCATTTGGGAGCTATAATGACTAGCTTTAGATGTCTAGCAAATATATTTTATTTTCAATTCAGTGACTAGTATTAAAAATAGTAAATTAGTGTCAAATATGATGTATTTTCTTATCTTTTTGGTCGAAATTTAAATCCGTTTGTTATAAAAAAAAAAATTTCAATCAGTTGCTATTGTCTATCCTTGAACTTTTCTCACTTATCATTCACTTATGAATATGCTCATTTCTAAAATAAAAGCAGTTGAAGGAAGCAAAAAAATCAATTTTGATGATGTAAGGATTTGAAATAACAAAATATTTTATTTCTGGAAAATAAAGAATAATAATAACCAAAGACAGTTTCCTACTGAGATTACAAAATTTAGAAACAAAATGAAAGCAAATCAAAAATCGTAGGTAGCGAGAATGATTGTTAGGACTTTTAAGTTTGAAGAATTTTACTGAATATCTTGAATATTAATTTGTTTAAGTAGCTATTAACCATTCTCATCGAAAATTGAGACTTAACAACTAAGGACTAATTTTTTTTTCATACCAGATTGTATATGCATTTATATTATGCAGAGGGATAAATTAATATTTGATTTCAGAAATTTAATCTTTATGAAATTAAATAAATTTTTTTTTGCGAGAAACTATTCAGAGCAAAGATTTCTTCGAGTCTTTCCGAAAATAAATTGTATTCAATTTTTTTCATTAGAATAATCTTGCATAAAGCAGTTTTTTCACATAGACACAATTCTGACATATCTCAGCCTGAGACGTGTTGTTTGAAAGGTACTGATCTTATATTAGGCGCATCGTGCTTCATCGATTAGCTAAAACAAATGAACAGTGATTGCACGAATTCCCGTGATACTGTAATGTTTTTAACTTCTATTAAAAAGCTGTTTGTTGCATCTCCATACATATGCCGCTTCGATCTAATTTCGTTTTTCCCATACAAAAAACATTGGCTGGTTAAAATCGTCTTGTTGAAATTTTGATGATTATTTTGTGAGTTAAGTGTCGATTTGAGTGAGATCTTAAGGAATTTCAAAATTTGTGCTCTATACATCTATATCAAAATTCGATCTAAATTATCTTAGAATTTCAAAATTAAGCCTTCAGAATCCAAATTTTGCCTACTCTGGAATATTTTGTTGAAACATGTTTTGGTGGCATTTTGTTCCTGAAAACATTTCAAGATCTTCGGCTATTGTTCCTAAATTTTATTCGAAAATAACCAAAGAAAAAATAGAAAATGCCAAGGAATAGCTAGAATTTGAGAAAGTGCGAAAAAAGAAAATAAGTACTGTAATGAAGAACTGACAAGCCTTGTTTCACAAATCGCAATTTAATTTAAATATATATCAAAGTCCCTTTTTTTGTATTGTCTCAAATGACATGGCCCATTCTTTAATAATTATATATCCTATAAATTTGAAAGTATAGTTCGAAATTTCAATCCGAATCAGAACAAAGTAATAGTTTTACAAAGAAAAAAAAGCTAAATTTATACAATTTAAAGTTTAGGAGAGTGAATTGAGTGATAAATATGTAGTTCTTATATATAGTATTTTTGTACTACAGACAATGTAATTGTCAATGAACTATAATGCTATAAATAATTTAAATAGAAAGCTTACTGGTGAGATAGTTCATTAGAATGAGAAAACTGATTATCTTCAGTTATTTAAATAATTTTCAAAATTTTTCAAATTTCTAATTATTAGATCGAAACTTTATGGTTAGTTGTCAAATGAAATCTACAGTACAGTCTTTGATTATATTGCTTTTATCAGTATAATAATAAAATTTAGTAATTTTAGTAGTCAGTAAATTGAATTTAAAGATTCTTTAAATTGTTTCCAAAAAAAAAAAAAAATGGTTAAAAACTCTTTAAATTTAAAGATTTTTTAAATTAATTTCAAAAAAATAATAATTTTATCTCAAATTTTAAAATTCAATAGGTTTTCAAAAAACAAACTAACCGTAATAAACTCAGGAAAAAGGCATAAAAGACAGAATTTTAAAAGAAAAAGCCACATGCTTATAATTGCTGTTGATGATACTTTGCACTGAATATTATTTGCAGAGAATGGGAATATTTTTACAATGAATAGAGAGAGCTCGAGCTCTAATCCATCTGTTATGTTATCGTTTCCATCTTCTTGAAAGCTTCAGAGGTTTTGCGAGAAATTACCAAGTCAACATTTACAAGCAACTTTTAAAATAAAACAGCTGACGCTCACTGATATCACAAATCAAAATGCGAGTCACTTCCAAACTTTTTTCTCATTCATAATTTCTGCTTTCCGGAAAATTCTTTCGAGAACCTTTCGCAAACTTCTTGTCTTATATCGAAAAGTGTTAACTAATACCTTCAAAAATTTCTTCAATTCTTCTTAATTTGTCGCAAAAAACCAAAATAATTTTGGCATGAATACATTCAAGCAACCAAAATATCTTATTGTAAAAATATTTCTCATATAATTCATCACTCAAAATGAGTGGTACCATACCTACTGCAATTCTCATCTTTATTGCGCTTACCAAGCTTTATCTACAGCAGTAAATATCGGTAATTAATTCACACACAAAAGCTTCTGATTATATAACTAGCTTAATGATGAGGATATGGTAAATTAATGCCTACTATAAAAGGACCGCTATGGGTTGGAGAAAAGGAATTGCGTTCATCAACCGATCTCCCGTAAAATATTCCTATTAATACGGCTATTAACAATCAAAAAAAAATTGCATGTTTCAACTGTCGAGTGAAATTCTAATCAACAACCGTTAACCAGTTCGACATCGGTAAATTCTTCATCAACTCTCCATCAAAAGTATTACTCTTCGAAAATTTATTGTCTATAAGAGCTAATTAAGAAAAATATTTTTATGACATAATTATTCCAGTTTATGGATTAAATAACCCATCATCTGAAATAGCCCATGAAAGAAAACTGTCAGCATTAGACCCAGAAATTTGACGAGGGATGTGAAGGATTTGAAATCTGAATGAATAAATATGAAACTTAAATCACCGCTATTAAAACTAGGAACTTATTTTCACAATTCGTTCTTCAAACATTGACTTGGAATTGCTTGCTGAACAGTTTGTTAATAAATAAAGATTTGATCTGTGTTACTTATCAGGATTGTATCTTATGAAGTAGTTTTTCCAATTGCAGCCTACCACTTTATTAAAATCAGGAAATTCAGAGTAAAAAAAACCCTGAAAAATTATGAAAATATTATCTCCTCATTCCGTTCTGTTTTTGAAGAAATAATGTGTAAATTGAAATTCATATATGTGGTATTTTTTAGGCCCGATGTTTAATAATTCACTTGTTGTTGAATTGTATATTTTCGATAAAAATAGTCACGCAGATAAAACAAAATTCTGGTACAAAGTTTAAAAACCTGATTTTAATTTATACACTACAGTCTAACAAAACGACTAAAGGCATGACCCATGAATTTTTTAGTTGACAAATGAAAATTCGATCTAAAGTGCATCATATTTTGCCGATGATTTGACTTTATAATTGTTCTTGAGCAAAAGGCGAGTTAATAAAATGAAGACAGCAATTTTGTTTTCTTGATGGAAAGCACAACAAATTTCATAAATGTAGTAGGCTATTTCATTTTTAAAATTAACAGTTTCTAAGTAGTTCTAACAATCCATTCAATAGGTTCCAATAATTATAGCAATCCCCAATGAAAAACAAAAAATTTCAATTATGACAAAAGATATTTAAGACTTTTTAAAAAGTGAATAATAATAGAGTTGCAGTAAAACCCAGATTTTGTCAACTTAGCAACCAAAATATAATTAATTCATTTGAATTTTTTGCAATCAAATTAATTCATTTGAATTCCTTTATTTAATCAAGAACAAATAACAAGCAATAATAAAGAAATTGCTCAAGACTTAAATCACTAAAGAAATATAGTAGCAAAGAAAGTAAGCTGCAAGCAAACGTTTTAAGATTAAATTAAATAAATCCGTGTATCTAATCATTTTATTGCGATAGCATTTTCTGCAAAGAAAATTCGATGAAAAAAAAAATCCAATGAGACTTTAATTATACCAATTTTTTTTTTTTTTTTTTTTTTGATTGCCACATTTGAAGACAAATTTATCTAAATATTTTGCTTCTGGAATAATACATGAATATTTTTTAAATATTTTTCCAAATATTGTTCAATAAGACAGACAATCTCTGAAAAGTAAAAAGAGTGAGAAGAATCTACAATTTATTGATAAACCTGATATGAGGAATTATTTTTAATTGTTTAATAAAAGTATTTTTAAATAGCTAGCTACTACATGTCAGATTAGTAAACATATGTTAAATAAGTGCGAAATAATTTCTCAGAACTTTTTAGGACATGCCGGACCATATATTTCCGCATAAATGTTACGGCATGGAGGAAGATATTCACCAATTATTTTCTTCTTTTTTTCGTCGGTGACATTTTTCAACATCCCTTCGAGTTTATTGGTGAGATCCTTCAGTGTCGCGCCAGCATCAGTCATACTTTTCAATGATTTCATATCTTCCCCACTAAGAACTGTTTTAAAAGCGTCTATGCAACCTTTACTAAGTTCCACTGCGGCCTTCTTCTTTTTATCACACGTCAAGCCTAGGAAATATTTTTTAACTTCGTTCTGAAGATCCGTTTTTGTTTTATTTTCTTTTTGCATTTTCTTGAGTTTACTTCTCTGATCATCTGTGAGCCAGCTTAGATATGACTGGAAATGGTTTTTTTGATCATGCTCACTATTCCGCTTGTTTCTCCTATTAACTTCGGCAGAAATTCGCAAAGGAAGCGATCGAACTCGTCGATGTTGTTGATGGTGATGTTCGTGATCTCTTCTATGGTTGTCTTCAGTATGCCAGATTTGTTCGCAAAATTCAACATCATTATTCACTATTTTCTGCTTTTCGGGCGATAGGCGCTTGATATATTGGTGAACCTAAATTCCATTATTTTCCAATAATTCATGCTGGGAATATAAATCAGTTGTTTCGAGTTTTCGCTAATTTTATTTTTAGGATCTGTAAGAAATGTAAGACGAAAAAAAGCCACTAGATATAATATGCAAAAAAAGTAACAGACTAAAAATTGGAATTCCGGAAATTCGGGAGAATAGTAAAAAAATAGCAAGAAATTTTCTTGAAATTCACAATTGATTCTAAAATGAAAATCAAATTTGAAAATAACAAGATTATTTACGATACCTTTTGTTTGCCGGCAGAATGATTAGCATAATATAAATTTTCTAGTTCGATTCTCTCCTCAACGGAAGTTACGTCGTCGAGCCATGAATAGCAAGAATGTTTTATTTTTTCGATAATATGAAGTTGTTTATCAGTTTCCATAACTTCGATGTAGGAGAGTAATCTGAATAGAAAGAATAATATGCAAAATTATAATTTTTACCAAAATATTTTTCCAGAACTTTTTTTTCGCAAATCAAGCAATTGATTAAGAATGAAATTGGGAATTTTGGAAAACCGAAATTTAATTCAAAATTTTACGCAAAAAATGTAGCGTATTTTATGATGTCGAAGCTAAAATTTATTTAGACGATCTGCTTTTCTATTTATTTATTTAACGAAAATTTCTAAATCCCTCTTAATTTCTACTGTAAGTTAAAATTATGATATTATTTATTTATTTGTTTTTTTGGTAACTGTATCCAATAAAAATTAGCTTTTTGTAATATCTTTCATACTCTGAATTTATACTTTTGTTTAATTGCCGATAGTGATTCGCCGCTTGCTTTAATCTGTCTGATCTCTTTTTTCTGTTCAGGTGTAAGCCATTGAAGATGTTTCTCTACTAGAACGTCAAAATCATGCTCTGATCGACCAATTTGTTGATGATAAATGTCATCACATATCTGCAAATATCACAAACATTTGAAATGAAGGCAACCAAAAATGTGGCAAAATAAATTATGATTGAATACCGCATCGAATATCACTGATAATTATGATTTCTTCGCAATTTCTTTCATCTCAGTTTCTCTTATGTAAACTAGCCATTTCATCCCATTTATTATATGCATTCGTTATTATGGCACGCCAATTATTTCAGACTGCTTCTTCTTGAAGATGAAGATCTGAGGTATTATTTTAGTGAACAAGCAAAAAAAGGGAGGAGAAACAAGCTAAAGAATACTGAAGATAGGGAAATAGACGTAAAAAGACAAAAAGAAAGGATTATCACGATTGATAAACTATCTATTTAAATAAAAATGTAAATGTTCGTTGTTGCTTTTGACACAGCTTTGCGAGTTTTTCACCGATTGTTTTGAAATTTTGAAACAACGTTGCATTTGAATAGGCGCTTGTTCCTATATATACATATATACTTTTTTTTTTTTACTTTTCATATCTGGATATACTTTTTTAGAATAAACATGTTTACCGCCAAAACGCTCTGGCTCACAGATAAACAAAGTAAGGTCAACCAGTCATAAGACGAACATTTTGAAGGAAGAGCCTCGGAGGATTTAAAAGGTCAAGACTTCAGATCTTAACGATTTATCAAAATTTCAAGGCAATCGATGAGAATTTCCAGAGATTTAAAATTTTGAATGAACGGACATTTACATTTTATACAGACTAGCTGGACCGCCCATGTGTTGCCTCGGCATTGCATGCCGGGTTCAACTAGTTGGTAATAATTTCATGGCACATGAGGCTCAGGATTTAATAACTTAAGTCCCCGTAATTCAACACTATCTCGAAAATAGCTCAGCAACTTGAAGCGAACTTTGCTAAGTATTTAAACTTTCTGAAGCGTACTTTGCTGGATATTCAAACTGTTTAATTTGTTGCAAGCACCCTAGAAAGTTTCAATTTCTTGCAATTCTAAATTATGCGAATTTTTTTTTTTAATAAAAGAAATGAAACAACTTGTTCCATGTCCAGTTCTTATTGGATTTGTGTTCTTCACCTTCCAGAATTTTAAAAAAGAACCTGCCACAGGTTGATCTGATCCCTTTCGTTTTCCGGTAAACGACTTTTGTACCTGCTCATCTTTGCTTTATATTCTTTAACATCCTTCTTGATCCTCAGAAAGTCGAGTTCAGTTATCTCATTATCGTTAGCAACCTGAACAGTTTATTCATTACATATGAAATTTACTTTCTACACTCAATTAATTAGATATTGATTCTTTGACATTACAGATTGATACTTTCAAAAACAAAATGTTAGGAACTTCAGTTAAATTTGCTTTACCGTCTTAATCCATTCAATACATTGTTTCTTGTATATTTCGTTCCATTTCTCTTTCTCTCTAGGCCGAAGTTTAGAGAAAAATTCCAGTAATCTGTTCATGATTTCGCTGTCAGATATTCCCTCGAATTCCATCTGAGAAAAATTTTCCTCATCTCTTTTTTTTACATCTCATTCCTTTTTTCATTTTTTCAAAAAATTTATATCTGAACTTTTCTGAAATTCTTTAAATGAAGGGCAGTGGCTGATTAAAGAGAACTACTTATTGATAGTTCAGATATAAAACACAACTAATGTAAAATTCGATATTGTCAACATCTTTTTGCTTCGTTTAGCTTTTTCATCTTCATTTTTCAAATTTTATATTTTCAGCCATATTTCAATTTATCATTATAACTTCCAGATTACATTTGGGACTCACCAATCGAATTTCTTGCTTCTGCTTTTGCGATAGCCAGCCATACAATTCAAATTTTTTCTTTTCTCTGCAGTTTGTCACTTTAATGCTAGCTCATATATTGACACGTTTAGTTAAGTTCTTTGCTGATCCCATTAATTAGCCAATTATTCATTCTTTATTTACTTACTCATTTATTCGATAATCTATTCATTTATTCAGTTTGAATTGTCTATCAATCTTTTTTACCAAAAATTGGCTTAAACTTTTGTTGCAGTAAGCAGTAAAAAAATAATTGATCAAGCAAATATATTTTCGATACCTTAGTGCATTGTTATTAATTTTTTCGGTAGTTACAGCAGTTTCTAATTCCATTTGCAAATGCGGTATTTGTCTTGAAGTTTCCATCTTTTCTTGCGTTTCAATTGTTTCCAGCATGTCAGATGCATTCTCATAATTGTTCTGAACAATCACTGACCTCTAAGCTTTCCAATTTTCCAGATTCTTGATAAATTTTATGAATCTTCTGAATTCTAGATGTGTAACAACAAAAATAAAAATAAAAAATAAATTTTAGGTTAAGATTTTTTTTTTAAGAAAAAAAAAATTTTAGGTTAGTCTTCCTTTAATGTGAAAAATTTTAATTCTGATATAAATTTTTGAACATTTTATAATATTAATGTTGAAGCTTTCGTCAATGTTCGACTTGATGAACTGTAGAAAGTTACTGAAAGACCTTTATCCAAATAAAAAACTCACAGCTCTCGCAACAACACAAGTGAATATGGCGGTGGTCAAAATCACGGAAGGTATCAACATTCTCATTGTCTATTATGGCTGAAATTCCGTTATATTGAGTCGAGAACTGTATAACATTGATAAAAATAAAAATTAGGAACGCAAAAGCGACGCATAAACGAATTGAAATGTAATTTATTAAAATACTTGAAAATATTGACGAATTCAAAGATATCCTATTTCTTGATTAGATGAAAAAATTCGAGATGATTTTGTTATTTTATAAAAATCACTTAGTTATAGGAATAAATTATTTAAATTCAATATTTTCTAAAATTTAAAAATGTTCTCGAACTTCTAATTTGATCGTAATATGTTTTTTCTTGATGACATAATACAAATAAATTAATTGAATCAGAGAATATTTAAATTAAGTGCTGAAGTGTTTTAGTTCATAAGCAAATAAATGATGGTGCCAAAAGGAATATTTGAAATATTGTAAAAAAAAACATTTGAAGTTTATTCTAGAAGATGAAGAAAAATAAGTATTTAATGGATTAACCGAAAATAAGAAGAGCTAAGAGCAATAAGAGAAACTAATTTGATGGTAAAACTGAGAAAGTCATTGTCGCTTACTGTCGATCACTTTATTCATTGAAGAAACACTGAAGTACAATTCAATGTTTCGCTTTCCACTGTTGTCTTTTCTTTCTTTTTTCCTCCTTTTAACCTCAGTTTCTATTTGAAATGAAAAGTTAATGAACATCGTTTATGAATGGAGAGAGATATGACAGAAGATGCTGTCCAATTGTAAACAATGGAATGAACGTGTCATATCCATTTCTTCTCTAACTTTTTTACCCGCGATATCTACCTGATATGATGCTCTATTAATTCAGCTTATGAATGCATTCCTATTTCCACTGTTAATCATTAAATGATGCAAAATATTGTGAATGATAGGAGAAAGCCATCACTGACGAATATCGAAAATTGCTATCTTTCAATATCAAGTTATTTCAAATTGACTGACGAGGAGTTCAGGAGTTCCACGGGTTAATATTGTTGTGCTTATTATTAACTAGTCGTCATCAAGTAACTAATTTTCTAGCTGAAATGTCGACCAGAAAGTAGTTGATATCAAATTAAATGTTAACAAGATGAATGCGAAGTATCTTCAAACTAAAAAAGATCGTAATCTTAGTTTGGGAGTCGAATAGTTTAGATTTCAGTGCGAATATATTTGTAATTTATATTTTAGCTGTATGAATCGTGCAGAAAACAAAGAACTAGCCTAACCCCAATTACGTCCAACATTAGCTCAGGAAATAACAATAATATAAAATCTGAAGTAAAAACTTGCATTCAAATAGAGAAGTAATGGATTTTGATTGCAGAATAATATTTCAAGCAAAATTTTGCCGTAATGGATTAGTTCAAAAAAAAGATCCGTGAGGCATCAGCTTTTAGCAAACAATAAGTCGATATATTAGCAATTTTTAAATAAATTTCCAGAAGATCATTCATGCTTAAAATTGATCATATGAAATAAAAGTTAAAGATAAGTATTCTTGGAAGAGAAATGAACTGTTTTAATGAAATTGCAATTGAGAAAGCATGAAGCAACTATAGAAGTTTAGAATAAGAAATAAGGAATGATAATGTGTTAAAGGACTAATATCATAATTCAGCGTTCTCATTCTATACGTACAAACGGTTTATTCATAACAATTGTTGGTAAATGCAATAAATCATTTGTTCCCCAACTTTTTGCATTTTAAGAACAACACTTAATAATTTTGTGAAACAAAAAAAAAAGCAGAGTTTCTGGTTGCATGTAAAAAGAGCACAGTAGTTTTTAAAAATTTCAAAGCTTACCGAAAATAAAGCAATGATTACGAAATCTCTTAAAATGAGTTTCTAGAATATTAAACAATTTACAGATAAAATTTCGAATCATAAATTCATAAAGTAAATTAAGGAGAACTGAAAATATGGGAGGCTATACAAAAAAGATTTTGTAATTCTGGCCATTGAAATGAATCGAGATAATTGCTACTTTATATTGATCTCTTCGAAAAAGAAAATCGTGGGATTACAAAATCAGAATTTTCTTTCATTGAAACAATATCACTTCATCTCATGTTACTCTCGTCATTCGTAATAATTTAGTGGTTTTATAATCTTCAGATTTTTTTCTTTTTTTTTTTTTTTTTGCAGAAAGAGTATTTGTAATTCTCAGCAATTGGTTATAATAAGTATATTGTAACGGTAGAATTTAAAACTATGCTCAGTTACAAGTTGTTCTGTCTATGATAAATCGCAAGATGAATTTTGAGTACCGGGTAAATCCTTCTGCTGTTTAATCTATAAACGAGAATCAACTTTACCGAGATCTGTAACCCAAAGATTAGATCAAAAACTTTTAAGGCATTTCATGTTTAGGCTTAGCCCCTAAGCATACTAAATAAGTAATTGCATAAATTATTACTTTTTGTTACTACATGCTTCTATCAAAAGTAATTTTTAGAAAATTTGGGACTTACAGCGAAAAAAATTCACAAAAATATCAAGAGATTAAAAATTAATAGAAACTTGCAAAAACAGTCTGGTAAGCATCGTTCATGATTAGGACTGATTAGCAATCATAAAATAATATCAGCAATTAGAATATCGTAAACTTTGATGATTGAATCTTCAAGAATAAAATTGTTCTTGAGACTGAATCGGATGTTTCGGTGATATCGCAGCATGATCTTTCATAAAAACTACTAATTCAGTCTCTTAAATTTTGTCTTCCTAACTATAAAACGATATTGCTAAAAGAATTTGCCATCGAAATTTAATTGCCATCATAATTCATCGGTTGAATTGAAGACGTACGGTATTTATAAATTTCTATAAATTTCCATGAGTTTTTTTAGCAATTCTCATCTTAAACAAAAAAAAAAAAAACTGTTTCATTAAACTGTTTAAATTCCGTCTTTAAAAGTACGATCCCCCAACCAAGAAAAAAATGGTTTGCCCATTTTTAAAATAAAATTTTATTGTTTGCCAAATATTTCTTCACTCTTCACAAAAACGGACGACCAGATTCAAAAGCTGTGCGATATTATAATCATCAGCAGTAGCATTATCAATTGGTAGCAATTCTAATTTGCTTTTTTTACAGCAGAAAGAAATAGTGGCTAGCTTATTTTGGACTAAAAATTAATTTTCAGCTCATATCATTACTGGAATGATCACTGATAACCAATTAAAATCAAAAGAAAATTAAATATTTTTGTAAAATTATTATCGCATTTCAAGACTACACAAAAGAGATTAATTTCCTTCAATCAACTGTAATCTTATTTCTTTTAAAAGTCATATTCAGAAAGAAATTTTGCTGTTCGTTTTTTTTTCTTTTTTTTTTCGAAAGATCGCCCATTTAAGTGGAAAGATGAGAAGTTGGCAAAATTGGCATTTTGGTGATGAAATATAAATATCGAACTTTTTGAAATATTGAGACAAGAAGATTTCTTTAGCACTAAGACGATTCTCATCGCGATGTTTCAGTAATAATAAAAATAGAAGTCTGACACAATAATTTTTACATTTCAGGTCAAATAGAATAATGAAAGAAAAAAATGAAAATGATGATTTCAAAATGAAGATGACAAGAATTTTAAAATGAAGATAGTAAGAATATGAAAAGATAGAGAATAGCTCAAATAATAATCTAAGCTCTGTGGGAAATGTGACGTGAAATGAAGAAGCATGTGATATAGGAATCTGCAAATTTCAGAATAATAAAAATGTAATTTGAAAGTAAATTTTTAGAACGGTGCAAGAAAGCAAGGAAATAAATTAATATGATTGGTGCTAAAATTTCACTGCCTTTTAAATGGACAAATTATTATCATAAATGAAAAAATACAAAAAAAAAGAAAGAGAAAAGAAAAGAGAAGACGAAAAATTTTGATAAAGAAGGAATGATTTCAAAAAAAAAGAAAAAGAAAACAAATAGGTAGAAACAAAAAAATTTGAAAAATTATCCAATTTTTCCGTATTTCTGCATTTCAAAAAAAAAGTAGGAACATTTAATGCTTCAACAAATTTTTCATTACCTAATCAAAGTATTAAAAAGGTAATTTTTCATTACTTTTTTAGTAATTTCTATCTTAGAAGTAAATAAAAGTGAACAAATCATTCTAAAATAAATTCATGAAATAAGAAACAAAAGCATAAGTTTAATCATGTGCAATCCAAATGTATTATATCATATTTCTTCGATAGTTTTAACAACGTGTCATAAAATTTTTCTAAATTTCAGTTTTAGCTTCCATCAATTGTTTTTTAACACATAATGTAAAGAAATATAAGTAATAGCAATGAGTAAAAATTAAATGTTGAAGAAATAGTTAGGGAAAACAGATTTTTTATTTTAAATTTCATTTCATTTTTGTTACAAAATTAATTCTTTCGAGTAAAATTTTTTGGTATTTATAGTAACCAATAGTATTGATTGCGATAATAACCATTTTATCTGTTAGTCTTTTTCTATAAGAATGTTTCCATGTTATTATATTCATCTTCTCTACATTATGAAGTTTGAAAAAAAAAAAAAAAAAAAAAAAAAAAATGATTGAAATTTAAATTTAGTTTTTGCTATTTGTGTTTTTGTTTTCTTTTTTAGTGTTATTCGTCTTACTGTTTTTTTTTTTTTTTTTTTTTTTTTTTTTAAATTTTT
>KZ270018.1:119278-148502 GCA_002249935.1 Onchocerca flexuosa | reverse complement strand
TTTTTTTTTTTTTTTTTTTTTGTTTAATTATGAGATCTATCAAGGAGTTTCTGTTTAATAAATATCATAATTAAATTGAGATTTTTGGATAATAAAAATAAATTGTCACTTTTTTGTTTAAATTTTATGTAAAGAATACATGAAATACGTGATTTTGAAATGGTTGAACGTAAAATGAAAGTATTGTAACGAAAGTATTAAAGTTTTGTGCGAATTATGTTGTTACGTAAATGTAAATGTCTATCTGTCCATAAATGTTTGTTTATCCGAAATCACGTAAATATCTCTTTATCTAAACTCCAACGTACATGTTTGTTTACTCGAAATATCACGTGAGCGTTTTAAATTATTCGAAATCTAATAAAAGTATCGATTTATTCGAAATTTGACATGAATGTCTGTTTACTTGATATCCGGCATGAATGCTTATTTATTTGAAATTTCCTCAACATATAACATATTTAAGTCAAAAATTAAAAAAAAAAATATTCAAACTTGAAGCGACCATTTTTTCTCCTTTCTTCATCTAAAACATTAGTCTTATTTTTCAATCATTTTTTTGTTTCTTTTTGTTATCCTCAGTTTACCTTTTCATCTTTTTTATAACTAATTAAATAAACGAAACAAACAGATTTTCATAAAATTTTTGACTACCGTCGCGAAATTTTCGGTTTTTAGAAATTTGCTATTTATTTTCATATTTTCAAAACAATACTTAACAAGTTTTTGTAATTTGCAATTAATAAATTATTGACAACATTGAACAATGAAGCAAAATCATAAAAATGGGTAATTGATGACAGAAAATATGAAGAAAAATTATTGATAATGTCAACAATTTTCACCTTTTTCTGAAGTTAACGTTGGTTGTAACGATTATACGAGGTAAGCTAAACTTTTATTTCTAAGACTTTCTCCTACTTTTCAAATTTCACTGATATAATTCAATTATAAATTATTTCAAATTCTAAATTATGGGTAAATTGAAAATAAGACTTTCAATTTAATCAAACATTTTCGCCATAAAGTTCATTCCCAATCTTTAATATTTGCTACTTATCAAATTTTTTTTAAACCAAAAAAAATAATAAAAAAAGAACAAAAAAAAAGCAAAATATATTTTGGAAAAAAAAAGACATATTTTCGAAAGTATAGAAAATGCCGATAAATATCCTGCTATTCTTTGATTTAAGCTACTAGCAGTAGTATTAGACAATGATTGACGAAAGATTTCTATGAGCAATAAAATAAGTTTTTCCAATGTAGAAAAAACATGTCAAGAACTGTTCTTGAAAAGAACGAAAAGAAAGTTTGAAGAAATTTACTTTACTAAATATTAAAAAATTCTCATTAATCCAATTAATATATTTTAAACCCCTAATTTATTGTTGAAACTCAAGACATGAACTTTTCAGTTTGATATGAAAATTGACATCATCTATGTTAAGCAAAGAAATTGTGGATCAATGAAAAGATATTGCAGTAAAACTTTTTTTTAGCATGTCTGTAAGTTGTAAATAGAACAGTTTTGATTTCTAGAATAACACCTTTAAATTAAGGAACAATACTATATGTTTACGATGATATAGTTCAAAGTCCACTTTTCTAATTGCAAATTAATTATATTAAAAAAAAATTTAAGTGGAGCAAATTTAAACTAAAGTTGAAACAATTTTTCGAAAATAAAATAGAAACTATCGACTAAATCACGAATGATTAAGCCTTTTTTTTTTTTCAATTAAATTAATATAATGAAAAACACGAAATATCAAGGAACATTAAAGTCCAAAGAATATTTAAAGAAAAAATTATTGAAATTTGACGATGAAAGTTGGAATTAATAAAACAAAGTTTAAAAATTATTTGCGGAAAAAGTTATCAGAATTTAAAAATAATAGTGGAAATTAAGAAATTACTCATAAATCTATTTGTCTGATATTTTATAAATGCTCAATAATAACCGCTCGAGCATCTTACGTGAGCATACAAAGAAAATTGAAAAAATCAGATTTGTGATCTTTTCTTTGGTAATTAAATCTACGCAGTATAAATTTTTGTTCCCCAAATTATTGCAAACGCCAAGAAAAATTATGTCTGTATCAATTAAATGCAGCATAGAATTTTATTGCAAAAATTAAAGTATCACAAATCTAATTTTTTCAATCATAATTCATACTTTAAAAAATTAAAGTATGAATTATGATTGCTTCGAAATTAAATAATTGATACATTCGAAAATTTTATATGTTTTTTGAATAAAGTTTTTCAATTTTTTGAAAACAAACCCAACAATTCTTTATTATTATCGTTGTTATTATTATCACTTTTGTTATTGTCTTACTATTAATATTATTACTATAATAATAATAATAATGATAATAATAATAATATAACAATAATAATAATAATAATAATAATAATAATAATAATAATAATATTAACAATATTAATAATAATAATGAGAATAATAATAATAATAGTTGTTATTATTATTATTGTTATTACTATTTCAAATTATAAAGTACTTAATGAAAAAATTTCAAACCAAAAAGAAAAGAAAAAAACAAAGAAATTTAGTAAAGAAACTTTTTTTTCGTTAAAATTTATCATTATTCAATTATATAAATCAAACGAAAATTGATTAATAAAATTGATTGATCAAATTTAATTAATCAAAAAAGCAATAATTTAATTAATCAAAAAAGCAATAAATCACCAAAATACTCGTCGAAAAGTTTATGCTGTTTTTTTCGCTACAATTTCGAAAATGTAAAAAGGAGGAGAAAAAAAAAAGTTATGCATATTTGCTAACTTTTCAATTTCTAATAATTAAATCGATCATTATAACACTACAATTATTTGTCACTTCCTTGCTGCCAACTTAAATTGCTACAAATATTTGAATGAGATACTGTACTCATCTAATTACTGTAAATATTTTCTTGTACTACAAAATGATAATTATAATGAAAGCAAGAAAAAAACGAGTAAAACATCAAATTATACGGTGCTACAGTTTTATTGACCTGAATTTTCTACATCGTACAGTTAGATCGCAAATTGAAATGGATTGTATGAAGAATTTACGTCATTTACCTGTATAAGCAGTACATACCGTACAACGACTGTTTCATAAGATACAAAGAAACTTTTTTGTTCGATTGAATTTTTTTTTTTTTTTTTCAAAGAGTAATGTCTGTGGAACAAAATTTTAAAAATTATGCACATTCATACTAATCAGCTTTTTTTAAAAAGAAACTTACTACTAATTTAAAAAACGAATTGTAATGTCGTTTTAGCTGTATCAAACAATAATAATCAAACTTGTTATACTGTAATATTTATTTGTTTAATTTTTTAGCCATAATTAGGCAATTATTAACAACAAAAAATCATTGTAACAATATATGTCTGAAAATCAATTTGTATAATTCTGGAATTATATCGGAATTTATCATATTGCTTTATTTTTCCAGCCTTACAAATTCGATTACCATGCTCGTTTAATAAACTTTCAGTTTTGATTTATTTTGCATTTAAAGTAGTATCCAAATGGTCTTACTTCATAGTGGTATTTAATTTGATATTATCTTATTTATGTAGAAAGCTTTTAATTGCAATCGTGTTATTTGGAAATGTTACTGTTAAGAAAATTTTCAATTGCTAGACTGAGTTGAATTCAATATTTTCATTAAAAAAAGATAACACGTAGTAAGTATAGGCATGAAAAATTTCAAATAAACTGCTTTTAACTTCAAATAAGATCGACATTTCAGCCAGTCGAGATGAAGAAGCGAAAAATTGATTCTTTTATTGATTCTATTAATTTATTATTTTATCTTTACTACAAATTGTTTTTTTAAAATGATTGATTAAAATCATTAAGAGTTGATCATTTTTAAAAAAATAACTTTTAGCTTTATTTTGTGCTTCCAAAATCTTTGAATTATTAATAATGAATATTTTGGGATAAATCAAATATTTATCTTGATTTCGAATGATAAATTTGAAAAAACCGCATTCACACAAAAAATGGCTCTTAGTTTTGCATTAACTTTTTTTTTCTTCTGTTTTTCAAATTACATTTTCAGTATAAAAACTAAACAAGAATTTCAATTATGGGAAAATCATTGAATAGCGCGGTATTTTTATTACATTGAAAGTATTGAAAGTAAGAAAAAAAACGAAAGATGAACATAGAGATAAGTTTGATTTTTTTTTTACTCTAAACTCCAAACTTTTTTTATTCAGTATATTTTCGAACTTTCTTAAGATCGAAATTTTAAGATTAAAATATACTAAAAACAAATTGAAAATTCTGATTTGCAATTAGTAAATGAATTTATGCGACTTATAAAAACTGCTTCTTGCCTCCATGTGACAACTCATCCATGTGTTCATTTTTGTTCCCTCAATTTCGTCAAAATATTTGCTTGTTTTCATTTGATTTTAACGACAGAATTTGACAAAACTTAACAAAATTATCAACTTTTTCATAAAATTTAATTTCAAAGTTTCAATATTGAAAAGTTCAAAAATAAAATGAATGAAAAAACAAAATACTTTGTAACAAATTATTCTGTCTTCCAAACACATAAATTGCGATTATCATTTGTATATTGCAGGCATTCATTTGATGTAATAATGCTCTTATAATAAAAAGTTAAATTTCCCAAAAATGCAAAATTGTTGACAAAATTTGACATTTATCATTAATTTTTGCAAGTATTGAGCAATTTTAACAATTTTCACAAGAACAAAATTTAAACTACAAAAAAATTTTTTTGAAAAAATTCTGATTTATGAAAATTTCTTTTTTTTTTAAATATCTGTTGCATCATTATTTAAAGAAATATATCTTAAGTATATTAATTTTTACCCTTCTTGTGCTTCAAGTTAATTCCAGTAATAATATAACCGCCACATTGAATTTCATTATTTGTATCCTATAAATAAAATTGTTTTCTGGTCTTCCTAAAAAATTATTTTTACATGAAATGAGTACCAGTTGATAATGCAAAAAAAAAAACGATTAGTATTTTTTATCTCAAAAGAAATGAAAACTGAAAGAGAAATAATTCGATGTGTTTAATTGTTGATAAGAACAAATGATTCAGAGATTTTATAATGATACATCACACTCAGTCTTCTTTTAAGAAAAGTAAATTTGCAACTAAGCTCTAGTAAATTCGAGTTAGATGCAAATAAAATGACAAAAATATTAAGAGACGATTTTTTTCATTTTTCCCTTTTTGTTTTAAACCCTCAAATTGGCTTTGTAGCTTTAATACGATTTTTCAACAAAAAAAAAAAAAAAATCAATGATTTTCAATACATGATTAACTGAAAAGTTTTTAAAACTAAAATATTTCACTGAATTTCTTCTTTCATTGCGAATAAAAATTTGTGCCATTTCATCATTCAGTATACAAAATACTTGGTTGATACTGGTAAGCTGGTTTTAAAGTTTAAAAGTTCCTTAAAATGAATGATGTGTTTCAGAATCATCTCTACTGTCATCATAAAACATTAAAATTACAATACAAAAATTTTTCTCTTTTTTAATACTTCAACTTCTATTACTAATTGCTCTGTTTTCAACTTATTTTATAGAAAAAATCACAAAATAAAAAAGAATAGACCAACTTTTTTTATTTTAAATCAGTTGAAAGTAATTTTATTCTTTGATACTGATAATTAATTTTTCCTCAAAGAAGGAAAGAATTTTTGTTTTTCAAGCATCCTTCTACAAGTGCGATCAAAAAATTTTTGAAGATTCTTTGACCATTGGAATTTCTAAAACAAAATTCTCAAAAGGGATTTCCTTTTGCGGGAAAAAATGACTAAGTTAGAGCGATAACTGAAACCTTTAATTTATAATATTTGCAATATTTAAACTAGGGATACATTTAATTGCAATCGAGTCCTACAGCACTTATTTACAAGTTTGCAAAATAAATAGATGAAAATTAGGAAAAAAAATTCTAAAAACGACTTATTTTTTGAAAATGCAAACTTCCACTTACTTCGCTACAAGTTGCATTTTATATGATTAATTGAAAATATTATTTTTCAAGAAAAAAATTGAATGTGCAAAAAAGCGAAAAATTATTAAACAAAAAATGTTGTTTATAATTTTGAAACTTTTATTTTTAAAAAGTTTGAAGATAAAACAAATAGTAAAAAAAATTTTTAAAGAAAAGTATCATGATTTCTTCACCCAAAATATAAATTATTATTTTATACGTATTAATTGGTTAAAATAATAATATTCGTTATTTAAAAATAAAATTACTGAAATAAATAAGTTTATTTACTTACTTTCAAAAAAATTGCAATTTCCTTTTCTATTTTATTTATTATTATAAATATGAGACCATTTAGGCTATACAGTTAAATTAAATAAATTCATATTTTGAATATCAAATTATGGACATATTTTTATGCTGAATAATTAAATTAAATTCATACGTAGCTCAGTGGAATACTGACAAAAAATACTTTGGTAAAAATAATTAAATAAAATTAGCATTTAAACATATCATGCTAGCTTCATTACTAATTATTGATTATAAATTTATTGTACCACCAATCTTCTTTTGCAATTTTTGCAGCGAAATTATTGTCGAATTCCTTGATATCTAATTATCTTGAAAATGGTTCTTCAGTATTCAAGAAATTCGAATGTACGATGAAAGTTTAATTATTGAGACTTTTTAATTTTAAAGCATAGCAATGTGAGTATAGAATAATTTGATTTAATTGGAAAGATTTGAAGGAAAAATGTATTTATAAAATTATACCTGAAGTAATTAAAAAAAAAATAGAACCAATGTAGATCCAGATATAGAAACTCACCTAACAAACTCAGATCAATAAAGTGTTTTATCACTTATCATCAGTGTGCTGATAAGGAGATAATAGAAAGTTCATGTGTTATATACAAAAATAAATCATCGTTTGAATTGTTTGAATGGAAAAAATTATGGTACATATTAACTGCTGATTTGTTAATGAATATTAAATTATTTCGATATTTCAGTGCCATCTGTCCATTTCAAGTTAATATTTTAATGGCGCATATATTACTTGCAAAGTCGGCGGCAGATATCGCTGTAAAACAGCCAGCAATCTCATCTCTAAAAACAATTTTTCACGTTACTTTTAATTGCGAATGTTTTTTCTATTTCCTTTTTTTTTTTAATGGATTATGGAAATCATATTTATATCCCTAAAACATCCGTGATCATAAATGGTTAGCCTTCCCCAAAAATTTCATTTAATATCAGTCTTTAAATTTAATTAATAACAAGTCAGGAAATTCGTTTTCTAAATTTCTACCAGGAACTAAAAAAAATCTGCTTCTTTTATATTGAGAAATTTCTACTATTTCGTTTTTAAATTTTTCTCATTTTCTTGTTCTTTGATTTAATTGTATTACTGCATCTACTGTGAATGCACATCCTCTCGGAACTGATGCACCTTAACGTCTTCATTATCTGCTCTTCCATAAAGTTTTGATAATAAAAAGAAGAAAGGAGGAATTCCAGTAGCATTCTTTTTTAGCATTTATTCTAAAAATTTCTAAAATATTCGAAATATCAAATAAACTTATCATATAAAGAAAGAGAAAAAATAGCTTGTCCCTGGTAACGCATGAAAAAAGAGAAGACTATGGATAGATAATTTTGTTAAATTTGAACAAGAAAGAATGGGATGTCGAATTGAAAAGTGAATCTTTTGTTTAATCAATAAATTAAGTGCAGCAATATATGAAAATAAGTCAAATATGTATAATAAGTAATGACTGAGTAATCAGTAGGAGAAGGTAAGGTTAAGAGTGAATTAAAGTTAAATTGATGTTGCAAATGTTTTTGTTCCTCTTCTAAGAAACGAAACATTTACAATCGAACGCATATATTTAATGCATGATCTTCCTAAATATTTTTTAGAACTTCCATCAATTATTTTGAGACTTACAATCACAATCACGATCACATGTTTTATTTGCTCTTAACTTAATCTTCTCCCACTTTTTATTCATCACTAATTATTATACATACTTCACTTACGTAATGGAAATGATTATTTAATCCTTCCAAAACTATTTAATACTTTGGATTTAAAAAAAAGCAAATAAAACATGTCTATAATAAAATAATAATTCTTCAAGTTCTGAAAATTCAAAATATCTGCCACTCAAAAAAAAAAAAATTAGATCGAGATGAAAAATCGCAGAACAAAAAATGACTTCTTTATTGAGTAAAAACAATTGTTAAAGAAATAAATTTCGAAATAGATCACTTTAGTTGAAATCAAGAATACAGACTATGTTTTTAACACAGAACTGACGATGATCATCATTTTTTAAGTTCTGTAAAAATTAATGAACCAAATAGATGCCATTCACTTTTTGATAAATTTTTTTAAAAGAAATGAACCATTATCACTAAAAGTTTTTTTCCATTGAAAATAAGCAAATGCATGTTGCTTATTTTAATCTTGTATAACTTAGACACTTAAATTCAAGAAATCTCAGTTTCAAGAAAAGCTTTATAATTCTCCTAAGTTCTGCGTTTTAAATTCAAAGCGTGCAAGTAAGTAAGTATTTCATTGCCGGAATTTCTCCATGGTAATACTTTAAGATGAAATTTTCAGTTTAAATTTTAAAAAATTTGTTACAATTGAGTATGGAATTTATGCTTTAATAACGAACGTAAATGATCGATGAAGTATTTCATTCACGGCATAATTTCCATCTGCTCGTTGAATTTAATCCAAAACTTTCGTCATATTCAAAGTTACGTTTTCTCGATATCATCGAGTGAATCCCACAGAATTTTTCAATTCAGGAATGATTTCCTTCCAGCTCCTCTTTCTCATTTCCAGTGAAAATTGTAATAATACATCCTTCAAGATAGATAAAGTGATCTGATCAAATTAACCATAAAAAAAAAACATCAATTTGATGTCTCACCATTGAGAGATACAAAAATGAGGCAATATTTTATTATTCAACCATAAATTTAATTGATAAAGAAAACATCACAGACAAATTATCAATGAAAATAAATCGAAGAAATATACATCAGTGACATATGGATTCAAACGCAAGCTTGATTCCATTAAATTAATGGAATTCCAATTTCTAGATACCTGAAAGGGCTATTCAAATGATCAGAGCATTTGAAAAAAAGAACAGTTGGGAGAAAAAGTGGGATAACAAAATGAATTTTGATTCGATCTGAAGTCGTACATTCAAAGATGAAAACATTGACGATCTAACTATGAATAATGGCAGCATTAAATAAGTGGCACAATTAAGTTTTGTACTATGGCTAGATACAATAAAAGAGAATGATGCCCACTTTCAATTCATTTCACATCTATGCAAGAAACTGATGGCTTGTAAAACACTGCGGCGATTTTTCAATGCTAAGAATCAGAAATTAAATGACAGTTCTTCATTAGTTAGGTTAAGTAAAATTTTGATTTCAAACTGGTATAGTTGCTCCAGCAATATTATTAGTCTAAAATTAAATGGACAACTTACTGAATGAATTCATAAACTTGAATATATTCTGTCAGAAGAAAAAGATGGAAAAGAAAGGGCTTAACGCAAGGCAGTACTTCAGTAATAAATATTATGAGAGAAGAAAAATTGTAACAGCGAAAAACGGTCTCAGAATGAGGCAGCTCGTCGAATACATCGCTATATGAAATCGTAGAGAAGGAAAATACCGGCAGATATTGTAAATTACTGATTGACATTTCTTCAAGAATCAAAATATACACTATAACAAGTATTGTTTAGATGGACATTTGAGAAATCCAACTAAGTTTCAACCATAAATAATTATAGACAAGTTGGTTTATTGATCCCGACATTTCCTTCTTTTCATTCTAAATTGAACAGAAACTAAACTAAATTCGAAAGAAACAATTAACAATGATCATAAGCGGCTGAATCCAAAGTACAAACCATACATTCGTTCGAAGAACTAACGATGAAACAAAATGTGATTTTTTGTAAAAATTAGCAACAACAGAAATGCGTAAAATTGTACGCATGCGAGGTAAGCATTCAAGTAACCACTTGCGATTTGTTTGCTGCCGCAGGTGAAGATGGACATCGTGGTGGCGGATAGGGCGGCGGCGGTGGCAAATCCAACACCGAATGTGACATAATCCAACTGAATGTAAATAATATATGTACAATAACATAGATATGAAATGGTGGAAATGTACAAATTTAAGGGGTCTTTTTTTTTTATCCAATTCTTGAAATCTCGAGATTTGTCTTTAGACAAGCATGCACTCTTCACTCACTGGTATCAGCGGACAAGTATATCCACTCTTTTGCGACTTCTCATTGTCTCGGACGACTCGTCCTGCTCTGCAAATGGTCAAAGTGCGAACAACGGCTGCAAAAGGCAATGTCTAAAGTAGTACTTTTCGTCTACTTATAAATTCTAAGCACTGCAAGCCTTACTAAGAATCTTTGGCCGGAACCACTTCGACTTAATCTAAAATACTTTACTGTCCAAAGTGATTCCTAAAAAAGATTTTCCCGAATAAACATTTTGTAATAAGGTAGCTAGGATTAACTAGCACAGAAAATTCAAAATCAACCAAATTTCATCTATTAGAATAGATGATAGAATTTAATTCCTTATTTACAATCGTCACTTATAGTTGCTTTTTAATGGAATATAAATCAATCAGAAATACAATACGATCTGCTCGCTTCTTACGACAGAAGTATGGGAAGAGGACACGTAAAGAGTTTTTCCGATCGAAATGACTATCAAATCGTCAGAACATTATCGTAAAAAATGCATCAAAAATAAAGACAGAACACGAGATTGAGAGCTATTTTTACTTTCTTAGTGCAGTTTTTAGTAAAAAAGAAATCAATGTGTTATCGAATTTATAAGACTTCATGCGGATAGCACACATCAATATTATGGTGAATTTAGACAGAAATAAAAAAAGCCTGCTGGAAGCTGGATGAATAACAATAACATATAGAATTGAATATTCATGCCAAATGATTCAACAATTACTTTAGGCTCGTGCAGTACCAATATCGTTATGATTTTCATTAATTATGATTCACAATGTGGTCACGATTAATCGATAAAGTGGATGAAAATGGTAAAACATTAAAATATTTACCTCATCTGATTTCGGCCAGCAGCATACGGTGAATAGTAACAGCAAGAGGGTGGTGAAAGATCTGGTACATAAAGTTCTCGATGATACATTGGTGCCCAGGTAGTAGATGGTCCTGTAGTGTACACCGTCGTCGGTCGAGAATCGTAAGTGGTTGAGGTAAAATGTGGTGAAGTTGTAACCAAGACGGATGATGAAAGTTCCTGACATGAGGATGGTCGTTGTAATTTTGAGTCAACTGTTATAGAATCATCCAGTACTGCATTCAATGAAGATAACATTGGATTCGATATAGATGGTACACCAAGTCGAGCAGTAGAAGAATTCGAGTTTGAATTTGTCATTAATTGAGCGCAAGATCCTGAAGAGACGATTGATTTATGGGTAAAATTATGCAGAATCCTATTTCATCATGTGTGGAAAACTCCATTAACGATGACCTGTAAAGAATTTAAACCAGTTTTACAAAACTTCATTCTCAGTTACCTTGCTGGTGTTCTTGCCACAAGGCTCGCATCATTGGATACTGTCGGATACGACTATTCAGGATCATTTCTTCGTGATCGCTACTACAAGGATGTCTCTCAATTAGGCCATCTTTTGGTATGTTATTCGGATGCGGTGGACTCATAACTGCAGTCTTTGGTGCACATCGTGAACGTGTTTGCTAGAAAAAAATTTTGGAAATGGAAATCGCCAATCAATAAAAGTTGAGGAACCCAGCTCATGTCAAAAAATCTAAATTATATCTTGTTTTTAAATAATATTTCAAATCTGAACCATAGATTTGTCGCTAAAAAAGAAAGGTAATTACGTCAAGATTCATTAGGAATGAAAAAGTACCTGCAAGATAGCACGTTCATAAGGAGGTGGTTGTTTTGTATAAACAGGACACCGTGTTCCTGTCGATGATTGTGAATGCTTGATTGAAGCTGTTGCAATTGATGATGGTACCGAGAGCTCGTCCTTCAATTAAGTGGATTTTATAAGGTTTGAAAAAAGAAGGAAAAAATTTTTAACTTGGAAAACTTCAGAACTTTCGAGGGAAAAAATACTATGCACAATTGGTTAAAAAATGTTTGGATCCGACTTCGATATGTTCAAAAGAGCAGAAAAACTCACATCATCAATATAATGCTGAGAATTATGTGCCGGCATACTTTGCACACGATTGATTCCTCGAACAGCAGTAAAATACGGTGGACGTTGTCCATGACGTTTTTGAAATAAGCCACCATTGACTCCTGTACGTATAATAGGTGGTGTGCAAGAGGGTGACGGTCGAGATGATGACCCCGCTAATGGCAGCTGATACGAAGTAGTAGGTACTGACGTTAACGGGGATCCCGATCTTGCACAAATCTACAAAGAATAAATTCATTATAGAAGTTCATCTCTCTCTGTCTCTCTCGGGAGAGAAAAGCAATGACAGCTATAACACAGTAATTATTCATTATTATATCATATACAACAGTAAAATTAATTAATTTCATCAATATAATTTCAGAAAAACGATTAAAAAAATGCTGGTTAAAGGATTGTGAATTATTCTGTTTAAACCACACTCAAAGAAGTAAAATACCTGGTAATGGAGTTTAGGTTCGGAATAAGTAAGATGAGTAGATGTTTCAAGTGGACAAGAAGCAACAGCACCAGAAGGACTAAGACCAGTTACGGTAATCCATCTTGGCTTCATGTTTGGATTTGGATTTGGTCGATGGAAAGGAATTTGCAGCTTGTTTTGTGCATGAAAAGCTTCTAATGTTTCATTGTATTGCGGAGGCTGTTTCAAGATCACATCCATTGTTAATTCGGTTTTTTCCGTCTCTTCGCAATAATCCTTAAATAAGATAATGATTTTTCACTCACTTATCTGAGAAAAGAAAATGCGAAATGAATATGAGTAGAAAAACTAAGTTTTAAAAATGCTTCAAAAGTATCTTGCAAAAATCGTTTTTTATCGAGTTGTAGGAAATTATTAAACTTCAATTTAATCACTACTCCAATAGAGCTTCCTGTCAATACTGGCCAAGTTATAAACTTTATCAAACCTTTTGATTGCAAGGGCCTACTTTCGCTTGAGTTATTGGCATGACAATACTATTTGTGCCATTTCTTATATCGTTATCTGTGAACGATGACTTCTTCAAGATAGGTTCCACGACATTATCTGCATTTGCTATTCCATCTTCTTTATTCCCTACCTAAATTTTACTAAGTTTCATATCAACAATGGCAAAATTTAAAAATATTACAAAACTTTCTAGAATAACAGCCATTCTTAATTCACCAACTTTTGATGATTAAATAAAAATTAAAAATCAATTATTAGCGGATGTTGAAAGCTATCGCAAACAGAATCTAGCTTTAATGGAAGACAAACTCACTTCTTTCGTAGATGCTACATTTCTTGTACCAGAATTGTTACAAGAAGTGGAAATTGCTTTTTCGTCTGTTGCTTCAATAGCCTTTTTCGATGAATTTACTTCTTTACTTCGCCTGTCACAATTTAATTCGAAATTTTATTATAATAGTAAATTAAATAAATAGATTTAAGATGTAAACGGAAATGAGAATGTTATATGAGTGAATAAGATCACAGACTTGTATCTTTTATACAATATGTTAGATATACATGTAATGAAGCATATTATCAATCATTAATAACTAAATATTGTTTTGCTGCAATTCCCGACTGTTTCACTTGAAAATCTTACACATTATTCAAATTTACTATCAGGTGCAATCGCGTGTGACTACGAGCCAAAAAAGATATTGATGTAGTAAAGTGAGGAATTACGATAAAAGAAATCTTACGAGGAAGTATCGGGATGGTGGATGTCAAGAATATCGTTCTCTGTACTTGTCGCTTGATCCTGGGTATTGACAACAACTTCAGCAACTGCATGAACCGATGTCTTGTCCATTTCTCCAGCCAAATCTTCTACAGTAAAATGTTGCATTTCTTCACATGAATAATCCGATACAACACCACAGGTATCAGTCCATTCACAATCTGTAACATATATTCTCATAGCTCAAGAATAATCATTCAGGACAAGATAACCTAATCCTTCATTAAACTTGTGAATCAATCCAATTAACTATGCGTTTCATTTTTGTTGAATTTTAATATAATTTAAACCGATTTCAGCGACATTCTTAATTAGCTTGCACTGTTATCATAATTATTATGCAATCTCGATGAGCTATAGATAATTTCTTAACTTATAAATCATATAATTATTAAAATCACCTTTATCAGCTTCGCTTCCTAATTTATCGGAGACAACTCCCGATGTACTATTACTGGAAGCACGAGAATTAAGTGATCTTCGAGAGTAGAGTGCATCATCTATGCAACGATCATGATTGCAGAATAGCGGCGAATTCATGCTTGCTAAACAAGTGGAGATCATACAGTAACATCACTTGAGTTTCTAAATTTTACATCGAATTAAATTATTTGAATTTTTTTTCCCTTGTGATTTGAGCTGTAAAAAACATCGCACACGAAACAAAAGTATATGTAAAATGTATAAAATTATCTTATTCAAATGGGATTACCGTTTCTGAGCATTACAATCAATATTGTAAGCTTTAAAACTTTAAAATTTAATGCTTTGATAAATCAACTGAAACCAACGAATTTGCATTAATGATAAATTTAGTAAAATTAGAATTTGAAAACAACTCACTTGGACGATCTTGACGAAATGCAAACTGGTTGTTAATAAATAGAGTGACTTGATGGAAAGCTTTGCAAAATTCTAACAAATATCGAGCTTTGTCTTCAAACTGAGCATATAATGATAAGCTAACACCATCGACACCAGTTATTGTCACTTTTCTTTTGTCAAAGCTCAATTTTGCTATACGATTCCATTGCAACTTACGCAGTGGAATTCTCTCTCCATCGTTGCCGACATCTGATGTCTCGATCCCTCTGGAATATATCGAAGAGTTTGAGGATTTCAAAAATCGAAATACAAGAGAAAAAGGAGAAATTTTTAAGATAATCTAATTTTTTTTTTTTTTGAAAAAAAAAAAAAAACATTCACTTCGGGCTAATTCCAATAACTGCATTGTCGAATGTGTCCATCTTATGTCTTCGCAGTCCATACAAATGACAATTCAATGCGAACGGTGGTCTGGAATTACATTTTTTTTTTTTTTTTTGCCAAACTAATTTGCAAACTGATCGTGAATTTGCAAACCATTCATTTTAAAATGTGATGATGTTCACTGCAACTCAAGCATGTTATCATGCAATGAATCTTTTGAAATTTAACACTGATCTCTAACAGAAAAAAAAAAAGAACAGACTAACCTAGAAGCTTGTTGACAATATTCCATTACTGCATCATTAGTTGAGCATGTTCTAAGATCTTCGCGAACTGCAGGCATGTTACGTCGCACAAAATCCAGACCATGAACATTTACTACCCAGAGAGGGAAATATCGCTCAGCTCGAAAAGATCTGCAACAAATTATTTACTTCGTTAAGATATATTCAAATATCTCAAATGTGAAGATGATCTTGTTTTAACTAAGTGCGATTAAACAGCGTTGCCCAAATGGACCATAAGGAGTTGCTGATTTTGAAAAATTGAACAGTCTAGACTATCAACCGAAATAATTTAAATTACATGTTTACAAATGCAATCATCAAAACTTTCATGCATAAAACGTCAGTTAAATGTTTCTGACTGTTTTTGATAATAACATTCTACCATTATTTCTAGTAACATGGTAACATTCAAATGTCTGATTTTGATTAGATTTTGTTAAACTAAATATACAAATTAGGGAAAAAACAATTACAATAGATCATTGCCATTTTCATCAGCATGCAATGCTAATGCTGCAAGTTCCCAGCAACGCTCTTCAGCAACTGAATTTGAACCTGACCATTGATCTAAGAGATTTTCACGCAGTTGTAAATAATAGTGCCTCAGGGTCGAAGGGCATCTGTAAATTTCTGCATTTGGTATACAGTTATGGACAAGAAAACAAAAACAGTGCATTTCTGACGCTAAACAATACAAACAGTGCATTTCTGACGCTAAACCTTTTATTCACATTTATTGTAATTTTCCAATATTTCCGTTGCTATAAATCAATGGAATCTATTTGAGAGCAGAAGAGATGAACTTCTTTTTTTGCAAAATGACTTAATAAATTTATTCCATGTCTTATCAATCAATTTCACTAATCTGCTACTTCATTAAAATCACTTGTTCACTTGAAGTGCAATAAACTGCATCCATATTTTTTTTTTCTTTTTGTAATAATAATTAATTAAACTGCTCTTCGATGCCCAATTAAATCATGACTTAGCATGATTAAATGAACAATAAATATTTAAACTATTTGCAAACAACAAATGATATATGCAACATCTTACCCTATGACAGATGCTTTGTCCACATATATACGAACTCGAAGATGAAGAGCCAAAAATGGGCGACTTTCAACAACAGTATTCTGAAATCAATTTAACCTTTACTTCCACACTATTTTTATCTTCAAATTTTCCTGAAAAAATCATAATACAATGCTGAATGATTATATTTATAAAAACTAATATAAATTCCTAAAAAGACTGCACATTTATGATGATCATTTCCTTGTAATGTATATATAAAAAGCAGCAAACGGATGCATAAATGTGGTATATTGGACTTATATTACAAAAATGTGAATGTTCATTTTTCCATATAACATTTCAAACTCTTCATCGATTGATTTGAAATTATGACAGAAATTGCATTCAAATAGACGAACTTAACTTACTTTAAGTTAAAACAATACTACCACTAAAAACAATCAACCCACCTATCCTCAAAACAAACAAAAAAAGGAAAAAAAAAGTAATTAAGCTAAAAAAAAATCCAGATTAAAAAAATAAGAAGAACAACATGAAAAAAAAATCATCAAAACACAAAAAATCATCAAAAATACAATTAAAAAAAGAAAAAAATACAACTTTAACAAAATCACACCAAGAAGAAAAAACATAAATAAGAGCGTGTTTAAGAACTTTCAGAAATTTAAGATTTTGAACAAACGAACACTTACATTTTTATTTATACAGACGCAAAGCGTGGCCAAGTCCAGTTAGCTACTACAAAATAAATTTTTTGTAGAACTAAAAACATGCTTTCCAAATGTGAAACAGCGAAGAATACGAATTACATATACACGTATACAAGTGCTTTTTGTGTTATATTTTGCAGCTATGAACAATATGAAATGACAATATAAACTACAGAAATGATTTTAAATTCATTCTTAAATCTGCTTTTTCAAATGAGGATATCATTGAAAGAGCGACGGAAAGTTATGTTAATTGTATAATAACCAATGAAATCAGTCATAAGAGTTTAATCTTTTTAATGCAACACAGAAAACGAATACTGCCCGTGAATTGAAGCACAATACAGCAAGTGAAATGGAACATCGCATTTGACGGATACAAAATAAATAATGCAAAGTTCAACAGAAACGAGAAAAATACGGTTTTTAACGCTAACAGGTAAACATATTTAATTATACTCTGAATATAAAGTTTGAACCAATTTTAATTTCAATTTCAATTAATAGGTTCATGCTTTGTCCCTACGATCTACATCTGCGTGAAAACTTTGAATTTTAATTTTCACTAACCCACGCATGCGATATTTTCCATTGTTTCGGCGCATATTTTGCTATTTTTCGATTTGGATCGAGGAAAAAATATTCATTTCTGGGTCGGTCGCCACCGATACCTTCAGAAGGTGTTCTAAGCGCCAAACCAAACAGTCGTTCCTCATTAAAACCAAGATAAGCACAACAACATAAATAAGCATCCTCCACACGACATTTCACCTGGAAAATACTTGCGCATAGATTTCTTTTAAATCAAACTAGGCAAAATTCAAAAAAAAAAAAAAAAAATAATAATAAGAGTTAAAAGCTCAGCAGTTTAAATTAAATCAATCTTTAACAAGCAGGTCTGCATTGGAAATAATTCTGTGAAAGATAGATTGCTGACGAATACATTTATTTTAGTAAGCCTAATTGTGCCAGCATCAATAATAACAAAAAGTAAAATTCGATGCAAATAAATATTTCCACTAACAAATTATTTTCTGATGTTTCCACTTATTCTTCTTTGCACAGTATTATTTTTTCATAATGAATATGAGGAAATGATTTTGGAAAACAAGTTGCAAAATAAAACAGTTTGCTTCATTTTATTAAACTCTAAGGTTTTGTGTAAGAGATGAAAGATCATCAAAAACTAGATTTATTCAATTTAAATTGACTCGTGACATCACATATGCACATCTTGTTATTTTCACTAAATAAAAAGAAATAAAAATATATGTCAAAGATTTTTTCTTATTTTCTTTTAATAATATATTGTAATGAACGATCAATGAAGAAAATAAAGATGGCTCAGACGAGTTAAACGAGCCATTTTTTCACATCGAGAAAAGTGAATCTACACGATTCACAAAAGAATGCTTAACAAATGATCGAATAAAGTTCGGAAATATCTTTGCAGTATTGTTATTAAAGGAGGATATGATTTGAAAAATTTATAGTTCATCTAAATTTGAGTACCTTAAAACATTCAATCATTCATACTGTAAGAATATTGATATAGAACAAAATACTAACATGTACAGCAAGTGTGATGGTTTCCTTTGTAAGAGTTTGCACCTGAAGATATTTGTAACCAGATGGGATTGTTGTACGTAATGATGGAATAACTTTGACATGATCACTATTGAAATGATGTAGATTCTCGGAACTGTGGTTTCGTACGTCCTGTTCAGATAGACGTCGTTCGGAATCACTTAAAGGTGGTACTCGAGAAGAACAACAGGAACTGGAACCGTTGTACGAATTCACTTCATCACATTCCGTCATCACTTTTTTGGTTTCTTTTTAATAATACTATAAAAATGATTGATCGGTAATTATACATTGAATTACATGATCTTTCTCAAAACGAAATTTAATTATGCAAATACAACCGCAAATTCTTTTTCTTATGTTTTTACAATATGTGATATTCAACAGTGCTATGTAGAATTACAGAATATTTAAAGCTTAAATATTGCAAATAAATTTGGGAAACTCTGTATCTTGCGAACAAAACCTAAATATAAACAAATGTATACTTTTTAAAAATAGCATATATAATAATTGTGATAAGTATGAAACTGGTAAGCAATATTCATTTTTATGATCTGGTTACAAACCACTTAATATTCATAACAACATAATGTTTTGCAACTTTCTTCAATACCAACAAAATGAAATTTTCAATTTTAATTTTCCAGAAGAATTGAACATTTTGAAGATGATAATGAGAAAATGAAAAATATAAGCAATGCGAACGATTTTCTATAAATTTTTCATTCAGTAGTTGAGTGTAAATCACTCACTGAATTCCCGGTGTTCATTGCTCAATATCATTCAGTATAAAGAAGATACAACTGGAATTCAGCATTATATACTGACAGACTTGATCGTTTTTATTTGATCAATAAATTTAGAATCGATTGAATTTCTTTTACAATTACTCAATGATACGCTATATAATATATAAATATATTTAAATGAAGCTGTGGAAATAGCTTAAACACTTCAAAAGAAAGCTTTGTAAACATAGCTGCCTTAGCTGAAGTTAAGCAATATCTCAATATGCAACTCATTGCAACTTCAATCTAAGGAATCACCTGATTTTAATCGCTAAAATGAACTAAACTAAATCCATAAAAAATAGATCTGCAATTAAGTAGTTCAGTATTCAAATAAAATTCAGGTAGAATGATCTAAATCGATGATTCGACTTTAAAGCATGCAAAACATATAAAAACTAAAAGCAAATGAAAATATTTTAAAAAATCCATTCTTACTACTCATAAAAGTAATACAGATAGTTTTTAATAATAATGATATGAAGTGATAACTTACGTGAGATCTTAAAAAGGATATAGACACGGAATTTAAAAAATTGAATCTGTCAAAATTCAAAAATGATTTTGATGACGAATACTATAAAAACGAGCAATTTATTTTGGAAGGAATTCATCCAATGGAACGGAAGAGAAGAAAGCAAAAAGAGAGGTCAGGAAGGGAGTTGACATTTCAGAGATATGTCATAGCCATTCGAGGTCAAATGGACCAATCCTTCTAACACCTCCCTGCCAACGTCCTCCTACATACCATACTACACGACCTTGAGCAAACACATCCTTTTTTTTCTGTTCGAAATTATTTCACTTCAACATCTACTCCTGCATTCCCGAAAAGCACAAATTCCGTTTACGATGATGAGCAGCAAGTAAATGTGAAAAGAAAGTAATGTCATCAAGATGTCATCAAAAGGTGAATATGTTTCACTTCATCACAAATAATTACTATCTGAGGAAAGTTTTCCAAAATTTACCCAAAACCCCACTGAAAAAAGAAGGCAGGTGATAGTTTGCAGCACAGAAAATGATACTGGCCATTCACAGATTAACAGTTCATTTCAATGGCCAAATTATGTAAAAAACTTACTGATATGTATTTCATAAATGATAAAAGAATAGAACTAAAGTGAAGATAAGCATCAATTTAAGACTTCCAAATCTGATATCAAAATAATTAACGTAGAATCGTGAATTCATAAATATTCTACTGAATGTGTATGTCATTATGTCAAGTATTTCTTTGAAACATCCCATTACTTGCTGCTCATTGTTCCAAATCTAAATTTCGAATCAAATATTTCGAATTTTCTAGATTTCCATTATGAAATGGTCGATCTTGATTACGAAAAAGTAGCAACTTTATAATTTATTTACTAAAGAGAAACCGATTTTCATTTTAAAAATAACTTGAACATCTGAAATGCTCAATTTCTATTTGAAAATTTATTCAATTAAAAATACACAATTGAAAAAAAAAAAAAAAGAGAAAATGAATTCCATATTTCAAATTATCTAAAAAAGTAAAAAGTTGAAATAAATTATCTATTATTCTTGTCCGAATTATTTTCATAGTAATCCCTCAATCTTAACATTCTGGATGAAAAGTTGCGCATTTAACGAGCGAGAAGAGCAGATTATTTATTCCAGTAAAAATAGTGAGTAGTATAGATGGAAGGATTCGACGGAAGTCGATGTTCCACATTAACTCCATATTAAAAAAGTTGAAGATTTTAAAAAATGGAATTGAATCATACCACTCTATTGACAGGAAAGTGCCAATCGTTGGCACAAGAGCGATGCTTGTAAAATAGCTATTAATATTTGGAAAAAAAAAAGGAAAAATAACCTTGAAGTAATAAATTCATTCGTTGGACTTAATTAAACATTTCCTTATTTCTACAGCGAAGTATGAAATTTCCATGTCTTTTTTTTTTTGAATTATGAAGGTTATGTTCATGAAAACAGACTTATGTACTTTTTATCGTTGCATTGAGAATAATGTGTTATATGAATATTGCACAAAGATTCTTCGAGATGTCTACATAAAAACAAAAAAAAAAAAGGAAATTTGCATCGTTTAGTTATAGAAATAGCTGACCCTAAATTCATCAGATGGATCTCCGCCATTGCTAAGAAAATAGATACGTCGATCGTTTCAGCAAATGAATTAATTGCTGGCACATTCATTAAATAGCAAAAAATGAAGAAAAAAGGCATATTAATTTGCTCTCGTGTTCCGAAATTTGTCCAATAAACAATTTTGAAAATAATAAATAATTTGCCAATGGAAAATTCTATTCTTGTAAAAATTCTCTACTTATAAGGCGCATAATAAATTAATTATACAAGATTAATCGGCAGAAGTAAAGCTATGCATATACGTATATGCTGATAAGATATGTCATCTTAATGGACAGAAAGTTATATGCATAAACATGTCAAATCATATCATTATCATAACATACCATATCATAATATACGTGGATGACACATTTTAGTGAAGGTAACACACAAATACCTTCCCGTAGTAACGATCAAAAATGAGAAAAGGAGAAAAATAAGAATGAGAATGAATCGATAGAGTGAGTATTCAATGTGAAATATTTATGTGCTGCTGCGAGAATAAACAACATCTTTCACGAACGAAATTTCTTTTTTTTTTTGTTTCAACCAGTTATTAAAGAAAAAAAAGGACCCAAAACTTCTATTGAAATAAACAAGCAAATAAATGAAGTTGAACCCTTCCAAGAGTATACCTGTATTACGATCTTAAGTATCGTTCAGTGATGGGTAATGCAAGTTTGAGGTACTCGCACTTTAATACAACTTTCCTGTACATTTCTTTTTTAGCACAATCGAACAGGTAAGATAGGTGCTTAGGAGGATGGACAGCACTGAACACGAATTCGATAGAATTTTCAAGAAAATAATGACTTTTGCATCATAAGAAAAAATAGAATAACAATATTAAGGAAGTTTATCATTCAAACGAAAGAATGTCGAAAAATTTTTGAAGTAGAAAAATCATTTAATTAATCGGTGATCGCTTTAAAAGAAAAAGAATTTACCAATCGATAATGTGTGATTGAATAGAAAAAGAAAGGTATGTAAGCAAAATAAAAAAGTTGGTGACAAATGAAACACAATTTCAGGAGCAATAAAAAAAAATCATACTTGTTGCTGTTGACATTCCATAGCTTAATCACGAGTTTCAATTACTTAAATTTCAATCGCTCCTACAAAATTTTCACATCATTTCAGGTTTTTTAAAGAGAGCTATTGTAATCATAACAAACTTATCAGACATAAATAGTCTCTGTCTTCTAATTTAATATTTCTCAGCGAATATTAGACCTTTCATCTCTTCAATAATGGATGAAAAAAAAAAAGAATTTTTAAAACGTCAAATAATCAGGTCTGCAATATCATTGCGATTAAATTCGAAGTAATTGCACAAAAAAAGTTTGTGGAATTGATAGTTTCGGGGAAATGAAAAAAATTTCAGGAATTTTTAGAACAAATAAATGAAGGCAGAGAGAGCGGGAAAACAGAGAAAAGAAGAAATGCTGCGGGAAACAAATTTCAGAAAATCATCATCCAGTATCTGTAATTCTCCAACAGAGAATAGAATTCGGAAGCCGGTTCTCTAATGCTAAGGAATTCCAGCTATGCACGCACTGCGTGCACACACTGCATGCAGACACACGCACAAACATACGCAAACATACACCGAAGAGAAGAATTATCGAAGAGGCAAACTATTTTTGGAGTCCTTCAAACATCATCCTATCAGTGCTGATCTATAAATTATACATATGCATTCTCTTGAATGAGCATTTTTATGAGTTCGTGATATAAACTGATCAGAGGGAGTATTTTAATATTGGCGATTAATATCATGCAACCACTCAGCATCGATCTTCTCCACTCCGGACAAGATTTGATACTGATAATATCTTTCCAATCATTTATTCTTCCAGAAAAGCTTTTCTCCCAACTTCGAATTTCAGAAACACTGATACCGTCTCCATTAATTGCTAACTGATAAGCTATCAATAGACTACTTTCATATCATCTGTAGAGAAGTACATTCATAGTATCAGTATTCATTGCAATTTTTTTTCCAGAAATTAACAAAGTTTATGGCCAATTCTTAATTTTGATTTACAGATGAAACTTTTAAAGCACTCGCGGAGCAATTTTCCCATCATCATCTTTCCTTTCTCCTTGATTGATGTTTCAATTTCTTCGCAAAAATCGTTTCCGGAAACCGGAAGATACTTGGGTATATTGATTTTAGCATGATTGATGGTTTTTTTATTCTTTCAATTTCCTTGCTCTGTCATTTAAGAATGTTTTCAAATGTGTAAGCTTTACCATTTAATAAAAAAAACAATAAATTGCTTCTGAATTGATCGTAACCTTTTTTTATATATCTTTTTCTATGTTTTTCGGTAATATATTGCTTCTATATGTTTTAATGAATGAATGATGGAATATTTTCAAAGCTCCAAATGGACATAATTTAGATAATCATGAAATGCTCTTCGAATTATGATGAACTTGAGATAAATTTAAACCTAAAATTGGAATTTCAAGCAGCCATACAAGATTTTCAAAGAAAGAAGTTTAAAATTAAATGAGAAGCATATATCACTATTTTAGCTGGCCAACATTCCTTATCTTGATAATGATCATATATATATATATGTATATATACCAAACCAACCAGTACACGCATATTCGCATCAGTCTGTGAATCATCTTGACCGAAGAATGTCAGCAGTGAAGCGGAAATTTTTTAAATGTAAAAAAAGGAAGAAAAATGGAAATTGAAGGTTTAAGTAATTCTTTGAGGAATCAATATCAGATGCTTATAATTACTTTTATGATTATACTTGTTGACAAAAACGAATATAATTTGATATTTTGGAAATAATTTCAAAATATTTCCAAATGAAATTTACAATAACCGAATTCGTTAAGATAAATGAATTTGTTACAGATATAATAATAATAATAACAATTAGATATTTTAAATATATATTTGATGCACGGACAGATCAGATTGCATCCCCGACGGTTTAACATATTTCTATCATTCTATCCGGCATGGAATTTGGATCATCGTCGCAGCACCCACCAACCATCATTTCATGAGCAATAAATCATGTTTTTGTCCCCTTCATCATTCTTTGCATTCCTACCGATCTTTCGAGAATCAACCGTTTGAGGAGGAAAAAGGATTATGAGGAAATACAGTACTAGCAAATGCAAACACTTCTGAGTACTGTATCTTTTTATATACCTTAAGAAAACTTTTCTTATTTCCCTCTATAAATGGTATGCACAACTGATAAATAATTAGAACTGATAACTAGTTTGAAATGTTGAATTCTTTTCGTTTGAAACAAAGTCATAAATTTAAAGAGGAAATTAAGAAGTGAAGAAGAAATTAATGAAATTAATGAAAAAAGGTAGTATTAATGGCGCGAAATTCTGAAATAAATAACACAGCAGAATTTGAAAAAGAATTAAAAATGCACTTTTTAGATGAAAGAAAAGTGATGAATTGAATTGGGAAAAGGTCATGCATTCCTTATATATTCTTACTTCCAGAATTCATAGTGATATGTGTGCTTGAACATATGTTTCGCGCATACTGAGATTTAAAGTCAATCCTTACAGAAATGAAGATTATTGTTTTGTTACATATGGCTACTTGTAGCAGGTGTTTCTTATCACTAACGTTTGTTGAAGCCAGCATGGAATAGCGAAGGTCGCTTAAGTAAGTTCTAATAAAATATTCACTTAATTTCCATAGATATCAGTAAAACTGTGACAAGTTGTATTTGTAAAGGCGAGGCCGATAGAATAACAAGCGATATAAGGTGCACACATCTTGTTACTACAACCAAGACATGGCAGACTTACGACACATTTCAATTTATTCACCGCATCATCAACATCAACACAGACTGCGGGCCGCAAGAACAGAAAGGCGGCATCAATCCAAACTGTGACATTACTGGATAACTAATATCAGTTCAAGGTCAATTTTGTATTGACGAAGAAGTCTTGAGAAGACGCAATAACTAGCAATGTTCAACTGATGAATAATTAAGAAATATTTAATAATATATGAAAATTTAGTGTGTAATTTTATTGTTTGTTTAGTTCAAATGAAGGAAATGAATGATATAAAAGTAATGATACTTCATAAAATATGAACTTTGCAATTTAATTGCAACTAAGTGATACTGATTTATCTATAGCAAAAAATAAGAGTTATTCCCTTTTTATTTCCACTCTTAAGATTATAATAGTAGTTGCTGTTCTTCAAACTAAATCAATTCAGTCAGTGTTTTGGATAGGAAGAGCAGAATGATAAGCAATTGTTAATAAATGGAAAAAAAAAAAGTCAAAATAAATATACCTGATAAAAATGACCATCCATTGTAACGATTAAGTGGATAAATGATAATTTTATGTTCATAAAAATAATGTGACAAAAAAAAAGATGACAAAAATAAGTTCAGTGATTTGCTATGTACTGATTTTATATCGGCTAGATGATATTCTGAAGGTTAATAGACAGTATTTAAACACCAAGTTAATTTTGGAGAAACATCATATTGCAAATAAAAATGAGAGATATTTCTGAAAAAAATTCAAAAAAAGATAATTTACGAAAAATCATTGCAAACGGAAAATGATAACTGATTAATGAAAATGACATAGAAACGGTTTCGGTAAGTGGCATGTAAAATGAAGTGTTTTAAAAGATGTAGATGGCCACTGATGAAATTAAAATGGTAAATGCGAGAAGACAACTGAATAGCATTGGATAAGAAGTTTTCGAAAAAAAGGTGGAAAGTTGGAGCTGTAAAAATAGGAAGTTGTTTGAAACGATATAGCAAACGGTAAAGACACACATCGGGAGAAATGCATCACACCTATCCGATTAAAATTTCGATCGATGAGAATTTGTGATCTCATTCAACCCCTCCTCGCCAACTATACCTATCGAATCATTAACGATGGAGGAAAAATAAACAAAAATCGAAATAACGATTAAAATACCCGATTGTAAGGCATACGACGACGAATCAGCACACGAAATCATGAATGATTCTCGTTTGAAGAATGAGAACGAAGACGATGATGAAGAAGATATCACAAACTGCATTCCGCAGCAATCAGTAGCAACAGCAACGCAGCATTATCTGCATTTTTCGCATTTCTTCGATTTATCATTTATTCCAACTCCTACAAACTATTCACGAATTTAAAATAAACATCCGAAATGAGAAGAGAAAAGATGCAAAATTGCTCATCATGGAGTTCGAAATCAGTAAGTATCGGTTCAATGTCAGTTATGAGTTCGATATTGATATCAGTCTTCCACATCCATTACTACCTACGTGTGTCCCTGAATCCATATTAATTTTGTTTTTAGTCTCATAAGAAGTATTAGCAACTTGGGAAACAAATGTTCTCTATCTTTTCAAATTGATGGGATAATGAAACCTTGCTTAGTTTAGATGTCTTTTTGTACTCCGGTCAGCTGACAATTAAATTATTTCCATAAGAGTTGAAATATTGCATCAGTATCCATCATGAGCTGTCCCAAAATTAATTGTTAGAATTGTGCTGTAGTGTGTACATCATGGAATCTGCAGACTTGAAAAATGTATACAACAACAGGAAGGGCATTAATTATTCAGTTTGTCAATACAGCACATATTCTTCCTTCCTTATTTTAAAGAGGTAACTGTTTAGAAATTTTGACATATGCTGAAAAAATTAAACATTTTTTTTTTTGAAGGGAAAAAGAATGACAGAAAAAAGAGGAAAGAAACGGAAAATAATTAAGTCATCTTTTGCGCCATTTTAAGAACCCTTAAAGAAATTCAAAAATATCGAGATTTTTTTCCAACTTGATGATAATATGCCAAGGCTCGAAACATCTAGTATACCATCATCTCTGTTATCGCAAATTATTTTCATTCAATGGTAACATTAATGCAATAGAAAAGTATATCCTAATGCTTCATCTTCAGAAGTTTCTTATCAATTAAACTCAAATTTATCAAAGCATATTAACTAAACCTATTCTGTGACTTTCTTCCAAACTTCCGTTATTCCTGTACTGAATAGTGGATTCGATCTTTCATTCTTGACATTTTTTTTTTTTTCAGATTTCAAACTTCAATAAATTTCATCTGATTTGGACTAGTAATACACTGGAGTACATAAGCCTTAACGAAAGATGGATGAATTTTTTTTTTTGGCATAGTCGTAAATCAACTGTGAATGAATATGAATGAATATGCAAACTGTAACTAAAGATTTGTCTTTTAAAGATACGCATAAGAATTACTGAGAACTTTGCACTGATATTTTCTGAACGAAGATTTGTGGTTGAAAAAAAATAAATTTATTTGTCGAAAACTCACAAGCCGAGTAAAACTGCTATAGCTAAACTATGTCATCAAATGATTTAAAAAATGTTTGAAAAAGATGTGCGCAATTGGAAGATATTCTTACCTTACGGGAAAGGTAACAATTATGAAATCTAAAATACAAATTTCGCAGCGTAAAATTGCTCCAAAATTATCAAATCATCGAATGCACTGCTCACTGATTTCTCTTATCATTACAGTCTTTATCCAATCATCGCCCATTAGATGTAACTGACATATTGCGTTAAAAAAATTTAAATAATAATGATCAAACAGAAATGTAAAAATTCCTCTCTCTGCACTGGATGTATTCTTCAAGGAAAAAAGAAAATTTCATCTTAGTAAATGATGATTAAATTGATGCTCAATTAATTGATGCGTATATGTAGATGGATCATCTAATTCTAGTTAATCATTCAATATAGCATAATTGGACATTCAATTCACATTTCTCATTCTTTTTCGTCTGAGGCTAAAAGGAACTATTTCCTGAGCTTTGGCCGACTAAGACTGGAAAATTTAATGATGAAATCCACTCAATGCAACATTCCTTTAAATATAATTAATTTGATCTATTAATCACATTTAATCTATCGCTTTCAACTGAGCCAAAAGATAAATTTGCTTCAAATTATCAATACTTAGGATGATGATACGTAACGACTGGCACACACACACACACACCTTCAATATCCTCTGGATATCTAACGAGGGCCAGAAAGTCTTCAAATTTCTTCGTATAGTTCTGTATGACCCTTGCCCAAACACGACACACAATTTTGCCTTTCCCAGTTCTTCTCTATCATGATCATTGTCAACACAACGATTCAACCACAATGTTAACGTGTACTGATGATGATGAATATACCAATTCATTTCATAGAATTTGATACTATATGGTTTTATTCATGTTTAACTAACAAGACTTATTGTAATAGAAATCGTGGATTTTGAAAATTTCAGAATGAAATATTCAGAATTTAAGGAAGGGAAGCAATCGATGATGTGTTGCATTTGTAAAAACGTTAATACCTTTATATTAAAAAAAAAAAAAAAAAAAAAAAAAAAAAAAAAAAAAAAAAAAAAAAAAAAAAAAAAAAAAAAAAAAAA
>KZ270018.1:10212-119178 GCA_002249935.1 Onchocerca flexuosa | reverse complement strand
TTGGATACATTAGATGTGCTAATTCAGAAAAAAAAAAAAAAAAAAAAAAGAATATGAAAATAAGAAAATACGAGATTAAAAAAAAAGAATGTCTTATAAGCAACATGTTTTTTTTCTTCAAATCACTATTGATGTTTTTCTGAAACCAGCTGAGTCGGTAAACAAGAAAAATGAAAAAAAAATTTACCTCAATTCCAGACGAAGTTGATAAGCTAATTGCACCAGATTCGAAATTTAATAATTTATAAGCAGGAATAAACGATGAAGCAATTTCCAGAGATAATTTGTTTTCCAAAACTGCTTGCAATGATTTGGTCAGAAATTTATATTCAGTGTCCTCTTCCTCTTGCGTTCGACAGAATGACAGTAACACAGTCTTCGTTCGCTGTGAAATATTATTCAAATTAAGCATGGAAGCTGGCACGTTACCTGGAATGCCATAAGAAGCTCCACTGCTTAGCAAACGAAGAGGCCATTTGTTCTTCTTCAACGTCAAGGATTTCTTCACAAAGAGAGCAACCAGCGAAGGAATGCTATGGCCTGCAATTATCTTTCTAGTTAATTTGCTAATTCAAGCATTTGAATTGTTATCTTTTTACCATTTGTCAACTCATCAGAATCGATTATAGTTTTACGAAGTGCATTTCAAAGTATTAAGCTCACAAAGCAATCAATCAGCATATAAAAAAACGAGTCTTTTCCTTCCCTCCTCAATTCCTTGAAAACATCCATTAAAATTTCACCTTAGGAAATGTTAGGATTAATCCAGACAAAAGATTTCTGTTGATTTGTTATGTCAAATAATGAAGCAAGTTTCTTTAATAGATGATTCCATATTGAAAATCATCTGTTAAAGAAATTATATCCTCTAGCTTAATACTAACAATGTTCAATATTAAACTGCTCCACTTATTTCATCCATTGCTTAACTGTTAAACACTGAAATGCTCATTCTTCTAACTTAAAACAATTTTGTCCTATTTTGACGAACATTACCGGAAAATACGCAGAATATTTTCATAATATTAATCCCTTGGAAGTTAAAGAATTAAAATAAAATTTGCAATATTTCGTGATAGAGCAAAAAGGAAGTAAACAAGTTAAAAATAAACATACCATACACAAAATAATCACATCAATCAAAATTTTACACTAAAAATCACCTGTTAAATAAAGCAAAGACCTTTTATGCGCATTACTGCTAATTTGCGGGAAAGATTCCTTTGACATATTCACACCATCAATTATTGCACCACGCACAAAATGAGGAGGAGAAATCTAGAAAGTGTGCCCAAAAGAAAATTAGGCGGTGTATGAGTTCGATAAGATCAGAAATTATCGTTGTGAACTAACCCATAAAGACTAACAATTTGAAAACTAATCAGCAATTGAAAGGAACAATCTGATAGTTGAAATTTTAAATCTCTTTTGAATGGTACGGAAGACTGCGTCTAAATGCAGCCGTATTACCATGAAAGGATGATGAAAAATTAATTAATTACAATTATTACATTGATAATGTTTCCACAAAATTCTTCACGAAATAACTTCTGGAGAGAATACTGCAAACTGGCTGGAAGTCCTATGAGATGTGCATTTGAAAATGAAGGTTCTATCTGAAAAAAACAAAATTATATTTATTGTAATAAGAAATCACATTTCTAAGTTAATGAAATTCAAGCAAAAATTTTTAGCTTGTCGTCTATTTTCAATCATATTTGAATTCAACTGAATGATAATTATGTTTAAAAGGAAAAAAAAAAAATGTTATTTAGTGACAGATGATACCTTCATCATACCCGCTTTTTGCAAAAAAAATGTGCATTTGTTGTTTTGTTCACTCTTAACTTCATTATTCGCAGAAACAACTCCACAAATAGTATTTGTTGATAAATCATTAGGTAATTTCAAAGCATCCAGCAATCCTTCACTTTCGTTCAGCATACGTTGTCTCAATTCACGATCACGTGACATAGTTCCTGCCTGCGACTAAAACAGTTTTATAAAATTATACATAAAATTTGCACTATGAAAACATCAGTTTGATGCTATTTTATGTTTAATAAATTCTTCACATAAATAAAATAGAAATGTTTTTTTTTTTTTTTTTTTAAGCAGAAAAACAACCGGAACAAAATGTCATTAATTGTAAAACAAATGCCAAGCTATAATAAGTGCAACACATTCCAAAACTTGGATTAGTACATCGAGGAACAGACAAAACTTAAAAACTTATTTAGACTTTGTTTGATTCGCTCCTCTTATTGTACTCGATAAGTTATTCGAAAAAGCTTGATTATAAGTTGTGTACTGTTAGCACAAGGTAATCATAAGGAAAGAGATGAATGCTATGCATGCATTCTTATTTGGTCGTTTAATTACAGAAAAATTGATACAACTACCATCAAATCACACCATAACTATACATGATTGCTTGCACGGAATAAGAGCGAATTGTGTTTCCAATGAAAAGAATTAGAAAAACAGATTAATTACTAACGGATGCTTTTGAACCGGTTCAAAAACTACAACTTACACAAATATTTGTTTGATGGATAGAATGAAAATAAGTCCCGAATATCAACAACCTTAAAATATACGATGGCAGCTATGTCAACTCAATCCATACTTTAAATAAATCTTGACTTTTTGCAAGGTTAACCATAATATTACTCAAAAGATTTGAATTGCAAATAAAGCAAGAATGGCAAAAGAAAAAGAGGTGAAAGAAAAAATGTGTTTTTTCAAGTAGGAAACATTACTGAAACTAGGCGAATCAGACAAAAGAAAACAAAAAAGTTACAAAAAAACAATTATCTTCAGATGAACTTGAGAAAACGTATAAAAATTGTAGCTCAAAATCGTTTGAGGAGTCATATCGATGCATCATAGAGTAAGAAAGGGAATTCCTTTGGTTTGAAATGACCTTGCTACGATAAATTCAAATTAAACGCAAATCGAGTACCTAAACACTCCTCCAAACATCTTTCTACATAATATTACGCATTCCTTCACCACCCTTTTTCATCGCACCAGTACAATATGTGCATCAGTATATTGCTATTATCGCTCTTGAAAGGATTTCTGGGGCACAAATCCATTTTGTCCCATGAAATGGCTGCATTTATATATATATACCAAGAATAAATCCAGGTTAAAGTTTCCAAAGATATTTCCCATTCTTGTGAGAAACTATTGGTATAATCAGCATATATACAAAAGTTCTGCATCTCGAAACGAGATAAGACACAACTTGATTTGCCCCTCAGCAAGGCAACTAGTAGCAAACATGTCATCAGAAATATGCAGAGTTTATGTATGAAAATGAAAAGATTTGAAGCTAAAATGAGCAGGTAAAAAAATGAGCGAAAATTTCTTGGCATCAAACCAAAAAATGAGATGGATCCGAATTTCTTGTATAAACAAAAAATTTGTTTATATAATATATAATAAATGAAGTAAAAAGGATGAACTATTTGTTTCTTCTACACGAAAATAAACATTCCAACCTGAATTAGCTAGTACCGGCTAATTTAGATTGGGATGTTTATTTTAAAAAACAGCAAATAACTTAAATACTAAATGGTTAAATGTACAAAAGAATACTTCTAAATAAATTTTCACACATAATCAAGAAATGAATCCTGAAACAGATGAAATGTACAATACATATTCAAAGATCTGTAGTTATTTCCTAGTAATTTTGCGAATGCATATTTTTGGTCATATTCTTTCCCCGAACTGCTATATATTCTCAAATACAGAATTGTTAGTCGATTTTTTGCACTGCAAAATAATTAACTTCTTAGTCTCTAATTTTTTTCATTGTATAGTAAAATCGAAAAAAAAAAAAAATAAATGAAAAGCAAAATATATAATCGGCGGAAGATGTAATTAGTCGTATAAATATGAACTATCTAAATTTCAATAAAAAATTAGCAAACAATCCATACATTTTTTGCAGTGAAAAGTGATAAAATTTTAATTTATATGACTTGAACAAAATTCCACAAAATTCAAGCCATATAAAACCTCACATATAATATGTTACTTCCCCTAGCCAGCCACCTACAGTTTAATTATAGTTTAATAACGAAAACAGAAGTACACAGAAAAATGGAGTAAATAGATTACATAAAGAAATAATAGAAAATCGGAAAAACAGCAGAATTGTTATAGCCGAAAAAATTAAGGCAAACGATTTAAAGTAAATTTATGATGCACTGTGAAACATATTTTATGGCAGAATTTCTACGCTTTCCATACTTTCTGAAAATTTCAAGACTTCAGAAAAAGAGACCGAACCAATGGGTGGACGTTTTCTGACACAGACTCTCCAGATATCAAATGTTTTTCGATCATCGCCGAAACGATTCTAGAAATGAAAGATTCATAACATAACTATGGATAAATCAAAAATTTGTTTGAAATATTAACATTTCGAAAAAAAATTTTTTTTTTACCTTGTGAGATCAATATCAACAAAAACCATTCGCACAAAATCAATACTATCCGGTTTCAAATCAAGCAAAATACATAATCGACGGGATATGTATGAACCGATCGTACAAATACGAGCTATCTGAATTTCAATAAAGATTAGTAAATAACCAATATATTTTTTTAAAGCAAAAAAAAAGATAAGATTTCAAAAAAAAGTTGTAAATTAAAATTTATGATCGACATATTAATTGATTTCAATAAAATTGCATAAAATTTAAGCTTCAAAAATACTACATATAATATTATATTTCCACTAATCGACTAGATTACAATGTAACGAAAAGAACATAAGTATTTCGGAAAAATGGAGTGAAAAATAAATCGCATGAACTATATAGCGAAAAAACTGATGTAGTAAGAAGTAATGAATTAAATTAACAAATTCAGTATATCCAAATTTTATCTTCAAAATAAGTTAAAAATTGGATACATTAGATGTGCTAATTCAGAAAAAAAAAAAAAAAAAAAAGAATATGAAAATAAGAAAATACGAGATTAAAAAAAAAGAATGTCTTATAAGCAACATGTTTTTTTTCTTCAAATCACTATTGATGTTTTTCTGAAACCAGCTGAGTCGGTAAACAAGAAAAATGAAAAAAAAATTTACCTCAATTCCAGACGAAGTTGATAAGCTAATTGCACCAGATTCGAAATTTAATAATTTATAAGCAGGAATAAACGATGAAGCAATTTCCAGAGATAATTTGTTTTCCAAAACTGCTTGCAATGATTTGGTCAGAAATTTATATTCAGTGTCCTCTTCCTCTTGCGTTCGACAGAATGACAGTAACACAGTCTTCGTTCGCTGTGAAATATTATTCAAATTAAGCATGGAAGCTGGCACGTTACCTGGAATGCCATAAGAAGCTCCACTGCTTAGCAAACGAAGAGGCCATTTGTTCTTCTTCAACGTCAAGGATTTCTTCACAAAGAGAGCAACCAGCGAAGGAATGCTATGGCCTGCAATTATCTTTCTAGTTAATTTGCTAATTCAAGCATTTGAATTGTTATCTTTTTACCATTTGTCAACTCATCAGAATCGATTATAGTTTTACGAAGTGCATTTCAAAGTATTAAGCTCACAAAGCAATCAATCAGCATATAAAAAAACGAGTCTTTTCCTTCCCTCCTCAATTCCTTGAAAACATCCATTAAAATTTCACCTTAGGAAATGTTAGGATTAATCCAGACAAAAGATTTCTGTTGATTTGTTATGTCAAATAATGAAGCAAGTTTCTTTAATAGATGATTCCATATTGAAAATCATCTGTTAAAGAAATTATATCCTCTAGCTTAATACTAACAATGTTCAATATTAAACTGCTCCACTTATTTCATCCATTGCTTAACTGTTAAACACTGAAATGCTCATTCTTCTAACTTAAAACAATTTTGTCCTATTTTGACGAACATTACCGGAAAATACGCAGAATATTTTCATAATATTAATCCCTTGGAAGTTAAAGAATTAAAATAAAATTTGCAATATTTCGTGATAGAGCAAAAAGGAAGTAAACAAGTTAAAAATAAACATACCATACACAAAATAATCACATCAATCAAAATTTTACACTAAAAATCACCTGTTAAATAAAGCAAAGACCTTTTATGCGCATTACTGCTAATTTGCGGGAAAGATTCCTTTGACATATTCACACCATCAATTATTGCACCACGCACAAAATGAGGAGGAGAAATCTAGAAAGTGTGCCCAAAAGAAAATTAGGCGGTGTATGAGTTCGATAAGATCAGAAATTATCGTTGTGAACTAACCCATAAAGACTAACAATTTGAAAACTAATCAGCAATTGAAAGGAACAATCTGATAGTTGAAATTTTAAATCTCTTTTGAATGGTACGGAAGACTGCGTCTAAATGCAGCCGTATTACCATGAAAGGATGATGAAAAATTAATTAATTACAATTATTACATTGATAATGTTTCCACAAAATTCTTCACGAAATAACTTCTGGAGAGAATACTGCAAACTGGCTGGAAGTCCTATGAGATGTGCATTTGAAAATGAAGGTTCTATCTGAAAAAAACAAAATTATATTTATTGTAATAAGAAATCACATTTCTAAGTTAATGAAATTCAAGCAAAAATTTTTAGCTTGTCGTCTATTTTCAATCATATTTGAATTCAACTGAATGATAATTATGTTTAAAAGGAAAAAAAAAAAATGTTATTTAGTGACAGATGATACCTTCATCATACCCGCTTTTTGCAAAAAAAATGTGCATTTGTTGTTTTGTTCACTCTTAACTTCATTATTCGCAGAAACAACTCCACAAATAGTATTTGTTGATAAATCATTAGGTAATTTCAAAGCATCCAGCAATCCTTCACTTTCGTTCAGCATACGTTGTCTCAATTCACGATCACGTGACATAGTTCCTGCCTGCGACTAAAACAGTTTTATAAAATTATACATAAAATTTGCACTATGAAAACATCAGTTTGATGCTATTTTATGTTTAATAAATTCTTCACATAAATAAAATAGAAATGTTTTTTTTTTTTTTTTTTTTTAAAATTGCACATTGAAAAAATCAGTAAACAAAAACTATACCACAATCGAAGAATCACGCCACTTCGTATAAACATTCCACCATTTATGATAATTCGCAGCAACACTTACAACATCAACTTCTAATCTTCTTAAATAACAAGTGTTTTTAACAAATTCTGAGATCTGCAATGACTAACAAGCCATTTGCTTCCAGATATTGCTGACAATGTCGCAATTGAAGCTCATGAACTGAATGAAAATTAATTGACTATAAAATCAAAAAGATAGAAAATATCAAATTAGAATAAAATCCATGTCTTAAAAGAATCCATCGTCCTAGGAAACTTAATCTTCTGCAAAATTTTATTCCCTTCATGAAACTACCAGAATATATCCCACTTTCGGCTTAAATTTTAAACTTACCTCGCTTCAAGCGTGCATTTAAGTTTTTTCATGTCTTCAAAGCGATAACGCAAATCTAATACAGGATCAACGACGTGAATCGCGGACTCATCATTGCAAAATCGACACGCCAAATGGGTCATACTTCTGGACGATTTATAAACAAATGCTTGTACTCTCATGACTGTCTCCGTAAAATCGCTTTCGTAGCTTTATTTCCTTAATAGTTCAACAAGTTCACTACATCTGTGCAAATTCAAGCCTTACCAATATTCTGGAAACATGGAATTCATGCATTGCAAGAACATCTTTTCCAGTTAAAAATTTCAATTTCTTCATGATAAAGGAATTCTTATAACAGGAAAAATTCAGAAATATGCTTCGAAAAAATATCGAATATATGGAATGCTGACACACAAATCCTTTCGAAAAATAACTAATAATGACAGTTTTATCAGTAAAGTTTTCATGATATTAAAAACATTTCGCAAAAGAATAGTGAAAATTGAGATTTAAACTATTATTTAAATTAAAATTAAGATCTAAACGATTTGAAAGACATCATTATATTTAAGGTTTCTAAGTTACACTTTATTTTTTGAATGAAGGAAACGACAAAACAGGAAGAGTTCATATACAAAAAAGTACTCGGTAAGCCTCATCAGAAGGTAAACCGCTCAGAATGACCTAATAAAGAATGATCTCATGATTCCAATGAACCGAATACTGAAATGTAAAAAGAAAATAAAATGATGAAAGCATGTACATTTAAAAAATTTGAAGTAAATATTGAAATATCATTACAAAATATATGAAATCCAATATTCTATTCATGGTTTTATATTTCATAATAATTTTATTATATTCAATGAAAATAAGGTGGCCTTTTCAGTTCAATGCCATATTCAGCAAGCACGGGCTCTAACAGCTCTGAAGTCAATGTGTAACGTGTTTCTTTGGTTCCCTTTTTTGTTTGTCCCAATCCTTTCATGCGTGCCTAAATGGTTTCGAAGAAATGAACAACACAGAAGAGACTAATATATACATAATATTTTTAAAAAATCTATAGCATTCAAAAATTGCCTCAGCGTTAACTTCAAACGTTTTAAGCTAAGCAATTCATTCCACTATTCTTACGGAGAAAATATAATATATATATTTAAATTCTTCATTAAAGGAGTTACATTATCTTCACTGCTTCTACGTTCGATAGCTTTTTTAACTATCAAACGAAATTCTTCCTTTATAGAAAAACGTGGATAAACAATTCGAGTTGCTTACTTTAAACTGATAAAGAGATGCCTAATCTCCCCTTTTAATACCCATATAAAAAATAAAAAATGCGAATGCCTGTTGCATAGCATCCAAAATAATATCCGAAGTAAACTTTTGAGCTGCAAGTGAAAATAAACGTATAACTCGCGAATCTGCGCAATCAACCCCACTTTTCTTCATATAATGGATTGTAACAGCATCGGGTATCGTTGGCACGTAATTGTCTAAGTCATTCACAAAATCTCTGAAAGTTATGTCATTCTCAAATCATTAGTGTTAATAATTAATGATATATTATGAAATAGTTTAGATAAATTGGGAACAAAAAGCCGTCAACTTCGAATGACAATTTTTTATCTGTAGAATCATATCAAAAGACGGCTGAATGAAGGGATTGCTATATGATAGGACTGCTTCGATGTTGATGCACAAGCTTATATAGAGACGAGTAACAATGCATGTGGGCAAATATTACAGTAGCAATTCGTCATCGAGGTGCCAAACTGTGTCGTCGATATGAACTCTTGAACATCATCAGCCTGTTATCCCCAGCGTATCTTTTATCCTTGAACGATGACCCTTCCATACAGAATCACCGGATTACTACGACCGACTTTTGCATACATGTAAAAACTAACCTGAGAGAAGAACCCAGCGGAACAGGCCCACTAGCAAGTAAAGCGGCATGTTGCGAGTCTGAAAGTGATTTCTGCTGGCTGACAACCGGACGTGCTGTCGAATTGTTTGAAGGCAATGTTTGCATTGTTGATGTTATGTCCTTAATTTCAAATACAGTTTCTAATTTGCGATCATCTGCTAACTGACTATGCATCTTCAAACCTTAGGATTATCTAGGAAATAGCGATCAGATAAGTCTCTATGGGAAATAATAAAATTTGAAACAGAACTTCTTGTCCAGGTACAGAACCAGAATAAAAAATCAACTTAGAAAGGGAAGTCGAACGAAATGAAAGAAATGAACTCCAACTCACCAATACCTTTCGCCCACGTTAGAAACCACAAGAAAAGAAAAAAAAAGAATGCGATCTGACAATCTCGCCTTGTCCCTTCATGCGGCCCCGGTATTGTACGGTGCGGCCATTCCCGAAATCTATATATTTTGCTTCAGCTTGGCTGGCGATTGTTTTATTTCACTTTTTGTGTATGATTGGTTGGGTTCCATCCTGAATTCACGGAAGAAGAAGGAAATTTTGAAACGTTTAAATTAATCAAAGTCCTTCTGTCTGTCAATCTTCACTAAATTATTGGTTGAAAAGAAGCGAAGTGAAGAACATTGACAAGTGAAGAGCATGATGATGCCTTCAATTCAAATAATTTTTGGCTGCTCAGAAAGTTAACGATCTGAACAATTATTCGTCGTAAATCTCTGGATCAGATACACTTTTTATCACGTTCAAAATGAATTCTAGTTGTCTTTTACCTAATAATTGAATAACAAACGAATTGCGCATAATGAAATTTAAATTAAATTTGCTGTAAAACTGTTTAAATGATTTGTTTAATGATTTTAGCACATAAACTTATCATAATAGACAATTGCTTGAATTTTTTTCTGGATAGTTGAAACTTATTTGGATCGGAAACACCACTACGTTCTTAACTCATTGACGTCTTCCTTGTTCTGTCGGCGCTTTATATATCTTTGCAATCCTCTCATCTTGATAAATTTTTGTAGATTAATTACTTATGGAAAATCAAACATCTAAACGAGACAGTGACACGGCTGTTGCAGAAATCGACTTAATTGTGAACAAATTCGGAGCGCCGTTGGAGGATATATACAAATTGGCCATATCTTTTTACCGAGGTATTGTTCCTACAACACTTAGTGACATTACGAGTTACCACTGAAAATAATGTATGTGTAGTATGAATAAGATTTTATCAATATATTTTACCAGTTTAATTATTTACCATAATGTTCACTGTAGAAGTATTATATGCGATACTTTTAGAATTCCTTTTACCATATTATGCTTGAATAATAATAAGCTTGTTTTCATAGTGTAGCATTAGCTGAATTTAGCCTCAGTTTATTGTGAATACTTTTTTTAGAAAGAAAACAGAGTTGTGAACTTATGGTACCGTATGAAAAGCGGCTGTTATTTATGGCATATTCGAAGCAAGTTCGTTATGGTCCTTATGATGCAGCTGCAGATGATTCGGGATGGTTTGACTTCATTGGCAACGATAGAATGTAAGTGTGCTAATTTTTTAAGAAACTTACTCTGTTTGTCAGAACCGTTTTTGTAAATGCTCCTTATATTTGACAAAAAAAGTTAACTTTTTCTAGTAATCTCAAAGACTTTTTCCGAAGCAGATTCGTCTAATATTTTCCTGGTAAGATGTACCAAAATTATTGGGTAATGGAAATCAGCACATCTAAACAGCGCATTTATAAATGATTCAATATGATCGTTGACACTTAATTAATCTCACAACGAAACTGACATATCTGCTGACAAGTTCCATAAAACAGCACAGTTATTTTAAATATTTTTTTCAATTTTCTGCACATATGCATAAATTCTGAAAATTTATCATATCGTTGAGAAAGTATAGGGAGTAGTCCAAAAAATAGAAGATTTCTGTTGTGTGCTGTTTTGATTTGGATTAATGGGTAGTAAAGTGTGAGAGATAAAGATCCTGGAGGAAATTTTTTTCTGCTCCGTTTAACAAATTCAGTAGGTGTTTTCCTGATTGAAATTTCAAATGATATTCAGAATTGTTATTTTAAAAGCTTTACTGTTTTAATACGATGTATTCTATTAATTATTAATATTTTAAGGTTTCAGTGAATTTACTTTAGAATATCATAGTAAAAATTTTTTTCCTCTTTTTTTGACTAAAATTCTTGTTTTGATGGACAGTTTCTTGACGGACAAACTGTCCGTCAAGAAACTATATGTACATAAATCTTCAACGCACATTTATGCATGCGTACGTACGTATATAAATAATCCATTCACACTTGTATGCTTATAAAAAATTTTCATGTATTTGTCTTTTCAGTTGATTTTTATTTATATAAATCGATGATAGCTTGATCCTTCACTGAAAATCGTTTTTGGATGAAAATCGTTTTTGAATTTTCCATTCTCCATTTTTTCTTTTTTGCAGATGCCTGCCAATTTTTTCCAATCCTCAGTTGAAAAATATATTCTGCTTAAGAACTTCTCAGACATTTTCTTTAAAAAAAAATCTTTAGATTTCGTTTGGGTTTTATTTATTTTTTCAAGTTGCATCAAAGATTACGTAAAAGTTTTCTCCGTTATGCCACGCCACGATAAATTACGAAGAATCATTTTTTAGAATATATTAGATGAGTTTTTCTAACGAGTTAAAATTCTTGGAAATTTTTCCAAAAAAAAAAAAAAAATGACTGGAAAGATCGATTTCAAATTCTTGCTGTCTGTCTGCTACCGAATGACTTAGAATGAAAAAGCTACTGTACTTCTACTGACTACACTAATGATTGTCAATTTGATAAGAACAATCTCTAAATATGAAAAAAAAAAAAAAAAAAAAACTTTAAATAACTAATTAAATGATAGTTTTGGAAATTCAGTTTTCTTTTTAAGAATTGATTTGAGAAGAAAGTTACTGCTTATAAATTTCTGCACACTGAATCTGGATATATTGTTCTTACAGCTTTTCTTTAATTTTATGTTTTTATAAGATTTTCTAAAAGAAAATTACATATGTTTTCCGTTGAAGATAATCACAATCAAACAATCAGATCACAGATTCCTTTAATCTAATTGTTGGTGAAGCTTTCAACATCCACGATATGCTATAGTTTTGAGCATTTTGAAAGTCAGTTTTGTCTTTTCGGTTGAACTTGGAGATATCTTTTTGAATTATGTGGAACTTAGAATATTTCGACGCTACTTACTTTTATCGCCTTTCGCTACGATACAATATCTGCCGTGTTATGAGGAAAATTATTATTCAAGTAGGATTCGAAATGAAGATTTAAAAGAAATATTTACAAATGAAATAGTTTAAAGAAATGAAATATTGTAAGACAATAGTTCCTTTTTTTTTTCCATAGAACTAAAACATATCTGTTGTAGAAGTTGTTGACTTTCATTTTCTTGAACAGTTTACGATTACTTTCATTCCATGCATTTTTTTCTGCAACCTATAAAACTTGCAAGCCATCTGTATGAGGAGATTCAGGCATTTTTTACTCAAATAATTGTTCATTTTCAGAAGTTTTGCCATTTTTTTTTTTTTTTTTTTTTTTTGGAATTCAAGAATCAAAATGTTTTAGTAATAAGCCAGATTGGTATCAGGAAATGAAAAAAAAAAAAAAACCATCTCTTAAGCATTGCTGTGTCCCGTTTTCAGTGTACCATTGATTGGGAACACTCTTCGCTGTAAGTTTGAGAAGTTTTAGTATTATTAGAAAGAAAAAAAATATGAAATCATCAAGTATAGTTCTTAGTGCTTTCTAATTTAGGAAAAATGCTCCTGATATGTTAAAAAATATGTTGAGTCTATACAAAGTTACAGATATTCATTATTTTATCCTTATTATGAAACCGTTTCTTTGTTGTTGAACAAAAGTATTGGGCATGCAAATTCTAAGACTGGTTTCAAATGATTGATGAAAATTTGGTCGAATTTTAATTGAATATTTGTTTATTCTGTAGAATTTAGGCTAAAATGTGATAATATTTGAATTTTGAGGAAGTAATAATAGAAAAAGATAGCATTTCAAATTTATCTTTTTCTTTTTAAGTATGTGATAATATTTTATTTGTGCAATTTTTAATTGAATTTGTATTTTATTTATTGAATCAACTTTTTGCTTCTTTTCTAAAATAAATTTTATCATATTATTCGCTATTCTTGCTTCCTCTTACAACTCTCAGTTTTGCAAGACTTGTTAATCTTTGCTTTTCGCCAATATCGCCAAATAGCTTTAAGACGATTCAGAGCAATCCTCATTAAGGCAAATGAATTGACTCATCATATCAACAATTTAACTCAAAAAGTAGTCACAAGCTAAAAATTTTTTCTTATCCAAATTTTTGAACCGAAGTCACACTATTTATTGGCTCGCTAAACATCTAGCCCTCCTCCTCGTTCTTTTTCATCACTTACTATTATCAAGTCATTTTATGTTGTTTCTTCCGCAAAATCCTTGTATATGTATATATATAAGACATACATTCAGTTAAGATTCAGTTAAGTTAACAAGAAATTCCCAGTAATCTCTAAGAAAGCTGCCGAATCGAAATTTTGCAGATAGATAATCTTGGTTCTTGATGTAGTTGGAAAATAACGGATTTCTATTCTCTATTTTTTTGTAAAAATCTAGAAATTTTCTGGGCCTCGTATTCCTTTTATTGCTGTAGAAATGTTTTAATTTTTTTTTTCTTTTTTTTATAACTCTGCAGCTCTTAGTAAATCTCCATTAATCTTATGACATTAAATCAAAAGCAGTGCACTGAACTGATCTCAGCAGTGACATTACCATTTTTTAATAATGGAACGTCTATATATATATATATATATATTTTGAATTTTTTGAAGATCATATTTTTTTTTGGCAAGCCGAAATTTATGAATTTTATAATTAGACGCTTTCTTTTTCCTGAATCAAAATTTTAATTGTTTTTTAACCCATGAAATTACTAAGAAATTAGAATGCATGCTGTCTAAAAAAGTTTCTTAAAATCTCTCAATTTTTTTTTATTATGATTGTTGTGACCAGCTATAATAGTGCGATTAAAACAGGTGGCGTTCGTGATAAAGCATTCACTAGTTGAAAAATACAATTAGCAAACAGAAAAAGCGTGAGGATTGGTATTTTTATTACTGATCATAATGTGGATTTTAAAACTTGAATGATGTGATTGTTTATTCACTTCAGTACCGGTATTTCATAAGTAGAGGAAATCAGCAGTTCATTCTGATTTAATGTAATAAACAACACTATTTTTATTTAATTACTTGAAACTAACATAATGAGCCTTTTTGATGCTCTTGTTGACATTTGTTTTTTATAAGTTTTAATAGAGCTTAATTCTAGTAGCTGGGGTTTATAATTTTAAATAAACTCTAGCATAAATTTTATTTTCCATAGTTTCGTAAGGTCTCGTGATTTCGACTTTTCTATTACATACAACTAATAAAGTTCCTTTGATAAACAGTAGTCCAAAATCTGTTGTGATTTTCTGGATGTAACGTTAATTTTCCATGATGATTAAATTTAGATATTCGATTTTATTTCATCCTTTGCAAATAATATATTCACATTAATAAATCAGAGCTATTGACGATAGTTTTATTAAAAGAGAGAATTTTACTATAACAAATTGCTTATAAAATATATTTCTGTGCGTAAAACCTCCATTCTGATGCTTATTTGATTTATGTAGCATTTTTGCTCAAAATATGCAGCAGTTATTCAGTTTGTAAATTGATTGGAATATTGCCTCACCTTACTTGTTTGTTAAGCTAATGTTTAAAAACATGTCAAAAATTGCATGTAGAAGTTATCTTTATCATTTATAATCACCATTCATTTATTAGATCTTGCATTTTAGGAAGGCCTGGAAAGACTTGGGTAATTTAAGTACTTCTGATGCTATGTCTGCATTCATCACGTTACTTGATATTGTTTGTCCATCATTTCGTGATTTTGTCAGTGAACACTTGCAGTCACAAAAAAATCTCAAAAGGTAATTTATTATTGAAAGTATTTTTCAAATTATTAGGATTTATCATGGGTATATCGAAGACTCTATATAATTCTTAACACTTTGGAAGTGCAATATCAGAACTGCGCTTGTTAAAGTTTCATGTTTTCTTTCAATAAGTTAGAAGTGTCGCTCAATTTGTTAATATACCGAATCATTAAAATTGTCGCTTACAGTGAAGAACAGCAGCAAAATAATGTTCAGTCTGATGTTTCTCAAGCAGTGAATGATATGGAAAGATTTGAAGCACAGCGGTATGATTTTTTAGTACAATTCGTAAAATAAAATCACAATAATAATAAAATAATAATTGTAATATTTACAATAAAATCATTTTATCACACGAACTGTACCATTTCTTTGCTCTAGCTGCCCGTCATGTTCACAGCGCGAAAAAGCTTAATTCTTAATTTGCTAACTCTATGACAAGAAAATTTTGCTTTATAGACATCTGAAAGTTCACCTCCGAATTTCTGTGGTCCGCTGAATGTGATATTAACTTGCTCCGAGCTAGTATGTCTAGGATGGATGAGAATAAGATGGGATTTCATGTCATTTGTTTGTAGAATTTTTTTTTTCTGTCAAAATTACGAACCCTTGTATTTGCCAAAAATAATAACATTGGATCCTGATGAAATAATCTTCATTACGAACTTTTTTTTTTCCTATTTTACAGACAACAAATTCAGGAAGCTCTCAATCGTCAAACATATCATCAATTTCGGGCATACGCTCAGCAGCAGTTTGTAGGCGATCCCACCCAGGTTTGGAGTTACTTCGTGTATGCTAATCTTGCACCTTTGAAACCTCCGGTGGTTATCTTATGAACTTTTATATCCTTAAATACACAACAGTGACATGATTAAATTGACTGGACTGCATTTTTTTTATTTTTCGTACTCATATTTCAATTACAGAATTCGAATTTTTCTGTGAAGTTTAGGTGCGACTTAATAGTATTGAACAATTTGTTCCAAGTAATTTTTTAATGGATGTTAGCATTGTGAAAATATGTGAGAATAGACTCAAATCAAATATTTAGTTTTTGATTCTTTATCTGACAAATAGATAACAAACCAAATATTAAAATCACAACTGAAATACCCGCATAGTGAAATTTAGAAAATATATAGTGAATGTACATTGCAACAAATAATCACTTGCTCATCATCAATAGAGCAAAAATTATAGCAGCAGTACCCAGTTGCGAATGTTATGATCTTTTACTATTATTTGCAATTTTATACTGTTAAGAATTTTCTTATGAAAACAAGTAGTGAATGAATAAATAATATTGTAGAAATATGTACTGCTTTTTCAATTTGAAAGTACATTTGCTCAACTGATAGGAGGAACTGATACATGTCAGATACATTAATTAATAGATGAATAAATGAAACGTAATAACGAGTTTCTGAGTGCATTTTGAACGGGAGCTTGACCTAAAATGCTCAGCAAATAATTTAATAAGTGGAGAACAAATATTTCAAGGAATCGGAAAAGTTAGGGACATAAAAGCAATCAGGCAATTATTTCAAGTTTAAAAATTGCAAACTTTTTTACTAGCCCAGATATTCCGAATGATTTGAAGAGGAGGATTTACAATTAAGTTTTAGTAGAAGTCTTACTATACATTGGGAATTTCGATCATTTGAATTATCCAGAAATTTTCATGTTTTATTTTTTGCTTGCACTTCGGATTTTTAAAGTGCACAAAACATAACAGGGTAGCGATTAAATTTAATTTAATAAATTGATTAGATCGTTCACTTGAGGTTCGATCCGGAACGAAACACTTGTTTTGAATATATAAATTGTTAACTGAAAGAAATATCTGAGTAGCAACAAATCAAATATATTAGCTAAGAATATATGGGTTTATCTTATTATTCATGCTTATAATTTTAATAATTATCGGCACCGTTCCTAACTTGTTACCTAAAAAATTAAATAATGCTGTTTACTAAAGCTTCAATATTCTTTTTTCGTATGGATAGGAATGGTTATTTACATTACATTGAGTTTATAAAATGATTACTAAAAAGATATTTGCAAATTTTTGTTATTTCGGAGTTTTTTATTTACTCTTCACCAAAAATTTATGGAGAATGACTACTTACCAAATCATTAGAAGTTTGAGGCTGTATCTCGTTTTCTTTATTCCCGTCTGCACGATTTTCTCCACTCTCTCTCTTTTTCAATTTAAGTCCATTGTGGATTGATAGTATCGCCATATCATCAATATTTCTATTATGACTAATATCGAGCTCTCGTAGTTTTGTGATATTTTTCATTAGTGCAAGAGCCGCTACACCTTTGCTATAACAAATGACGAAAATAGATCTTTGAAATTAGATTTCTCTTCATAATCTTGAATTCTAAAATTCTGGCTAGCTTAAAGTTGCATAGGATTAGAGAAAATGAAATTCAGATAAACCTAGTAATGCAAGCACATCCTTGTACAGAAATCGTTTCAATGGCATAGTGAATTGATGCTAATGAGTAAAGCACTTCATCCGTTATTCCATCGCAGCTTATGAGTGAAATCTGAATTTCGTGATATTTGAATAAGTTTTAAATCAAGCTAGCAATCTCAGGCATTTCAATAAATAACGGAAAAGATGATCGAACGAAATTCTTAACAGTCGGTGGGAAGAAATGAAGAAGTTAGTTAGGCTAACATTATTCAATGTGCAATCTCTGATAACAATTAATATCGAGCTATTGGTGATATTGAAACATTTGTTGAGTGTCAATGAGCGAAGCATTTTGTGTGAAGCCAGTGGAATTAGTTCCTCATCGGAGAGATGAGGTGAGTGCCCAATGTTTAATGAATCCAGTACACGACATTGTGATAACGACGAATAATCAAATACTTTCGAACAACTTATAATCGTCAACGAACGCAAATTCACCAATCCTTCTAGTATCACTCTTAGACTTTGTCCCGTTAGAGCAGTGCAATTCTGAAACAGATTCTTTTAGTGAAAATTGAAATGAAATCAAATTAAATCTAGACTGTTCTCTATCATTCATATCAGTATTTTTTATATTTAATTTCTAGTTTTTGTTTTCATGTTTTTAGTACACAACTTTTAAATTATTATTCATTTTTTTCGATACTTTCACATTATTTTTTTTTTTTTTTGATTTTTAAATGAATTCTGTGAGAATTAAGGAACTGTTTTGTAATCTGATTAATATTTTTTAAAAGAGATTACAAAAAAAAAAAAAAAAAAAGTGAATTTAAAGGGTTTTTTTTTTTTCTGCAAAGATGTTTGTTAAATTTAAAATTTTTCTTAAAATATGAAAAAACATGGTCTAACACCTTGAAGGAGGAATAATTCATCGTATTTATTGCATATCATTATTCTGTAATTTGTTATTCTTTGGGCGTTATGCTAAAATGCAAAAAGATTTACTTACTTGAATATGCAGATTTTGAATGGTATTGCAAAAGGCTAATGGTTCCATTGGAAGAACTTGAGCATCTTTCTGTATATACCCTATGTGAAGAGATTGTAATGCTGGCAGACCACTGATATATGATAAGGTCATGTCATCTGTTTTTGGTAGTGGACTCAGTTCTAGTTCAGTCAGATTTGGATGTAGAGCAAGAAATGTGTTTAAAATTTCTGCTGGAAGTGAATTGGTTCCACTGATCTCAATGCTCCTGTAAGTTTTCCTTCATTTATCATAATTTTACTATTTAGAATAGGAAGAAGATTAAGAATATTAAAACTAAAGAATATAAAGCACTAAAACATTAAGACTTTAGAATATTAGAATATTAAGACTTCTTTGAAGAGTTTAGAAAGAAACTTACATGAGGCAAGAGGGAAGTTCGTGAAGTTTATCCAATTTAAATGAAGCTCGTCTGAGGTTAATTTTTTTCAGTTTTTTCATTCGTTGAAAGAAATTTTGTACCTGAAAAGCTTACTAGTTCCATTTATGTATTATATGAGCAGAAAATAGAGCAGATAGATTTCCTTAGGACATAGCAATAATTATTTACTATCTTAATGTGGACATTTGTTTCCAGTTTGATTGTTGAAATTAATTGTTAGCCTGAGTGTGGACTTAAGAAGTGGAAACGATAACGGAATCATAGATCGTTGGAATTCAAGTCTTTAACAAAAAAAGCTGTCTTCTTATGCCAGTCTTCATATTAATATTTTTATAAATAATGTTTAAGACCTTATCGCCGTCATCTTTATTCACCCAGCTAGTTTCTTCCAATGAAAATATTTCCAGGTTCTTGCCAATTTTCTCCAGTAAAATGGATATATCAGCATTCAGAATGATGCAACCAAGATCAAGTTCTGTTAGACGAGTGCAATAACTAAATTAAAAAACAGTTTAAAAATAAATAATAATTATCTTCAGATAATTGTAGATGAAAATGGCATTTTTTTTTTTTTTTTTTGCTTCTGAAAATTGAATCAACTCAGCAATAGCGTCAATAATAGGCTGTGAGATTTTGAGCCATCGTTGACCAAAACTGATCATTCGAACATAGCGCCCGCAACGTTTTACCACTCCAATTACCGTTGGTGCGAATGAAATGAACTCCTGCAAAGTTCATGTAGATTTTGAAGATTGCAAATGAAACTTATGAGTTTATGAAAAAATCGAAAATGGTAAAATATTTTGATTTATTCAATTATAGTTCTGCTATCTATATGCAGATATATTGTGATTTTTTGATTCCATTATTATTATTATTATTTGGTTGTAATTTAACACTAATAATTTTAAATGCAAAAAACAAATGAATGAAATTTTTGAGCGAAAGTAAAGATGTAAGTAGAGGCAACGAAGAAGGTAATATTTCATTATCTATTGACGACAAGAAGTCTCAATTTATTTTGATCGATTATTCACAACTGAAGAACTCCAAAGTTCAAGTTGGACTTCCTTGATGGAATGTGTACTTATGTTATAAAATCTGTTATGTTCATCAGATTCGTTTAATTCCCTAAATGATTTTAAAGAAAAAGATACTTAAGAACAGAGAAACAATACCTGCTGAAAATAGCCACTGGAATCATTTGCTAAAAAATCGGCCATATTTACTTCTTTGATGTTTGAATAGCTTGCTTGTTTCTGCAAAGAATTATTCGAATTGTTTGCATAATAAATATAGATTTCTCATCGAACAGCACTAAGTAAGCAAAAAACAACCCTTGAAGATGATGAAAAAGTTTGCTTTTTAGCCTTTTGTTAGGAAATTGAATCAATATATTCAGGAAGTGTTCCTCAAATTTTAGATTCAGTCAAGTGCTTTAATCTCACTTCATTATGTAACTTTGGAATATTAATGCAAAAGCGGAATATTTTAATATATTATTTATATAAAGTTTATTTGTTCATTCAATGTAAAAGACAAGAAAATCGTCCTTGGCGAAAAGATTTTCTTTTTATCGTATTTTTGTTATTTGCATAGCAATTTGATTAAGCATTTTTTCATCGATTTTAATATTGTCTTTCAAATTAGTAATAAGCTATATTTCTTGATGTAATTTGACAAGAAAATTCGTTTTTATTTGCTTTCAAATCTTCAAATTGGTCTTCAGTGAGCTATTTTCAACAATTGAAACAGCGTTTAAAGCTCATCAACCCAGTAGTTTATTTAGCAGATGAATTAATCATCTTGAATCTTTTTTTTCAATCTTTTAGTTAAAATTTGTCAATGGTTCTTTTTCATACTGCAGTTTCTCTGCGAAAGAATTTGGTGATAGCAGTGATAAACACATTTAAATAAAATTTCGAACCTGTAATATTTCGAACCATTTATGACATACGACCTCAAGGCGTACACGATCAATGAAGTCCAGCTTCTGGAAAATTGATATGAGGCAATCCTCGTGCAGTTTATCGATCATAGTTTCTTTCCTTTTCCTGCAAAATAATCTTTATTGATATAACAGTTTATCATCAATCGCAGTTCCTTAATTTAAATTTTTTATGCTTTTTTAGTTTCTGCTTATTCATCTTACTGTTAAAGACTAAAGTGTATGATGATCTGAAAACAATCATTTGAATTCATCTGTAATATTCATAATTACAACTTAAAAGCTTAATTAAAAGAATGAGTAGGTGAGATTTAAATACCTAATATTTTGGAAGAAAATCATTTCTTAGTCCTTAAATGAGATATTTCAAGTTATAATTGAAACAGTTTTTAATTACAATCTCTAAAACTATTTCCTTTCAAAAAGGGGTACTATTTGGTAGCATAAAGGAGTGTACACGGACAATTGAATATGACTATTTTCTTTCAATGTCTCATAGCTGGTGGAAATAATTATGCAAATTTTTGCGGCATTTTTGAGAAAAATTCGAAAAACTTGCGTATTTCTGCCGGTTTTCTTCATAACTAGCATTCATCTATATTGCTTCCTTCTTGACGGCGTAAAAAGGAAAGTTGTGTTTCGAAATGAATAAATGGAAGCGAAGTGGTGTGTTGAATGAATGAAGCGAAATGGCAAACTGATATTATGTTATATAAAAATGAATACACTTCGAAATTAATAATAGTCAGAAATTTTGACTTTTGATTTTCAGGAAGAATCCCAGTCGATCTGGAATATATCCGTGATAGAATTCAAAATTAAGTTTCGAAAAAAAAAGTGTAAACGAAATGGGGATTGCCACTTGCTGAAGTTGATAGAGTTGAGGTAGAGATTGCTTTTGATGAGAATGAGATGTGGAGAATAGTTTGGGGATAAAACTAATGAATTAAGTTTGCCTGACATTTGCTCGCTTAACTTGAAGTAGTCATTGAAGCATAGCTGCTGTTATTGCTGTTGTTACTGCTACTGTTGATGATGATAATGATGATGATGATGATGTTGATGTTGATAAGAATGATGATAATGATGATGAGAATGACGTCTCTCATAAGTTTTCGTCTTTCGCAAGTTCAGATTACTTATTGTGCTTCAGATAGACTTTTATTTTGTACTTGTGTCGTACTAAACATCCATTCTCTTGAGGAAGAGCAAAGAATAATGTTGATAGGAAGTAAAGATCAGATGATATGAATAATCTTTAATCCTGGATTGGCAACTTGTATGGACATTTGCAGGAAGTGAAAAATTAATTGAAGGATAATTAGTTAAAGCTATTATTCCAAGTGATCTCACTAGTTCGGTCAATGACTTTTGATACAAATTTCTTTTTGAAAGTTATTGCATCCGAAAGTATGAAATGAATACAACCAGAGATGTACCCTGAAAAGGTTAACTTAAACTGTCAGGCTGATTAATATATGGTTGGGATGGAAAAGATACTTAATGCTTCGGTATATTGTTTCTTCAGATATAGAAGTGAGGTGGGTCATTTAGAATCTCTAATTATGCAGGTATATATGTTTTGTCCTTCATCAGTTATGATTACAGTCTAAACTTAATTTGTCTTAAAAGATGCTTTTTTAAAGACATTCGTCATAATCAAAAAAAAAAAAATTATGATATTTAGTACTTAATACAACATTTCTTCATTTTTTCCAAAAGGTAAACTTCAGTTGGAAATAGAATTATTGGCTTTAATCTGGATGGAAAATTCTGCTGTCTTCTATTTTTTTTTTTTTTTTTTTTTCATATTTCCCTAAATGTTAAAGTTTGAAATTCTAAATAAACATTTCCTGAAGAAAATAGCTTTTGAGCCATTCACTCATACTTTTTGGGTACATGACCAAAGGATATATTTCAAGATGAACATTACATGACAATTCAGAAATGAAAAAAAATACCTCAAGTATTAATTTTCTTGTAAAATCAGCTATTTTTCATTTGCAACAGTTTTTTTTTTTTTTTTTTTTCATAAATCAATGTAAACAAATTAATTTCTCTTTGTTTAACAATTTAGGAATCAGAGAGCTTCTAATTATTATTCTCTGGTGGGTGAAAAAAAAAAAAAATTTCCCAGATACCGAAAAATTTTGGAATAGCCTTCTGGAACTACTTTTTCTTGTAGAATTTAAAAAAAAAAATTGAAAATCAAAAAAGTTTAGAAATAAAGTTAGGTAATAGATGTCTTAAAAAATTCAATTAGCGCATTGAATCTCAGGAACAACTGTACATTTCTGGATTTTGGAAAGTTGTTTTTATTGCATCCGCATCGACGGGCAAAGCTATTTTATAGGTGCAAGGTGAACAATTTAGACCCATTCAGTCATAAATGTAATTTTCTCGCCTTTTCAATGTAAAATATTAATTGCAATTTTTTGTCTTACCGCTGTAAAGACATTTGTATTTCAAAGTGCAACCTAGAGAGTATATGTAAAATGAAAAATCTTACTGAATGGCAGTAATACCAAGCAGTCAACTTTAAATATCATTGGACAATTCACTTTTTTAAGCTTTCATGAATCAAAAAAAAAAAATTGAAATTGGTAAAAAAAAAAATGATCCATTTCAAACTGCTGAATATGAAAAATTACTGATAATTAAATATTGTTATAGCAGGAGGCATTGATCAAACAGCTCCAGGAACAGCATTATCAGCAATACATGGCTCAAATATATGCGCAACAATCGAAAGTAATTGGTGCATCTCCGGACAGCGAGTTTATTCCAACGAAAAATTTGAATGAGCAAAATAGCTCACAGAATAAAGTTGATGATGAAGAGAAGCGGAATCGAAATCAAAATTCGGATGTTTCTGATGAAGAACCTGGTGAAGACTTACCTTGTTAGTTCATTGTTCTTCCTCATTTTTCTAGATTTTCAAGATGTCAGCAAAATCAGCAACCGCTGAAAAGGCAACCATCTATGAACCCAACAGATATTCTGCTATTTCTCAAATTCCGAAATGAAAGATTTTTAACAAACTATGTACATTTATGATTATGAAAATCTCAGAATAATTTTTTTTAATGAATTGAATTTTTCATTTCAGTTGAATTTTTTTTCTAGTAGTATGTAAAATGAAAAGTTTTACTGAATGGCGGTAATATCAAACATTCAACTTTAAATCTCGTTGGAGAATCCACTTTAGATGATTTAGATAAGTTGTAAGTTTTCCAGATATATTATAGGTTTTCCAAAAAAGCATCGATGTTACAAGAAACCTATTTTGAAAAAATTATCATTTTTAAAGAAAGCATCATTTCTTTTTTATTAAGTGAGGAAGGTTCTAAAAAGAACAACGATTTGTTTTGTTAAGCAATTATATTCTAATCTGAATTTTTCTTAGAATATTCATTATAGTGCCTCCTCTAGTGTTAATATAATTTTATAATTTTCCTCAATAATTTTCAGTAGTTTCACTAATTTTGATAATAAAACTTTAGACTACTGTCGAAAATTTGATTTTATTTTCGAGTGCGAGTGCTTTTGTGAATTTCTTCGTATCATTAATTGAATTTTTATTGATTAGCATTCATATAAAATAATATAAAATCTTAGGGAGAAAAAGAGCAGAGAGATGAAGAGAATGATTCAAGCTTGCACTTTCCTTTCTGTAATTACAAATATTTTTAAGTATTAAAAGGGATTATCTTTCCCCTATCACTTTTTTGTCAGTATTTTTCTCATTTTTCTTACCTTTTTTCTACTTTTTTAGTTAAAATATGTTCAATTCATAATCAAATAGATCTCTTTTATCGCTATAAATTGCTTTCTTATTTACTGTCGAAGCTGTTCATTTTGCTTGTTTTTTTTTTTTTTTTTTTTTAAATTTTTCTTCTGTCCAATTTTTAATTTGTGTTTTTCGAATGCCTAAAAATTTTCCAAACACCACATATTTATAAGTTCTAACAATTTTATTGAAAAATGAAAAAACAAACAGATCTGTACGGTAAATTGCATGCTGCTTACAGTATCGCTTTTTTGTTATGTTTCATTAACTGAAAGGAATTTGGGCCAACATGAATGTCTTATTATGGAGGAATTGATGGATTAGAGTCTATTTGATTGGATATTCGTGAAAATATGCTTCAAGTTATGAAAGGCAATAATTGAAATGGCTTATTTGCGTAATTCTATTTCTCAGAAAAGCTTGAGACAAGCTATGGAATCGAGCAATAAATGTTCTGATGAGAAAAACGGAAATTCTGAACTTGTACACATTTCGCTGACTTTAGTAAATAATTTTAGGAAAAATTAAAAAATGAATAAAACAAACCTTCAAAACTTCGATTGGCTGAAGTAGCACGTTGAAAGAATATCTAAGAAGAAATGTGCCATAAGGCAGTAACGCATTTTATTGTTTGGAACTTTTTACGAACGCTATCAACAAATGGTGTATATATCAAGGCCATAATACACAGTGCATGAACTAATTTCGAATTTTTTTCTCTCTTCCTTCTCTAAAGTTGGAAATTATGTTTAGCGACAAAAGTTTTCAAAAACATTAGAAGAAAGGAAAAGGAAACTGCACGGCATGAAGTGATCTGTATATTGGGCAAGATGATTTAGATAATGTATTATTTATGGCGATACAAGGCATTTGGAAGAAATGAATTGGTTTTTGCCTCGTTCTACTTGCTGATGTTTTTCGCTATTTATCGAATCGAGAATATTCATTAACTCTACGAAATGAAATACGCTGTTAATTATAACTTAAAAAAGCATTTGCACGATATAATATGGCAGATTAGAAGTAGATCTTTCTCCGAAAATGAATCTGGTTGACTAGGCTGATAATTACAGAATTGATTACAACAAAAAGCGACAGTTCAGAAGAAATGGAAGTCTCCTTTCAGTCGGCAAAAATGGTTTAGAGTTAATTTCCATAATTCGTCGAAATCAATTCGACTATAGGTTTATTTCTTTTGTTTTTAGGTCAGCAAACAGTTTTGTTCTTTTTTGCTGAGTATTAGTTTTCGTTGATAATGGGTTTGATATATGTTTTATCTGCTGGCGCTCTCTTATTCCGTATATTAATAAGCAGAGAAACAAAAAAAAAAAAAAAAAACAAGCATAGTATATAGGAAAATACATAAATAATAAACAATTATATATAGGAAATAGTTCAGGTAAACTATATTCAAATCATATCATACTTAGGCCTGAGAAATGTCTTTGGATTGAATGATGCAAATAGCCCAGCTGAGAATTTGATCGTCAACATTTTATAGTTTTGTTTATGAAGCATTTTTCAAATATACCTATGCGCACCATATTATGTGTCTATACTTCTTGTTTCCTGCTAGACCAATCTTTATGAAGTGTTCCATCATGAATTGTATTTATGAGTGATCGGGATGATAGATCATGTTTCAACGCTGTACAGATTTTCGTTAGATTCATAATATAATTCTTCGTTTCAAACAAAATTGGTTTTTTTTTTTTCTGACTCTATAAAAGAAATGTTGTATTATGATTATTAAACTAGCGATTAATGTAACAAAAGCTTCCTTTCTAAAACTTTCGATTAATTTTTTGTTGTTTTTTTTTAGCGAATCCTACGATAGCACCAGCATCAATGTGGAACCGTCAAGATATTATGGAATTCAAGAATGCTATCCGTAAAGAAGGTAGTGAGAGCATCATCAAAGTTGGACATGGCGAAACAGTAACAGTATGTTTTGCATATTAAAACTTTGAGTAATTTTTGGGATTTCATGCTTTTATTTTTCATTATTTTACTTTTGAAAAGAGGATTGAGCATATGCAAAGGGAAAGATGACCATTCGTGCCGTTAAGAGTTCTTATATAAAACGAGTGTATGAACTTCTGCTGACACGAATTAAACTTGAATAGGAATATATTGGATGATATAGAAAATAAATCTCAGTAAACTGTATTACCCTAATTATATAAATAAGTTTCGGATATTTTTTTCCATCTCAATATTTAGTTTTTGAATGAAACCAGCAATTAAAGAATAAGTATTTACAAGTGGATTGTTACAGGTCCGTGTTCCAACTCATGAGGAAGGCAGCTGTTTGTTCTGGGAATTTGCAACCGATCATTATGATATTGGTTTCGGTGTCTTTTTTGAATGGACAATTTCTCAAACAAATCGTGTGAGCATTTTTAAAGTTTGTGATTTAGCCTGGTCACTTTTTTCTCTAATGAATCAGATATTATTCAGATACATACGAAATAGTTGTCGAGAGAGATAAAAATAGCTTGAATATTGGAATATTGCTTTATAAAGATTTTTGCATGTAAATAAGATGATTTATTGTTATAAAGTTTTTATAATTATTGGAGTCAAAAATATACACAAAAGCTTCAATAGTAGTTCGCTCTGCAAACAAGAATTTGATATGAATTAATTGCTACGAGCAAAATAAAACAAACATTTAGTATGAGTAAGCGCGTATTTTGCAGCCGTCATCATTATTTTCTTTCGATAATTGCCTGTTTTCAAATCGATTCTTTATTTCTGGAACCGTATAATTGCATCTTTTTTTTGTGCCATTTTAGGTCTCTGTTCATGTATCAGAATCGTCCGATGAAGAAGCGGATGAAGAGTTTTTACAAGCAGATCTGAGCGGTGATTTGGAAAGTGGTAGTTCTGCAAAGGAAAAGCAGATGGATCAGAACAAACCACATGTCGATGAAATTGTTCCCATTTATCGACGTGATTGTCATGAAGAGGTTCACATTATTTTCTTTGCTCTTTGAAATGAAAGTGAATGGAAATAAATATGAAAAGTGACCTGTGTACTTGAAACACCGTTTTTTAATTCCTATTCAATCATAAAATCAAATTGAATGTTATATTTTTCTGTTCAGTCTCGCATCTTCACGAATTAATCCCGATTCTTGCATCACTCCTGAGGATATTTGCTATACATTTTCAAACTTTAATATATTAATGGCTGATGGTTAATGATATCGACTTGCTTATCCAACTTATCATTTGTTCAAATGTTTAGGATATGAATTTCCTTCAAAACCCTTGCAATCAAAGTATTAATAATTGCCTGGAGACAAAGCATTCCAGTCGTTTTACAGAAATAAATTGTTGGAATTTACAAATTTAGATTTTGTGCCTATTACTTCTTCCCACCCCGTTATCAAATTTCAATATTAATTCATAATTTTCTCTTTCAAGGTATATGCTGGTAGTCATTTGTATCCAGGACGAGGTGTATACTTACTGAAGTTTGACAATTCATATTCTTTGTGGCGGTCCAAAACGTTGTATTATCGAGTATATTACAGCAATTGAGCAGGTTTTTCATCAAAATTAGCATTATTACTAATAACTTATTGAGAACAGCCAAATAATTTCTATCCTATTTCGTTTATAATAATTGGCTTCTAGTGAAGAACTGAATCTATGCAAAAATTCTTTGTTTTCTGTATGTAAAATATTATGAAGCAAGCCATAAATTAAATATTGTTTCTGACTTTATTTCAGATGATTCCGAATATGTATCCGCTATACTTTTTTTCCAACATTAATAAAACAAAAATTAAACGACCATATTTAAAAACAAAAACAAAAAAAGACAAAAAAAAAAAAAAATGAAAACATGTAGAGGAATAAACCTTTTGATTAAGAGTCAGAAAAAAAAAATTCTAAATTTAAAATAATCCATTAAACATGGATTACCTTGAAAATATGAATCTCACAGATTTGAAAAAAATTATGCCACTACATTTAAAAACAAAAAGAATTTTTGACCCTACTTACGAACTTAAAAAATTCATCTATTTCACTCCAAATTTTTTGAAACGCTAAGAACATGTTTTATGATATTATACGACATTCTTCAGAGAACTTAATTTTGTTGGAAACATAGCACTTGAAATTAAAGAGAAATGGATCTAAGAAACATAGTGATACTAAAGTATTGCTGTATCAAATATCATTATGTGATTGGTGTTTTCGGTACCGATATCTCTCTATATTACTTTTGCAGTTGCGAAATTTCTACTAATTTTAATTCAGAATTAGTTTTTAGCAGCCTCTATATCATATAATTCGGGGAAAATATAAATTTGTATATTAGCATGTCCTTTTTAAGTAGTATTGATAGCTGTTATCTTGGAAAATAAATCCTATCTGTAAATCCTACAGATCATTTTTATTTTTTTGGAATTGAGAAAAACAGTAAAGTTGTAAAGCGGATTGGGATTTTCGTGAAAGCTTATCAAGGATCAGAAAAGTAGGATGAGTTAAGTGGAAAAATCTGGAATGTTTCTGTTCAGGAGAATAAGTATTGAAGGAATAAAAATATACAACCAGGGACATTTGATTTTCACTTAGAAAAAGTCTAAGAATTTTTCGTTAACTCTATACGCTAATTTTGCAATATTTATAGCAGTGTTTTCTGTTGTTTAAAAAAATGATAGAATCTGTTAAGCTTTACATCTCAGAACGCCGGTGCTTCTGTGTTCTAAGAACTCTTGGAAAATTCTTTCATTTGTACTCAAGGAATGAACAGCCGCACACTTCATAGAGGAATAACCATTAAAAAGTAGGATTGTCGTAACAAAGATTGAGATATTTGATTTTAGGGGAATAATAGTCATCAAATTGAATTTAGTTTTGATTTTTTAATAAAGATTATTTTTACGTCAAACTTTTTTCAGAAAGTTCGTGATTTTTGCAAAACGTCGCACTGAATGGTGAGCAATTCAATTATGCGTATGAAAGCCATATCGATATGATTCAGTTCTTTGTTTGTGTTATTATTTAGTTTCAGCATGTTTTTGATTTTCTGAATTAAATTATAGTTATAGTAGTTTTATAAATGATTGAACTGGGTAAAAATTAGTGCATTGTTTCGCAAATATGATGAAATTGGTCGAGATATGGTCGAAAAGAATTTCATTCAGTGAAAAAAATGACGAATTACAATTTAAATTTAATATATTTGTAATATTGCGCAGTGATGTATCGGATAGACATTCTTTATCATGAAAATTACAGAAATATGTAGCAAGATTTAAATAGCAGAATTTAAATATATACTTTTATAATAATTGTATTTATAATTAAAAATTCACAATAGCAGATATAAAATGCGTTGTCTACTGATGTGAGTAGTCAGTAAAAATATTTCAGTCATTATTATCATTATATTTATTATTGTTGAACTTTATACAGCTGCCATTAGAATCTTGTTTTTTAGTAGGAATACTATGAAGTAGTGTTTTCATATTAGTAATTCCTTGTATTCGTTAAAGCAATTTAAACTCTTAACTGCAATAACTTTACTCTCATTTTTCTATCGTTAATTGTGATATACAATACGATTCATTATCGAATGCTTGGTTGCGATATATATCCTAAATCACTACAGTAATCCTATTTGTGATGATTCTTTCCATTGTGTGATTGGCTTTCGTTATGTTTTCTTCCTGTAAAATTTCAATTTAAAATGAAGTATACTGTTCCTTTTCTTTGTATATTTATGAAACAGTAAAATTTATTTCAGTATGTTTATTGCAATTTCATCTCATTCTTCATTCTTTCCAGATCTTTTGTCACAGAATTTTTTTGGGGTCGCATTTGGTACACATACATACAATGCAACAGAGAACGGGAACTTTTGATATACTGATAGTGTGAGTTTTTTAGAAGAGAATTACAAGATTGGGAATGTGATAATCATTATTATCAATACTAATTAAGAAGAAGAGTTATTTGATAGATAGCCAATATCCAATATTTAGAGCAGTAGTCTTCATAGTATTGTGTTGATTGCTTTCGAGAGATCTAGAAGTGTTTGTAGAGGAGTGTAATTATAAATTTGATGTATTGTAAGTACGGTTCTTTATGCGAACACAATAGAGTATACCTTGATTCTAAGGGCACAGACCTTTCCACCTTATTATTACGGATCCTTCTCCACGCCTTCCCTTGCATATAGGTAGAGTTGTGATCCAATGAAAATTTTGTTTACCTGCTGTTGCCACGAACATATCTCATTTTTCTTTTTTCTCGTTTTTTTTTCCAGCAAATAGACTCATGCTTTGCATCCATGCTAATCACTGTTATTTTTCATCTTACCGATATTTTTCATCTTGCTATTAGATTATTGATTAAAGAGAAGTTCTCAGATTACATCTTTCCTAATTTTTCCTGTATCTTCTTTCCATACTTTTAATTCAATATTCTTTTAAATACAGTGCATAATTTACAACAATGCGGAAGTAGCATAGATGTTTGTATCAAAGTACAGCAGAGCGAATTCTGAGAACAAATGGAAAGCGCAGTAATTAAATTGTTATTGATTGATTTTATGTATTCCAAGTTACCGAGTTATTGGAAGTCTAACTAGAAATCTACTAGCGGGAACAACAATAATCATTTTAAACTGCTTCCGTATCAGATTATTGTACCATTTAAAAATGTTCTGAACTATTAATCGTGCCTTGATACCAAGTTTCAACATCTTCAGCAAACGTGAAACCCTGAATGATTAGATGAGAGAAATATTTTGAAATGAAAATAAAATTATTCTTAAAAAACGAATACTGAAATATTTGAATTAATCGATCACTGATAAATAACATGTTAATTAAATAAATTAAGTGATGTCATGACGTAAAAATGTTTGTGTTCGTAATTAATGAAGTACAAAATTATGTAATTACTTAGATTGATGTATTTTGTAATTTACGCATTAAATAACTGAATATTTTGCAAATGGCATTCAAAAAATAAAATGAATTGCATCATGAAACGATGATATTGACATAAATTGCGGATATTGCAAGCACTCAGATTATCATAATCCATCTGTTGAGAAGAGGGACCGATATCTGTTGGAACAATTAATGAATATTTCCTCCATAATTTTGTGATTAAATTGTTTCGCACTGCTTGTGTACTTCATAAATTGTTGTTATGATATTTATGGTACAATGACATATATGTGTTTCATTATGTTGGATCTTGCTCATTTATTGCTAACGACTTTTTTGTATACGATTTTATTTATTGACAGTTCATATCGTTTTCAACTTGCTTCTCATTATTCAACTCTCAAATTACGCTCATAAATATTGCTTTTAATATTTCCCTCATTTACTGAAGCTATTTATTCCAACGTAGTTTTGTTACGGAACTTATGAGATAGGATAAAATTGACTAACGAGAAAGTACTGAGTCACTGATTTCTTTTAAAGCAGTCAGATTATGACTAGTAAGATCTATCGACCCTGTATGATTAAACAGTTGATCTTCGTAAAAGCTTAAATGGAATTGGAATTTGAAGAAATGATTTATTGAAACATTTTTTTTATTCTAGATAGAATAAAAGAAGTATAAAAACATTTATTTTGGTTAACGAAAAATTGTTAAATTTTTTAAAATCAATGGTTGGAGACTACTAATTTTAAATGATCTAGTACAAGATTTTTTCCCATTGAAATCATAGTAATTCTCGGCAGAGAAATTTCACCGAGGGAAATAAAGCACGTAATTTTGAAACCAAATTTGATCAAAAACTCGTTAAAGGTTAAATCGAATTCAGCGATAAAAGTTTCTTTTTAAAATTACATGTTTTATTTTCGCTGGCTAAATTTTCCATAGCGAATAACTATGATTTTTTTTTTCTTTTTTTGTAGCTTAGCGACAGTTTACTCTTCCAGAGAAATGATTGCATTCGAAGAGAGTGTATTTATTCAACAATTTTCAACAAAGGTTTGTCGTAATGATTTGAAGAAGAGTGGGAAAAGTGAGGGGATAGTTAACGGTACTTGGGTAAAGAAATGGCCTCTTCTAGTTCTCATATTCCATTCATTTCATTTCAATTTAATGCTTGTGAAATTTTTTTTTTTGAAATTTCTCATCACTCCTATATGGATACCATCAATGTACATAAACCTTATTTTCTCACGCTTGGTCTTACTGAAAGAAATTTGATCTAGAAATCTGTATTCATTCTCCTTCTTCCGCCTTCTCCTTTCTTTGTTACGGTAAACACAAAAAGATTGATTTTTTGAAGTATAAATTAGGAGATCGATAATATTTAACTCAGTTCACAAACAAGAAAGATCTTTGAACGATTCCAAATGAACCATTCCAATTTCATTTGAAATGTTATCGAATTCATACGCGATTCTTATAGTTATCTCTGAGGCTTTCTCTTTTTTTCTTTCCCAAGTCAAATTAACATTGAACCAAAGTTGTTTATATTTGTCAGTTTCGAATAATTGAAAAGTGAATAATCAATGCTCTGATTGGGGCATATTAATTATAAGGCGAGTTCTGTAAAAAGTAGTTAAGACTCATAAACAGCGCAGAATTAAAAATTTCGCTTATCAGTGCTCATGTTGCTCTTTGTTAAGCATTTTATTATTATAATTTTATTATAATTCGATTTGTTTCTGCTAATCTTAAGAAAATGATTGTCTCGACTTCCAGAAATAAGAAATTTGTCGATGAAAAAGAAGCAAAGAAGAATTGGAGTTCTAAAATTGGAATTCATAGATAAAGTAAAAACTTTAAATATGTATTGTTCAAAGGAATAATTTACGCACATTCCGAAATATTTCCTAATTTTCCGAATTATTTTCTAATCATGACCGAAATTCGCCCGTCATTGAAACTGGCGAATTTCTGTAATTAATGAAACTTTCATGTTATGTTTATACTTTATTCACAGGTCAAACTCAATTAAGGGAAAGTGGTCTCTTTCTAGATCATCATCATGTAAAGGAAATGAGAGAAGGAGAAAAGGTCAACTGAAGTGTGAAAATATAACTTTTAAATAGTACTGAGATGATAATTGCCATTTTGAGCAGTTGTGGGAATTCGAAAATTTTCGTTGAAATTACGAGGACTTTATTTCTCATCCAATTATTCCATACATCTTACCGCATTTTGTAGATTACTGTGACTTTTTTTTTTTTTCAAAGAATAAAACTTAATAAGTCTTCTATCTCTTACTCTTTCAATCGAAACAGGTATGAACAAGCAATTGCAACTGCAGTCAGCATTGTGCAAATTGATGTTTAAACGACATGAAGCATTTTATTTTATAGAGAACGGACTTTTTAATTGAGGACGAATCAATATTCTTCTCTCCATCCTCTTCTGCTCGGAATTTGACTTTATTATCCAATTTCAGATACGCAGTTTGGTTCACTTTGACCAATTCAAAGAGTATTAATGGAAAGGCAGAATGAATCTCATTTTATCCATCTAAAATATTATCACCGTAAAATTAATTGATGATTAAAAACTTGTGCATTTCGTGTTTCCAAATTTGAAATTCGCTATAATTATTTAATCAGTTGAATAGCTATAATTATTGGGCGAATTTTTGTGTTTAGAATTTCCTTAGTTCAGTAATTATAGCTATTCAACTGTAATTGAAATAGTTTCATGAACAGTTTTCATCTTAAATGTAAGGTATCATGATGATTGCATAGTATCGAAATTTGGTAGACTGAGACCTGGAAAGATGAAACATACTTATCATCTATTGGTCAATGAAAAATGAGACAGAAATTATTGTTACGAAGGATTTAGCCAAGAGATTCTTTCAAATAACCTAACATTGAACCAATTTATTTCATCTTAAATTTAAGGCGAGAACATTGAATAATTGATTGCTGTTTGTAAATTATAAGTAATTATTCAGAGAATCAAAATAATCTGAATTTAACATCATAATATCCCTAAAACTATATTTTGAACAAAAAATTCCCAGATTTAATATATGGATCATCCTATAAATGAATTATACATGATTAAAATAATTATATCTCCAAAAGTTGGGAAAAAATTGCAATCATGAAGTCTGTTTAGATTAAAATAATTGGAAGGAATATTAGCTGTTAAATAGGCTGAAATTTGCAAGAGATCATCAAGGAAAAGTAATTCCACATATCTGAAACATTTAACATTTATCATTTAATAGTAGATAAAATTATTTTAATGATTGTACGTAATTACGTTTAATAGTTCGTAATAATCATTTTGCGTCTTCGAATGCATTGATTAGTTTAAGATACTATTTTGTTCTTTTTCATACATGGATTAATTACTCATTCCTTGTCAAATTCTTATGCATATTCTTATGTTATGGTAAAGAAAAGATGGATTTCAGATTCCCTTTTTTTTTTCTCTCATTTATTCATTTCGAGTTTGATTGTTTTTGCTATGATTACTAACTGAAATAGCTGAATTTCTGATTTATCGTAACCATTCAGTAAATACATTCTGGAAAGAGATCCATAGTGAAAATAGATGATGGATAGTTTTCAAGCAGGAAGTTAAGCTAATCCTGAAAAGTCCTTTTGTTGTGGGCAGAATTCTTCTCCGACTGCGAAATAATTCGATGACTTCAAAATCAACTTTTCAGAAAGGAAACGAATGGTGACGCTTTTCACAGATAGTTCATGCATCTTTCAACAGAAATCAAATCCAATCAATCAGCAACAGAAATCAAATCGATCAATTTGATTGTTTGTCTCGCAAAATGCTTGCAAATGAAAAACTTATCACATTTCCTTCGCTCAAATAGCAAAAGGCTTTCCATGCTTGATAGTAACATCATCTTCATTCTGTAATGGATCACAGAGACACACAAATATGCTTATTTTTAAGTTTATTTTATCTGGTTATTTGACTCTTTGGTTCTCAACATGCAACCCACCTTAAATTCTTGAAGCGTTAAAGTTGTCTTTTGCTGATGCTGAATTTAGTCTATTCGTTTTTAGTCTATTCGTTTTTTATTGAGTCTCTTAGTTTTTACACACAAAATGTGGCAGAAGTTTTTCCAATTCGAAAGAGGTATCAGAGCATTGCATTTATTTAATGCTTTTTGTCTTCCCTCATCTCTCACAAACAGTCACATTTTAAAATGCTTATGAGCATTTGAGCAAACAAAAATAATGATCACAATCAGTGAAGCTTGCTTTATTTAAAAATTTCAATTCGAGTTATTGCTGTTATCGGCTAGACATTTGAACAAATTTGAACAAAAAAAAAAAAACTTTTGAGTAATTCAAAATGAGAATTTCTATTGAAGCTGAAAATCACTAGCTAGACTTATTGAGACCAGAATATTTGTTAAAATTTTCCACTACGAAAACAGATTAAACAACAAAAATTAATTTCAAAAAAAAAAAAAGACATTTAATTCAATTTTTTTTTTCGCTAGTAACATTTCGATATGATCCATAGTAACTAAACTTATAATTGTATCCATAATTGCCAGGTGTCATTTAATTTATATTTTCAGAGCTTTCTCCAAATTCGTAATCAAAAGCTGAACTTGAAGTTTAAGATTCCGAACTTTTTCACTCTGCTAGAATTGTGAATTTTTTTCATAATCTGTTAACAAAAATTGCTGTTGTTTTGATGAAAATTCAAATTGAAAGTTAAAATAAAATAGTTTATTTTGCAGCATTTCTGAACTGCGTGGAAAATTACCACTCAGTTCAGTGACACAAACAATTCAAATTTTGAAGAAATATTGAAGAGACTCAACACTAAGTTTTCCATTACATCTTAATAATTGAATTCTGATTTGAAAATTGTATCAAATTATAAAAACGAGCACAAAACTTAACTTAAAACTAACCCAAAAAGAGAATTATATTTAGACCATATAATATATGACTATAAACCATCACTTCTGGGGAAAAATAATTGAATGCTTCAGTGAACACATACTTGACTCATTTTATTTCAGATTGAATTCAAATTGAAATAAACTAGTCAAATCATAACATTAAATCGCATTAAATCTTTCATTTGTTAATGCAAAAAATTTTCACGGAATTTTCCGAATAATTACGATGTAAAATTTTCCAATTCTTCTCAACAATAAATGGCCTTGAATAATATGCACACTTATTTATATCACACTCAACACTTTCTATTTTTATTTGTATAAATCATTTCTATTTGTAATCCAATTTATTTTTTATATTTCGGATTTGAAGAATTTTTCTTTTCGTTTCTGAATTTTCGTAGGTATATGTCGCCTTTGACTGATTATTTTCTTACCTTTTCTTTTCAGCAATATATCAAGTTTTTTCGTTTTTCGAAATATTGAAAGAGCACCGAAAACGTCAATTTAAAGCATTGATCAATCATAGTTATTTGTTTTCGATACTCATTTCAATCCAAAATGTGATATATCATCATTATATTTTAAAATTATTTTACAGAATACTAATAAGCGCCGATAATTTCTAATAATACTATTTTTATGTCTTTAGAAGCTAGTTTTACTAGATTTTATTTGTCTTTTGCAACGTTCAGATCTGCTTCAGATTCCTTTTTCAGTGCTCTAGGCATTTTTCCCTCATTTCTTCGATTCTAATGTTCAGTTTCATCAACTTTGAAATGTCATAAGAGAATAACTATTCGAGTGACGGAGACTATGAGCATGCTAATAGGCTACAATTAAATAATTATAGGGCAGTGGTGGACCCATTTTCGGCCACAAACTTTACATTTATTCTGATTGACATCTCATGATAGAAATCACACTTCAATGATTGCCAACTGTTCCTTCCTGATGCTGTTTTATTTCAGAATTCTTGTGCCATTTCGATGCTTCCCAGAATTTCGCCATGTTTTCATTATTTACTTTTCTCAAAATGTATTCATTTCAATCATTTAGCATTCTTTCTATCATACGAAATAAGTATAGCTGATTTATTAGTAAATAGATTGAAATACACAGTTAGAAAGGAATTATTTCATCTTTAAAAAAATTACCGAAGTTTACATCTTCGTCAGTTTATAGGCCAATTGATAAAAAATGTACAGGAGTGATTTTTCGAAGAATTTCCGTATGAAATGAAAAGCATATTTCTATTTTTTCTCACACCAATGAACTTAAAATCGACTATTCTATCTTTCAACTGATTCAACATCTTTAAAGAGTTTCGGTTTCTTCTTAAATTGGTGAATTCAAACGAATCAGATGCCACAAAATTATTAGTATTCATTTAGTTGTCTGCAGGAAAGTTTTTAGATTTACTCATTTATTCATCCTCAATAAATGAGTAAATGTAAAAACGAATTTCGTCATCCATGTGAACAATAACAAATTTGTTGTTGCTTTTGTTTTCTTCTAATAAATTGCAACATCATCAGATATGCGAAGAGAACGTTTTTCTTTTTTTTGTCAAAAATTACAGCAGAAAATTACTAAGTGATTTTGCAGGCATGACAATTTGCATATTAATACTAATTTTATCGACATTATCAACCGCTGAAGCAATTCAGTGTTACTCAGGCAATCAACTACAGATTATTGAATGTCCGAGCATCAATTGTATCAAGCATACTCTTGGTTTTGACACGGTATTTATCCAGTTCATTTTATGTTTCGGAATTTTTAAATACTATTATCAATGTTTGATTAGTTAGACAGTTTTTGTTTCAACTGATAAATCTACATACCAATCAATGATTTTAGCAAATTAACAGCATTGTCAATATACTTGCCTTGCCAAGATTATCCCTAGGTTACTTTCTCAAACTGTTTGAATTTCACCGGTAAATTATTCTTTTATTATGTAGGCAAGAATTATGTATTCTTTTATTATGTAGGTAAGAAGAAATGATCCAAAAATCATAACGAAAGCTTTTATCTTATGCTTTCTGCTGTTGCTTTAAGTAATTAAGTCCAATTTGAAATATATTATTGATGAAATTCAAAACTTTTGGTATGGTATGAATTTTTTCAAAAATCGAAGGTAAGGATTTCTTCAGGCAAGGTATTGTGATGGTACTGGAGGATCATCTATCTGTCAAACGCATCGTATATATGAAACATGTGAAATGATTCCTAACCTGGGTTACATATGTTGCTGTTCCAATAATCTCTGCAATTCTGTTCAATCCATTTTCATATCCAAGTTTCTTCTACAAGCGCTGGCTTTTTTATTGCCGAAAATAATATTATCATATAATTTTTGAATGTTACAAATTATTTTTGACATTAATAGGCCCTTGTATAAAAATATGTGTTAAACTTTTACTTTTATTGAAATCGCGAAAAACTTGACTTCCAACCAGTTTATCGATTTTGAGCAAATTGACATGCTCCTGTCAACTTGTATTTTGGTATATTTTATTCAGTGAAATCATAAATAAGTTTTGAGATAGATACTTCTTCTACTTCTGAATAATTACAGGATAAAAATTTGCATTATTAGAAATAAATAATTCACAGATGTCAATGTGGACAGGCTTCTGTTATGCATCAATCCTTCTCCCTATTTGGTGACTTAAAAACTGGTCATCTTTGAATTGAAATGAATTGTGTTTAATTGGTGGAAATTCAATCTGAAATTTAATTCATTTTATGACCAACGAATCAGGAAACTTTGATAGGATTTATGATTGAAGTCAAAATACAAATACATCGATTTCCGATCCTGCATATAACAATTTTTTTGTCAAGCGAATGTTTGAGTAAGACAGTTGTGAAAATTATGGATTTAAAATCTTTTTAATCGGTTGTTCAAATTTTTGAGCAATTATTGATTTTTTTCAACATTCTTAATTTTTGTTTAGGAATATAATTTTTTAAGCTTTTCTCACTGAAGTTTTTATACTTTATGAAATTTCGTGTACATTATACTTAACGAACCACTTGTTCTCCTCATAAAAGCTTTAATTCTTGTGTTTTGCTAGCACTTTTATATTTCTTTTACTACTTTTTCAATATAATGTAAAAATCTAAAATTCGTGGTACGATGGCAGTTACTGGAAGCCTAAGAAATTTTTTTCTAAAAAAAAAACCGGTAGAAATTTTCGAATTCTAATGAATTTCAGGTAAATCGAAGATGGTGACACAAGTTGACTAATCCCATAATGATAGTAGGGAAAGCTAGTGAACGATAAAAAAAGCAAAAATTTGTGCAAATGTTGTTGAATTTAATTTTAACTCAACCTATGCTTTTCATTTATATAGGCTTATCATAAATCTTTCTGATTTGAACTATTAATAGTTTATTGCTTTTTATAGTGACTTTTCACAACGTATTTATTACATTAGTATACAACATTGATACAAACATTTTTTTTTTCTTAAACTTTCATTGTCAGTTTTCTATTTGTCGTTTAAATTTATCAAATTTTCGATTTCCTGCCTATGTATATCTCCATTTTACTGTTAATGGATTAAGGCTGTTTATTTTTTTTATGTTTTTTCGTAATTTTACAGATTAAACTTAAAAAACTGGTGGTGTCATACATCATTAAACGCATAAAGCGGTAATATTATATTAATTTATATCGATTCATTAGTCCTTGAACGTTTTCTGAACTTCTTTTTGAAAAAGCAGTAAAACTGACTATACATCAATGTTTCAATGACGAAGTCGAAAAATATTGAACTTAGAAATTGAGTAAACGTGAAAACCGGACGTCTGATACTCAAATAAATGCTTCATATATAAGTATCATTTCCACTGGAATTAATGTGATGAACACATTTTATATGAAAATGAAGAGATATGAGTCATATTTAATAGATGAAGGATTTGATTAGGATCTTATGTGCCGAAGAAAACAAAAGTAAAGAAGGTTTGGGGTTCTCATACTCCATACTTTTCGATATCATGATTGGCCAGCTTCCAGCCTTTTTCCAAAGTTCCTGAATTGACAATTATTGTATGGCAATGGTATATCCCAATTTTAATTGCTATTTATTCTATTACTCAGAATGCTGCAAGCAAGTAATGCCAAATGGATTATTATAGTTTCTAAACTGTTTTAAGAAAGACAAAACTGTAAGGTTTCTTTTGCAATTCTTGTTGGAATTATTATAATTCTTGACATGATCGGATGTGGTGGGCAACAAATTACGAGTAGTTAGCGAGTGTGGATTATTAAAAGATAGCTTATCACGAAATGATGGAAAGCGTCATCACTGAGTAGATTTAATTTATGGTCAATTTCATTCAATCATTTAATTTCTTAATAAAATTGATAACTTTTTTTTACGACAAAAGTATCGAATTTAGATTTTGCAACGATAGGAAAGAAAAAGAGAGAAAGATGTGAGTAAAGAGGCATCAAAGGACAGCTATGTTGTCGCGCAAAAAATTATAATGTAATGTACTTGAAAAGATATGCATGCATTATTTCATCTTAATTGCTTCAATTACATTGGCTGATAGCGACAGATTCCTTTATATGCCGTTCAAATTGCCAATTATGAATGCAAACAAATGTGAGTGAAGAAATGGACGTGCAATTAATTTGAATAAAGGAAAAAACGAATGAATCCGAGAGTCAAAACTGAGTTGAAATTGCAAAATAAACTTTTCGAATTCTACATGCAAATTTGAAAATTCATGCACTGCCAGAAAGTATCTCTCAGTTTTAAAATCAGAAACAAACTCATTTATACGTGAAATCACACAAACAAATTACAGTTTCCCTGTGCATTTTCTTTTAACGCGTTTGTGACGAAAATCTCTCACACAGCAAAAGCTATATCTTCTCAGTTAAAACTTAATTTCCGTTTCATAATTGATTAATAGATCAATGAGAAGTGGCATATAAAGAAAAATTTAAATTTAAGAGAAAAACCGCTTTGCATTATTTTCTAAATCATTTCTCCAGATCTCATTACCTGAAAATTAATTTGCAAAAAAAAATTTTTGGTATATATCAGAAAGTTTTGAACAAAAATCTATCGAAATTTAAAAAAAAGAAAAAAAAAAGATAAGAAATAGATGAAATTTGAGAGTAAGAAACATTTTTAATTCCCGACCATTTTATCTTTCGCAGCATTTATATTAATTTTGCACATACAAAAAATTGCTTCATTTCTTAAAATTGTTTTAAAAAAAAGGAGTATATATAAAAAAGATATCAAGTGAGAGTTTGGATGGCAATGGCAATTTGTTAACATACCATATTTGAGTTTCTTTAGTTGACAGAGATTTTTTTAAAGTGAGGTAAAAATTGGATCCGGAGATAAATGGAAGAGAGAAAAGGGAAAAAAAATACGAGATGAAATAACAGAGTTTCTTCCATTTGCTTTCATTTGCTTTCACGAATAAAAAGTTTTAAACTTACATTATAATTATTCTTACAATTTCCCTCTTTCTTCTTAAGATATATATGATAGCTAAAATAAACCATGGTCAGTGGTGAATTGGAAGAAAGACAGTAATTTTCAACAGTTAGCTCCTTGAAAATGAATGATATCTCTATAGATTCAGAATCAAATTACAAGTTCTCAATCTACAAGTTTTCAATCAAAGCTACAAGTTCTATCGGTTTACTATCTGAAACTTCGATTGTTTTATCAACCCCAGGCATATTAGATTCTTTCTTTCAAATGCATCTCAGCGTGGTTCTGTCAGAATAACGTATTACTGATCATTCTTCCTATCATCACACCTGCAGTTCTTCCTATGATATCATGAAGATATTCCTCGAAAAAAAGTACCAAAACTCTAAAAGCTATAGCTATCGATTCTACTTACCCCATGATTATCAGTTATAATATTAATGTAAAAGCGAAATATCTTCCGTATCTGAGTCAGTGACATGATGATCGATAACTTTAAAGAATTTCAACATACTATCATTCCAGCGTTAAGCTGGAATTCATTTAAATCTGCTGCTAATTAACAATTGAATATTTGAAGAGATTTTCTTAAGAGTAAAACTTCCGTGCCTTGTTGATCCTCGCGTTCAATTATTGAATTTTGAATTCACTTTTTTCCTCGATTGGTCCAGCACTTTGTATGTTATCCATGTATTTAGCATAATATAATGCAATATTATGAGAATCTTTGCATTGGAAATATAAACGTTTCTCTTTGTTGCCATCATTTGTCGTGTGTCCTGATCAAAGACAAGTAAGGCAAACTTGTTTGAGAATGGGATACGCTCGACATTCATTGTGCTAATAATCTTTAATACAAAAACTACAAAGTCTTTCTGTTTTACAATCTTCGAACTTTTTTTTTCTTTTAATTTATGGTTAATTGAAGACCATTTGTTTTGAGTTGCTTAATTGCTATCAAGACAGAAATTTCTCCTCTAGAGCTATATGAGATTAAAGTTCTGGCTTAGACCCCATTGATTTCTTTCCCTTTCTACTATTAAAGGCTTGATTTCTATCCATTTCGTTTCGTTGAACTATTTCACCCAGATTAATCAACCATCATTCTTATTCTTTTTTTTTTTTTGTTCATACACTTTATCTAATATCCAATTGGGCAATCTACTTCCAATAATAATTTCGATGCTAGAATGTTCTAGATTTTCATCTATAAGTATTCTTTTGATCGCTTCAATGATTAATTTCCATTCTCGATCATTCTTTTGGTGGAATGTAATTTATTACTAAGCGAACTATTAGTAGTGAATGATTCTTGCTGACAAATTAGCTCTTTGTTTATAGTCTTGGCTTAGAACTGAAATATTAAGTCGGAGTCATTCTTGTATATAGTTAAAGTTGAAACAGCAAACTTCTCTTCATTTATTAGTTATAAACTGTCTTTATTCTCGATCACCATCGCATATTTACTTTCTTTCTTCTTCGTGGGATTTTCTGAATGTATTCCAACACTTTTTGGGGTTGATTCGAGAGATCGATGTGCAATTTGAGACGCATTTTTTTTTTTTTTTTTGGCCACATATTATTGATTCAATTCTTTTCCTGGCAAATGTTCATCTGTAAACGTTAGATCCATTTTTTTCCGATTTCATCAAGAAGCTTTTTTCAGTTTTTCTTTTATCAGTTGCGCACTTTTAATTAGACTCGTAGACATCCCAGATCATGACACCAAAAATTATTGTCGTAGAAGTTTTTTGACAATTGGCATAGATAAATAGTTGTAACAAAGATTTTATTGATTGAGAGAAGATTTATTCTTCGTCTAGATTATAAAGCGATTAGAGAATATCACGAGTGAAATCGATCGCTAGGATGTTCTTCATTGTTGCTCAATCACAGCGTACTACTCCAGCCTTCTTTGAGAGTCACTGTCCTAAATGGATGTTCCTAACTCTTTATATAGCGGAAATTTGTTTATAACATGTTAACTATGGCACTAAGGTCAAAAGCTTGATTAGCAGATCGGAAAATTAAAGACTTGTTTATGAAAGTCAGGCATAAAATTTAATTTTATTGAAAAGTACATAAATAATTTCACTTATTGATTACTGTTATTGCTATAAGCGTCTAATTTCTGGATTCAGAGGACGATTGCAATTCCATTCTTAACAACATATTTTTAATGAGTAGTTTTTAAAAGGAAACAGGTACATCATTTCGTTAAAGTGCAGCATTTTCTAGTCAGTTCCCAGGCTGTTTATATAGAAATATATTCAAAGTGTTACTCAAACTTTTCTGCATATTGTGACATATCATTATTGAATAGTTGAGAGTTCTATAGCGATGGAGAAAATGCATTTATGCTGTAAAACCTCGGTACGCTTTTTCTACATATATTTTACAGATCGATATCTTAGTGAAACATAATTAATTTATTCGTTTTAGCTTAATTTTATGGAAAAATTTTCTCGATTAATCAACATTTTTTAGAATAAAGTGGAACCTGTAAAATATTGATTGCATTTTGCAAAAAAAGATTTCATGTTAATCTGATCAATTTCTATTTCATTGTTGCTTCTTGCTGAGTCATGTATTGTTTTAGCAGTTTATTTAAATGATCCTTAAAAAGAGGTTTACGATTTAAAAGGATATTAAGAATAAGCGATGAGAGAAGATATTAATGAAGTATTATAAAAAGTTAAAATTACTCTTTCTACCTCATGGATCTTCGTTTTTTTTTTTTTTTTTTTTTTTCTTTTTTAAATTGAATATTCAAAAAAAAAGACATTTTCTAATATTTTTTTGATATGACTACCACAACAAAGATTTTAAAAAAAGCAGTGAAATGAATGGATTGGAGAATTGATTAGACATTAGAAAGTGGATAAGAAACTGACCAAAAGATGGACGATCAAATGAGGCATTATAGGAATTGATTGGTCAATTGTAAAACATCATTTCTGCATCGATAAATATTGGACCAAATTAAAAGGCCACTCATTGATGATACTAAATGAAATGTACTTTCACAACCAAAATGAAATGTACTCTCAGAACTAATAATTGCGTACTGTGCGTCGATCTTGATGCTCTTCAAAGAATGTGCAGGACAGCATTTCAAAAAAATATATTGAATTGTTTCAAAATCGTCATTTTAGACTCCATCTATTCGGTGAAAAACAAAATTAGACCTGCGCAACCGTACCATTTCTAAACGTAAAGCTAAGATTAAATGAAGAGGTTAGATACTTACGACTGCAGAAATTCCAAACTTGGAAACATGACATTCAAACCAGCATACCCTTGCCATATCGAGTTGTGATATATTCTATTTCGTGTGATTAAGAAAATCTGAAATCTCCAGATCCGGTTTCCACAAATACAATGACAAAAAGAATTCTCATACTGACTGACGCATAGACAAATCCTATCGTTTCAGCTAAAAATTTCACAGCCAATCTCGACTTTTTTATGAAATTGGTGAGCAGTAGCAGAATGAAACCGACTATGTGCTGTTTCAGTATTGTATCGAATATAAAAGTTTGGACTTAAATTATTGCCTGGAGGGATGTAGCTATTCGAAATTTGGAAATATGATGTTTTTATAACCGTAGAAAGATAAGATAATCATGTCGGTAAAGTTTTTATTACTATGATGACGACTCAGATAAGCCAAAGATAGTTTTAAGAATGGGCAGATTTCAAGAAATGAAAATAACATGGAGAGAAAGAACGATCAAGTACGAATGAGTACTTAAGGAAAAAAAATGACAAATATGCATTTGTAAAAAATTCAATAAAAGAATATTTACTACTAATGCACATTATAATAATCCGATACCGTAAATGACACAAGTAAAATCCATATGAGAACTTCAATTCTACGTCTGTAAAGTCCGTTTGTTCGACCAATTCTATTGGTAGTAGTCACATTATTTATGGGTGGTTTTTGTATGTTAAAGTATTTTTATTCCATCTATAACTTTCCCATGAAACTCTCTTATGCAGCGCAAATGAAAAATTGTTTTTATCGACGCAAAACAAGAACATTTGATACTTCGAACAAAAAACTGAACAGTAGTCAATAATTCTGACAAATAAACAAATATCTTCAAAATTCAAGGAACGCATGTGAAATAAATCAAATTAACAATAAAAATCAATAATTCCATTACTTCTCAATTCACATTGTTCTTGACCCCGCATCTTCATTCACTTCAATCTGAAATAGACTGTACTACAGTCTATTCCAGAAAGATTCTTTTTTCTAATTTTTTCAAAACCCTAATTGAAAGCAAACCTTTTCTTTTTCTTCAGCAGCAAATTTTTCAATTATTCCCTTATATCGCTTTTTCTCTTTCTCACGAATATGTGTCAATTTTTTCTTACAGTCAATATTTGAGCGGCCACTGCCTAAAACTTGTGGTTTTTTATGAAGCGATATGAAAGAGAATTTATAACTAATGAAATAACTGTGCCACTGTAGATAGAGACCTTATTGTCCGGTTCGTATTCCAGCACTTTTTTATACTCAATAATTGCTTCATCAACATCGTTTTGCTCTTGAAGTGCCTGAAATAAAATGAAATATCATAAAAAACGAAATTTTATATTAATTTATTTTTTCCAAGTGAAACAACCGAAAGATAAGCATGAAAACAACATTTGGTATAAAATCCTATTTAGAAGAAAATAACATTTGGTATAAAATTTTATTTAGAAGAATTACCAAAGCCTTTCGATACAATGCTTTCACACACTTCGGATCAACTTCAAGCGCCTTGTCGCAGTTTTTTATACATTCCACTGTTTCATTCTGCTTTGAGTAAACGAGAGCGCTAAATCAAAAAAAGCAAGAGTTAAGTTGCAATTAATTCAAAAGATATTAAATATGAACTTTTCAGGATCTAAATATTATTAAGAGATCGCTAAATAAATGAATCGGAACGCAAGAACCTGTTGAGGTAACCGGCAAGCAACAGTGCATCCCGTCTGCTTTTAGCTTCATCTTCCGTAGGTTTTTCATATTCCAGCAATTCGATAATGCGCATATACTTCGCAGCTGCAAGACGCAACTTGCCTTGTTTGAAAAACATAGTTCCCCTTTCTTTGGCAGCTTCTGCAGCATCAAGTTTTTCTTCACCAGTCAATTCCCATGATGCCTTTATCTGAAAATAAAATTTATTGCATTTTCTAATAGAATTATTAAATTCGCGCTGTTCACAAATAAGTGTGAGAAGGATGGGCAGGAAAAAATGAGGATTAGTTTCTAAATCCAACATTTAAAGTAAAAGAGCCTTAAGCTTAAAAAGAAACAATAATCTTAGATATAATGTCAAAACATACTTTCTCATATTCCTTGAGGAACAAAGTGAAATCAATTTCAGCATGGGGCGGTAAATTATACTCTGGAGGCGGAGCAGTACCATACGTGAAACGGTTTCCTTTGAGATGAATTGTAGACTTTTCGCCTTTGTTGAATCGACGAAGAGCACGGTCGACGCCTTCTGGCAAACCCACCTGAATATACTTGTTATGAATTCATTTATAGGAATATATATATATATATATATACAAAATTCATGCTTACTGCACATGATAATTTGGTTGCAAAGAAAAAGCATCAGTATATCGCTTTGAGGATTCTGATCATTGCATGTTAGTTAAATGCTTATCCTCGGCCTATTATCATCATTTGCATAAATAAATAGAAAAAAAGAAGTAAATTTTAATAGTAAAGTCCGGTGAATACCTACTTCGGAACCTTCTCCCAAAATGAAATTGACTTCCTTGTCGTAGAATACTCGACCATTGTACGAACCAACGGCACATACTGAAACAAATGCCGACTTCATCCATTTCCAATGATTCCTTCAGCAAATAACACAAAGTCCCTTTCGAGGGAAACACCATTATTTGCAAAGGTAATCTGGAAAAAGTTAAACAAATTTAATACCTAGAAAATGTAGATAGACAAAACTAACCTTTAACAGTTGAACCTTCGGTAGGACTTGAGTATTTCTCACCCTCCACAATAATTGACCGGGTGATTGTACCATCTCGATCTGGTGAAATGTCTTCACCTTGCCAGCTCAGCAATTCAATCTAAAAAATAAATGAATTCTTTTATTCACGTCATTTATACGATATGCTGGAACAAATTTAAGACTTTAATGCAAATTTTAATTACTTCAAATTTGAGTGTAGCACCACCAGGAATCTTTGGTGGACTACCATTTTCACCGTAGGCATAATCGGCTCGACAAATGAGATCACATTTTTCACCCTTTTTCATTGTTGCAACACCAAGATCCCATCCTTTGATAACCTGCAATGTAGCACACATGATTTTTCATCCATATATTATGTCACTAAGAGCAAATTTGAAATTATCCAAGTAGCAGCAAAAAATATTTTGCTGAGATAATAAAATATAAAATTTTCTCTCAGAGAGAATGTATGTATTACCTGTCCATTGCCCAATGTAAAGTTGAATGGTTCGCTACGGTCACGGCTCGAATCGAACTGCTCGCCGTTTTCAAGAGTTCCTACATAATGTACATAAACACTATCACCCTTCGAAGGGTGATGTTCCCCTACTCCTTCCACTAAAATTTTCTTCAAAACACCGCCATCCTGAAAAATAAATGGATAAACAAATAAAGTCCGATAAGACAAGAAAAGTAAATTCCTAGGAAGTGATTGTTTTTTTTAACAATCACTTCCTAGGAACACGTGAATGAAACATGAAGTTAATGAATTTCAAGTGTTTGTAACCCCGTCAAGCTAATTATACTTTATTACAAGTACTGTTTGGAAGCATCATGGATGAATAAAAGTATCAGTTATTAAAGTCCAATAAATTATAAGTAACCTTTTCAGGAGTGATATCAATGCCATCAACTGCTGCCATATTAAAGTGTTCTAAACTTTGCCTGAAAACAATTTGAAGGAAACGGAAAAATAAACGTCAACACTTGTCAGTCGGAAAAACAATACTACCAACATCACCACACCAAAACTTATACAACCTCGATCTCCAGAAAACCACCTAACCAATCCAGACCGCTCACCACTGTCCTATTTTCCAAATCATTCGTATTCATGGAACTTTCTAGAAGATGGCGGCTGATGCATTTGTCCCCCTGAACTGTCGTAAAGCTCAAACATACGACAGTTCGGAGGGCGAAGAGGATGTTTGGTGTGAGGACACTTGACATAGATTGGTTTCTTGCATTGTTGCTCGGTCGTACTGATGAGTTCCCATTATTGAGAGTCGCTTGAAGGAAATGATGACATATAAGAATGACAGGAAGAGTTATAAATGGTCGTCGTGTTGCTATTTCTCGGTCGTATCGATGAGTTCATGTTATTGCGAATCGATAACATATAAGCAATGGCAAGAAGAGTTGGAAATGATCGGTAGAAAGTTTTCTAGAGAAAGCAGAAGATTTTTTTTGTCAGTTGATTACTTATTGCTTGTTTCAAGCTGTAATTCTTGCCACATTTCATATTATTAATGTTTTGCATATTTGTTTTATTAATCTACATAACCGATATTTCACCTATTAAGCTTATCAATGCTCTGTCAAAATGCGCAGAAAATGAATCATGTTATTGGAATTTGATGATTTCGTTATATTGCAGGGATGCTGGATAAAGTGGTACGTGAAGTGAAATGGTGGGGTGAAACATTTTATGGTCTTGCTAAAGTTATCGTTAGTCCTAATGCTCCTATTCCACCAACTGATATTCATCCACGTCAACCGGCTATCCCGTGTACACCTGCTGAAGGAGTAAGTTTATGCTGTATACTGCTGGATCGAATAAAGCCATAGAACTAAATGGAAGGAAAATAAAGTGCTAATGATCCAAAACTTTAGGGCTGTCGCATCTTTTTTGTCAGTGTATTAATTTATGTTCCAAGAGTTAGCAACATCTTTGTACCTACATTTGAACTCAACCAAAGAATCGTATGGACTTATTTCCGTTTTAGGTTAAATATGTAAGCGTTCTTTCATGTAAAGAAATGTCTCTCAAATATAGGTAAATATCCTTATTTCTTTCTTTCAAATTTTTAAAATTTCATCACTTTTTTTTTCAAAAATGGCTTCTCCAGTGGTTTTTCTATATGCCGTTCTGCAGACCATTTTGTATCAATAAGTTATTGATATCGCTAACTAGCTTAAATTGATAAATTTAAAGTTTCTAACTTTATACGCTTTTAAATTCGCTATATTTTAACAGTTTCGATCGTTTCCATTTCGCTGGTGGTGGAAATTGTGTCCTTTTAACAGAAATATCGTTCTTTGGATGTCGATACTGATCCCGATATATATAGCTAAATTTCCACGTAAGTTATTTCTTTCATACATTTCCAGGTAAGTCCTTTTGATATCCTTTTTATACATTTTTCAGAGAAGAAAAAATTGGCCTACTCCTGCTTCTTTATGCTGGATTAATTTCAAAATTTTTGTTTTTTTATGATGAATTGTTTATAAAGAAGGCTTCTATGGTGCTAACGCCTTTTAAGTATTATGAGATCTTCGCTTTTATGTCTTTACGAAATACTTGCATTTGCTGAATTCCTTAATTTGCAGCAGAAATTTGGAAAGCCATGTTGGTACATCAAATTCCGGAACATATGTCTTTGCACAAAAGACGCGGAAAGGCACAGCGCATTCAAGATGAACTGTATTTTGCGAAGTATGACCCAATGAAAGAAGAAACTCCAATTGGCGTTAGGAAATAGCTATAAAATTCTGTCTAGTTTAATGTTTTTCACCTTTTATAGATATATGTTAGTTAGACCTTTGCCTCTCATTAATTAGCTCGATGAATATTGACATACTTTTATAAAACGATCTTGAATTTCTCTCAATAAAGATAATCTTTTGCTTTTGCTGTTTTTATTGCATTTCAAAGATTTAAGTTTTTGTAAAGTTTTGAAGTCTTAATCGAAGCATTCGATTAAGCGTCGGAAGTCATTGCAGTAAGGTTTTGTGGAAAGTGAATGGATGCTTCTGCTGAGCTTTATTTTGCATAATTTTATTTTATTTTTTATTCGGAATTTATTTATTTCTAAAAAAAAAACAACCTCTTTTCCTCTAGGAAGAGTTCAAAAATCCTTTGTTTTCGTTCTTATGAGCTCGAAAAAAAAACTTCGTGTGTTTGTTTTTTTTTTTTTTTTTTTTTTTTGGAGCTTAAATAAGTAAATTAACAACACATTTCGAATCTTTGGAAGCTTTGATTTGAAGGTTGTACACTCCTCCTACACTTTACAACAACGTTAGTTCTATCATCTAATTTCTGCTGTAATAGAATGGACATTTCTGAGTGCCGTTGTTTGGCCTATGGGTTCGCAACTTTGTTATTTCACTTTTTTTTTTATGCTTAAATTTTAATTTGCTTCAATCAATTCGTTTATTTTGCAAAGTTTGCAAATAAGGTGGAATTTATAAAGTAGAGAAGTTGTTTCGGGATGAAATGGCAGTTTAACTCACTAGATTAGTTCATTGAGATTTAAATTCGGAAAGACATTTATTGTTTACAATTATATTAAAGGATCTGATCAAGTTGTCATTTTTTGTTCATATGACAACTGCTGATTTTTTTCTCAGTGTATTCTAAGCGATTACAATTGTAATGTATATGATTAAAATAGAAAAAAAAAAAAAAATTCAATGAGAATGTCCTAAAAATTCAAGAATGAGTAGGAGTTAGAATTGCTGTGCGCCGTGCTCAATTTTTACCCATTCCTTCAATAATATGGCTAAAATCGTAATCTCAGCGAGGGGAATTAAGAAATAAGTAAATATTCTTCGAAGTGACATCGATAAAATTCTGAGACAAGCAGAGTTACTGCAAGTTTTATCTTCCTAGATCCTTCCGTAACTTAGTGACATTTAAAATTTATTGTTCGGGAAATTGAGGCTCTTTATTACATCCTCAGTGGTGCAACATATGCTTGAATTTAATGATGAGATGGTGTATATTTTGAATAAATAACTAGTAGTACTGCTAGTATAACCAAACGGTTGTTTATAGATGATCATTTTAAAATAGCTGAGAGATAAGTTGAAAATGCTCAGACTTATTCCAGCTCGGTCTACGAAGATATAGCAGTATGAAGTGCAGTTATCTGTGTGACTCAAATCATATGTGATAATGTGTTTATGTCTGTGTGGCTTATCTCCACAGCTTATTTCTCATCTGCAAGGCCAGTTGCTGTTTCCTCTAATTCAAAAGCGAAATCAGTGCAGACTTCCATCCTGACATATATCACTTGGTTGGAATTGTGAAGCTACCAAAAAGTCTGTGTGTTGTGTGTGTGTGTGTGTGTGTGTGTGTGTGTGTGTGTGTGTGTGTGTGTGTGTGTGTGTGTGTGTGTGTGTGTGTGTGTGTGTGTGTGTGTGTGTGTGTGTGTGTGTGTGAATATCTGTGCTCCAGACCTATGTGCTTTTTCTATTTAAAATTTTACCTGACGTTATTGTATTTTTGATTTACGAATCTCGAGATTTTGATGATTAATGGAATGAAGCAAAAAAAAAAAAAAAAAATACGATATTGTAGAAACCAAGTTCTGCTTTATTCACTGTTGATATTTTCTGGCTGAACAGTGTCCTCTTCTTCGTTTATCATCGAGAGAGTTAACTGCACAATAGCTGCAGCTAACAGTGCTTGATTCTAAACGGATTCGGAATGGAGGATTCAGATCGACCAACTACTACGACAGTTAGTACAATTGCAATAAATGCCGGCAAAAAAGCAACAATTGTTGTCGCACTGCTTAAGGTCATTTTTTTTTTTTTTTTGCTATTAAATGAATAACTTGTAAATGGTACTGAAATTGAGAATTACCAAGTTTTGTTTTTGGAGCATTAAGGCTTTAAATCACTTTTTTTTTTGATAGATAATTTGTATGCTATATTTAAAATGTTTCACAGGACGCAATTGACATATATTTCTGTCTTCGCTTTGCTGCCCATCATTTCATCTGCTTTTCACATATATTCGTGCATCAGACGACATCTTTGTTTTCCGTTTTCTTGGATTTTTCAAAATCTAAAATTGTTCATTTAAATTGTTTTGATTTTATCGAAGAAGCATTTCGCGCTTTCAATATCGAAAAAGAAGAACTACTATTCCTCACAAATTTTATTTAAATTATATAACAGCTAATGCGGAATAGTTAAATACCCAGTTACTAATTCATTAAAGATGAAAATTCCCAAAATTTATTTATCTCGTGATCGAAGCACCGAAATAGAGGGTTTTGCGGTTTTTGCGACTGCATTTTCATTATTTTCTGTCACAATAAAAATGAATTCTTTTTAATCATATGCGATTGTTTTCATCTCATTTAAGAATAATTAAATGAAAGAAAATAAAATATGAATTATTGGCGATAAATTTGATAAATAAGCATGTTCAATGATAAAATAATGCTGATTATCGACTTTATTTTCGCTTTTTAGTGGTATCCGTTACAATCTAAGATGCCTAATCGATATTATAACCACGCTGTAAACCAAAGTTTTCCAATTTATCTCTTTTTCGAGCTTTCACTGTCATCAATTAAGATTTAGCCATTTATATTCTTAATATTAATTTTCATTTTCAATTTAACTTATTTCTCTTTCTATTGTTAGGTAGATCTTATTTGCTTTTTAATTTTTGTGAAGAATATGAATTTATAATTATTTATTGAACCGAAGATAGCATAAAGGTCATAATTATGGATTTCTGCAAAAATAAATGCATGTTAGATAAAATTGAAGAATGGAAGAGAATTCATAGATATCTTCGAGAATTGAGGGATTGAACATAAAAGCAACCTCATATGGCTAATAAATTTGTCTCCCAATGTAAATTGTGATTTTAACGAAATATTAATTATCCAAGTGATTTTAAAAATCAAGATGCAGCATTAAAAAAGTTTATTGTTTAAAATTTTTTTTCTACTTCCTACCAACAAAGAAGAAAAAGTAAAGAACAGTGAAATCGAAAAGATTTGCACCTTTAATAATTGAGGAAAATTCATCTCACTAGGCAGTATCATCAGTCTAAGAAACAAAAATTTAATATACTTTTTTAATCTAAGTTTTATAAATTATAATGCTAGATATGTCTTCCAAAGGCCTGAACAAAAACCGTTTAAATTAAATGTTGAGTGTTGAACCGCTTCTTCAAAGTTTTTCTGCTAATAAGACTTGAATATACATGGGGAGAAATTGACCATTTTAATCAGCGCTTTATCTTTTTTTTTTTTAAATTACTGAAATCCTATCTTGTTTTTTTCTTCCTTCTTTTCGGAATAAGGAGAAGGAATAAACTTTTCATACTGTCTTAAATTTGACAGATTAATTCATAGCTTTTTTAGCGATAATTTTTCAATGAATAAATAAGTGAAGAAGGTTCGAGTGGGAAGATCATCGGAAACTGTTCCCGTATGAATCGATCAAAACTCTCTTTTTGTTGCTTAATAATAATGATTGTAGTGATTTGATCAAGTGAAATGAAAAAGAGAATTTACAGAGCGTCGGGTATGCATGTCTCCGAATTGACGAAATGCAACCACGCATGCTTGAAGTTGGTGAAAGTATGGAAGAAACAAATACTCTGCTAGCTACTCATGAAGATCTGATGCATCGACTTAAGGTTTCTTTTCCTTGTTTTTACTACTTGGCGCCATCGTTCATTCAACAGTTCTTTACCGTAAAGTATGAAATTAACATTTTCATGTTTATCCTTAAATAATACCCTTATAAATGTGTTGGCAGAAACGACAAGACACACTCAACGATAAGCACATTGCACTATGCCACTGCGCAATATTTTGCCTGATTGATCATGTTTAACATGAAATTTCCCAATAAGAATTTATTGAAAAAAATACTGTGACAAGAGAAGAGTTAGCTAACGAAGATTCAGAAATAAAAATTATTGATCGAAACAAAGGAATTATAGAATTCGACTAATTATATTAAATTTTAGAGCAAAGAAGATCAGGTGGAAGAGTTGCTTGCTCGAGCAGATAATTTAGTAATACAACAAAAGGAACCTGATGTTCATGTTTATGAAGCAATGGCTGAAAGTTTGGGTATAGCTTGGAAAGAGCTGAATCGTCAGCTTCTCATGCGAGGATTTTTACTTACTGAAACAAAGCGATTTTACGAACTGGCAAAACGCCATGAAGAAGTTTGTTTTTATCTATTTCTCATTTATCTCAGCTATCGAAACATTATTCGGTGTAAAATAAATGTTTCCAATCAGCAAATAATTTCTGATCATTGCTTTATTGGACAAGTAAAAAGAAAAAGATCTTTAATTCAGATTAGTTCGAAGGTGCGAAATATGCTTCACATAATGATTCAACGACCGGATGCTGATGATATAAACGATACTGTATCACAAATTCAACAACTCATCGACAGTTTGTTTTCTTCCAGTTCTTTATAAGACCAAAAAAAAAAAATCAGTTTATCTGTTTTCTTAGGAATTAAGACTAAATATTGATTGATCCCAGCATTTATTTGAATTATGTTTTGAATCAGTTCAAAAATTCCGGTCAAATTTTTGAAAAAAAGTCCAAATCTTATGTAAATTTTGATTAATGTAAGCTTTGATTAAGTATTAAACAGTATCTTAAATTCAGATCTGATTGATGTAACCGTATCAGCTGTAGACAGTGGAGCCGATGTGATAACACAAATTCGAGTATTAGGCTCCATGACTGATAATGTAGAAAGTGTCCAAGAAACTGCCCAAGCTTGCTTACTGATCGAAAAAACTATGTTGAAGGTATAGGATTGCCTATTATTTCATTCCTTTTTGAATACTACTTCATCTCTATGTTTTTTGGATAAATTTAATTTAAGAAATTATAACAAATTAAATTTATTTTGAACGCTGACATGCTTCACATAACAATGAATCACATGTCATTCAACAACTATGTTTATTTTCAAAAGTTAATTTAAGTTACTAAAAATTTAATTAAGTTTAATCATCAAAAATTCAGTTAAGTTGCCTTTAAGCACCAATAAAAAATGTGTTTCGCTAATATCAAATATCGATAATTATACTTTGCACACTGAATAATTTTATAAATAAATTGTACCATCAGAAGTTTAATATTTATATTGATTGTCATCACTTATTTTACGTTTAGATCAGTATAAATTCATATAGAATTATGAAAATATAAGTTATGTTCAGCCTGGCTATTTCTGTCAGTTGTGCTCAAAAATTTTGCAAATTCTAGTAAAATTATAGCAATTGACGAACAAAGTCTATTAAAATTTTTGTTTTTAATGAATATTAAGAAAAATAGAAATTGTACTGACTGCTGGAAAAATGAACATTTTGCATAAAATGCATTTAAGGATGCATTAAAGCGTCCAATTCTGCAAATTCATTGTACAGAATATTCATGTAATTTCATTCTTTCATTCATGCTTCCAATCTCAATTCTAATCTCAGATGGCGGCAGAATGGGAATTGCTTGAAGAATCCTGGAAGAACGAACGATCCAAACGAGAAGGGCAAACTGATAAGAGTGGGGTAGTTCTGCCCCAAATTTTGTCTCAAATTGAAAACATTGAAAAATGGCTTCAAGAAGCACGAACGCAACTCGGTGATGAACAGAACATCAATACATTGATGCAACAAGTTTTGGTAAGTTCTATTCCTCAGAAGTCAATTTTCATTCTGGAATTTGCAGCGCTGTTTTGAATTTCTCTCATCAAAGAATATTTAAAGAAATTTTCATCTGAATTGCATATTTCTTGAAAGCTTAATAACCAACAAATAAAATGATAATTTTTTTTGTTAAATTGTTAAAAAAAATTTAAGCAATAAAGTGGAATAATTTTCGGAATTTTTTTTTCTTTTTTAAGCAATAGCGAGTAAAAAAAAAACGAATTCATAGTAGCAGATGCGAAATAAGTGATTGATTGTTTACTAGAAATGGATTTCTTTGATAAATTAGCAGTTGTTTATTTAGAAACAACACAAAACGCTAAAAGATATAATATCAACTATCGATCGAAATGGTGCAGATCCAAGTCTTCATGAACGAGTCATGTTGTTGCAAACTAATTTGGACACATTTATGCAAGAAATCAAGAAAAGAAAAGATGAGAATGATAAAGTTATCGCATGGATTGCAGCTGCAAATATCGTAAGTTACAGAAGCAGTTGAGATTTTTGTGTCAAAGAGTAATCCGGAATGAAGCTTTCTCCTTAATTTTGTTGGAATCTGAAATTTAAATTTCTTTCAGTCTTCAATTAACAATCATAAATGATTAAATGATAATAATTTTTAACTGATTCACGGATATCGAAATAAACGTTCAATATTTTTAAATATTTAGATTAAAAAAGATGTCTACTAAATGATACTTGAGCATATATTATCATTCATGATAAAAAATGAAGTGATTAGATAAATAAAACACTTACTCATGATGACGATAACGAAATGATTCTAAGCATTTTCATCCTGAATGTTCGTATGATTGTCCGGAGTAGGATTAGAAGAAAATTAAAATTATTTTAGTAATTTAAATTAATTATTATTTAATTAGGAAAATTCTCATTATTTTAAGATGTTGAATCAGTTGGGTGCAATGGAAACTGATATGCGTAATGCCAATGCAGCCATGGCTGGAGAACTCGCACCTTTGGCACGACAAAAGGCGCAAAAGGTAATTGATGATGGCCGACAAATTGAGCACATTGATCAACGCGTCAATCGATTCATAACTGATATCCAGAATAAATTAAAACAAATCGAGGATTTGGCTTCTGAACGGATGGATGAAAGTAAGGATTTGATCAAAGATCAGGTATGTATTCTTCATTTTAATAATATTTTTCCATAAAATTTAGTAATTTGAATTTGAAAGGTTAAACTGGATTCAATGTGAAGAAATTAATTCAATTCTGGTTGTGCAAGATTTTCTTTAAAGTACTAGTGAACGAACTCTTCGTTTTAGTTCTATCGTTTTGAAAAATGGCTCACGGAAACCGAACAATTGTTCGCGATAAATGGCCGCTTAGGTTCCAGCTTGGATGATGCTATTAAGTTCCATAAAGTTCACAACGATATGTTCATTGAAATTATCGTGAGTGAGATTTATTAGTATCTTTAATTAAATTTAAAACTTGAAGAAGAAACTTTGTCAATAAGAAGAAATTATTTTGATTTTCCAATACTTCCATTCCGATTTAGACATCTTGTCAATCCGAGTTTTCTCTACAGAATAAAGAATCAGAGCTAAACGATTTGTGGAGTAGAACTCATGAATTGAGCGCAACTGATCGACAACGTTTGGAGGAATTTAAACAACGATATGAATCATTGAAGCAAGTGGTAGATGAACGCGTTAATCTCGGTGCTGCTTTCCAGCAGGTTGGTGAAATTTTAGAAATGTTTTAATTTACAATTAACATAATAAGGATTGTTCGAAGTTCGAAGGACCAAAAATCGCAAAATTTCACAATGGAAAACTACAGAGAAAAATTGGAAAGAATATTTTAAAAAGATAATTAAATAAGAACGAGCAATTTGGAGAATTAAGCGAAGGAGCACGAAACAAATGAGACATGAAATTGGAATGTATTTTATTTAGCCGTTTATATTGTCATTGAATAATTATTCACTATTTGAAAGAGTAAATAAAAAATATTTAAGGTCTAAATTTTCCCAAATATTTTTTTTTTTCTAAAGCGCAACAAAATAGTGGATGTTGCAGGTGCAAAAATTTGCCAAAGAACTTGATAGTTCATTTGAGAGTTTGAATACTTTGATTAATTCAAATCGTTCTTGCATGAACGAGGGGCTACTCATGCAGATGAAGGAAGTATTCCAGATGATCGAACAAACAGTTAAACAAGAAAAAGATCAAGGTATATTATCAATGCGAAATATATCTTTGACTTTTAAAATTTCCTCGTTTTTAATGGTGGCACTCTGTTAAGTATTCTTTTTACTCATTACTAAGAGTATGGAAATGAAGAAATCTTTATTTTCACTGCAAATTGAACTTGAAGTCAGACGAATTACTCCTAACTTTTCCATTATTAATGAAGAATTAAGTATTGGTGATAATGAAATTCGCATAATCATTTTCTAATTAGGATTTTTAGTAAAAAATAATTTGAAAAGTTCATTATAAAAATTATTTGAAATATAAAAAAAAACACTTCAGGTAATAAATTTATTGAGACTGCTCAATCAGTAAAGGTGAAAGATCCGAGAGTTGATGTCGAGCAATCCATAAATTCTGTATATAATGTATTGAACGAGCACGAACGACGATTGAAAATAACCGAAGAAACCTGGCAGCGATGGCAAGATAAACAAATAGAGAAGCAGAAAGTAATCCGAATTGTTGAAGAGGTAGAAATTTGTCAAATGAGGCGCAAAGGTCCACCTAATTTACTCGTTTTGAGGCAAGATAATTAAATATGAAACAAAAGTTTCTTTTTCTTCTTGAAGGTTCACATGTGGCAAGAGGAAACGGTGGAGATGATCCATAACGTAGAGAAGAAACTAGAAAGTATGAAAGTGATTGAAGAACGTGAAGAAGTGAAGAAAATAATTGAAAAAATAGGGAAGCGTTTCCAGGAACAAACTCAAAGAATCGAAGAAGCTGAACGAATTTCGAAAGGAACTGAAAGTAACACTTATTCTAATAAATAAAAGTATAGTTTACAAATAGGTTTATTGTATAACACATGATACATGACTTTAATTCTAAATTGTTCTGGAAGAGAACTCTTAGGGGAAGCTGCGGAAAAATCAAAATAAAATTTGAAAAAAGCCAAAAACTTTTCTTTGCTTCAAGAGAATAGCGAAGGATTATATTTCCGAACCATAAATTTTGATTTAACGCAGCATTTTATAGGTGAGGAAGCCTTTGAAAAAGTGGTGATAGTGAAAAAGCGCCATAAGGATATTGAAGAACGGCTTACAGTAATAAAGGAAAGAATCCGAGATGAAGAGAAGAGAATCAGTGAATCGGCGAAGTTCGTTTTACGTTTTGAACTGCAAGAATTTAGTAATTTTCGGTAGTTTTTTGCTAGAAAAAAAAATTTTTATTCGTCATTAATTTAGAATTTACAAGTGAATCCGGTAGCTAATGGAAATTAAAATTTTGCAGTTATTTATGATGTCTCTATAAGACGAAGGGAAAAAAAGCGGAACGAAATGTGGAGGCTTGCTGAAACAGAATATATGCCTTGCTTTAAACTCTTCGCTGATTGGATCATTCTTGATTGTTGCAAATAATATACAAATAAACTTTAATCGGAAATTACTTAGCAAATCAAATAGTGATAGTGATTAGATTGGTTTCTTGTTCATCTTACTTCAAATCTTCAGTTCCTTTTCAATTTTCTACAGGTCGATGACAAAAGCTCCAGAAATTACAAGTCACTTACGTGACGCACAAATCGATGAAGGAAATCGATTCGAGTTCACCGCTTATATCAAAGGTGAACCAGTCCCTGAAATACATTGGTTTAAGGTGTGTTGTGTTCCTTTTTTAAAATGAATTTCTATATTGGTGAGTAATGTAAAACGCCGATCTCAATCTCAAATATTTCTGTTGCATGCTGCATTTGAATCATGTATTACAAGCGCAACGAATTTATATCATCATAACAATTCTTTTCTGCGATTCAATACTGTTTTTAGGACGGTCGCGATGTAAAGGATAATATCGATTATCGTACTGCATTCGTCAATGGGGTTGCCACTTTGACCATCGATGAAACGTTTGTAGAAGATACTGCCGTTTACACAGTACGTGCTCACAATGTCGCAGGCCTAGCTGAATCTTCTGCAAAACTTTTTGTCAAATGTAAGTTTAGAAGTTATACCGGGAAAACTCAACTTTTGCGTATGATGAAGTGAGCAATGGCTATTTCACTAGGAAAAAAAAGCCATTATTCGATTTCCATATCCGGTATCAATACTCATTTTGCTTTGGAGATAATGTTCGAACTTCTGTTACCTTTTAACATTTTAAATTATGAGAAATTTTGTAGTTTAAATTGCTAAACGAAAATTTCCGGACAAAAATATGGCAGATTGTAATTTATCAAAAAACTTTGAGAATCAATTCAGAATTTTTTCAGAGTCTTAAAATTTTTAGGTTTGCAAAATTTTTGAAAATATAGTTTTGATAGCACTGCAAAATGGAAAAAGCATAGGTTAAAATAAATGATGTAAATGCTATATCAAAATTTTGCTGCAAGCGATTATTATTTTGACAAAAAGAATGGTGAGAATGATCGTTTTGGTGGAATTTTTAAAAACATTTTATAGCTCGGAGCGAGATAGGGCCACAGATGGAAGAATCATTCAAGCCACATTTCGTCCGGCAATTGCGTAATGTTACCATCACAGAAGGTGATGATGCTTTTCTCGATTGCATTATTGTAGCCGTTCCTGAACCAAAGGTACCAATTTTTTTTCAGTGTTGAAAATAAAGAATGTAAGTCTTTTACATTCATTAGATTATCTGCTAGCAATTTACGAATTTATCAGTAATCCGAACAAATTGAGTAATTACAGAAGTTGATGATTACAAGAATGGTAGATGATGTGATGTTACAATGATTTGATAATATAACTGCCATGATAGTTAGTAACACCATTACTTCTTTCTTATTAAATGCAATCCATCACCTCCAATAATGCTTATCTCATTGCTACAAAAATTTTTGGTTTAGAAGTTATTCACTTTCCCACTGGAATTTCTGACATGAATTGTTTGCCTTGTTTGAGTGTATTCAATCTCCAAAAGATTAAGCTTAGAATCATGACTAAATTTTTTAACTTTTCTAAAATTGGAAATAATATCAAGTCGCTGATGAATTCTTGCAGGTAGTTTGGTATAAAGATGAAGAAGCGATCAAGGAATCGGAACATATCGAACTTCGATTTGAAGGCGATCAATGCTCCTTGAAAGTGAAGAATACAGAGCCGAGTGATTCTGGTCTTTATACTGTCAAAGCAACGAATACTGTCGGTGAAAGTACAAACTTTTGCCGTCTAACAGTGCAATCACTTCCAGTATCAAGAACTTCTATGATGCCACCTTCGACATCTTCAGAGCCATTGATCGCGCCATCATTTGCACCACCACTTACCAATCAAGTGGTTCAGGAAGGTGCAAGGACTGTTCTCGAGGTTTGTGAATTTCCCTTATGTTTTCGAATTTTAAAATTTAAAAATGGAACAAATGAAAGATTGGCATTTATTTGCGAAATGAAAATGCTAATTCAATTAACATTTATTTGAAACGCACAATATTACTTAGGTACGCGTACTTGGCGAACCTCCACCAACAATTCAATGGAAACATAATGACCAACCATTGTATACAACTCTGGAAACACATACGGAAGATGCTATCAATGGTTGGTATCGAGTTGTCATCGAGAATACTCGTCCTCAACATTCCGGAATGTATACAGTTATTGCAAAGGTACCAGTCTTCTTAATGCATCGAGGAATGAAGCTGTCCTTTTTTGTTGGTATTATTTACAATACAAAGAAAAAAATTAAAAATGACTTGGAAATAAGTAATTACTTTTAGAATAGAGCAGGCGAAGCACGATCTGGTGCCACACTAAATGTGGAACCTCGTCGGATACCATTACAACAAAAGGAAACAAATGTAATTCAAAGTATGGTAAGCAATTCTCCGATTATTCTTTTGATTCTTCTTAAATTTTCATTTGATTTAAGTGGAACTTGAAAAAATGTGCAGGTTTTGTCTACAACAAAAAAAATTGATTGCATTTTCCAGACAGAAGGTTTCTGGAGTGATTCCGCAATAATGTCGTCACCTACACCACCGCCCGTACCTAAACATCGCTATCATTCAGAAATTGAAGAATTCACTGAAAAATCAGTCACCGAAATTGGTAATTTTGATGTTTTGTATTTCTAATATAATGAAGCTGTATGAAGCTGTAAGCTGTATTGAATTTAAAAATTTTATCTTCCCAGCGTTCATTAATTCAATACTTCATTACTTTAGCTCACCTTCATCCTATCAAATTTGAGCTTTTTTCTTGCAGTATTCATTATCTTAGTATCACTCATTTGTATTAGAATTTACTGCGAGGAATGTGAAACAGCGACATAACATTCTATTTCAGTGCTACTAATTTTTTATCTTTGTTTACAAATATGATCTTATTTTTAGATCTTATTTAAATTTCACGTAGAAATTTATCGAAAAATTGGTATTCTAGGTTGTAGTCCCACTGCTACGGTGCCGGAATTCATTCGACCATTCCAAAACGAATATGTTGTGAGAGAAGGCGAAAAATTCAAGATGGATTGTTTAATGATTGGTAATCCACGTCCCAAAGTGCGCTGGTATTTTAACAATCAGATCATTAATATTAATTCGAAATTTTGCACGGTAAGTTATATAGTACAGATTAATGTAGAGGACTATAGTTAAAAAGAAATGGTAGAAATGATGAATAAAAGAATTATCTCACTATCTCATAAGTTTCAGCTTGAATGGATCCAAATTTACATGAATATCGATCTCAACTTCTTAAAGTTGAGATTCCTGTAATTCTTCATGTTTAGTCCAATAACAACAAAAGTACTGAAAAATTCCGATTAGATTTATATATGAGCACTAAATTCCTGTAAATTTATAGATCTGAAAGTTATTTTTCGTTTTCCACTATTCTCAAGTAACAAAAGATACAAGCAGGGCACATTATCTCAAAAATAGATTTATATAACTTTTTTTTTGCTATCAAGTATCGTTTAAATCAATAAGAAATGCCAAATTGTTTTTCATTCTCATTTTTCTTGATATCTATTCTCTAATTCACCTCATCCCTGATGGTCCATTACTCCTTGAGAAAAAATGAAATTATTGACCCCACAAATATTCTCTGAAACTTAAGATTTCTTTTTTTGCTCATATTCTTTCACATTGTTTAATCGCCAAGAAACAAAATCTTAGATGAATAAATATATGAATTGATTAACCTTTACAAATATACGAATATTTTAAATACATTTAGAGAAGTATTCTCGTCACTAAATAACTATTTAGAGGCAGAATTTTCAAAATATTTTCTTGCAAGTACTTATTTTAAACGATATTTCTCATGAAGTTGCAAGTTTAAGAATTATTATTTACTCTTCTGAATTCACTTTCAAATTTCAATTCGTGATTTATTCGGGATTTGTTTTTTTTTTTTCTTACAAGCAACCAGTTTTGTTCTTTTTTTTTTCTTGCTTTTTTTTCGAAGATTGTCATTCTAATAGTGGTCATACATAAGCTTTAAAAATAAAGTGAATTTATTTCTGAAAGTCTCTCTTTTTCACTGAAGTTGCATTTTAAATTCTGTTTTATTAGACCTTTAATTTTTCTCCAAATATAGAAATTCATTTCTCGCATTGAATAAAATGTTAGTATGATTACGATACAGTTACAGTATCAGATAGTTATTCTGAATCAGACTTCAGAATTACAATAAAATTTTCAGGAAACAATTAACTTTCAGTTCGATGATCACTGCTAATATTGAAATATTAAGAGAGATCATCGAACTGAATATTAGAAGAGATCATTCAATCAAGAAATGTTTCAGTTGTCGAATATCGGTGATACGTATTCGGCAGTATTGGAACCGGCTCGTTTGGATCATACCGGTGTTTATAAAATGACAGCAGAGAATATACGAGGTGAAACGGAATCTGTATTTTTGGTACGTGTGATACCGCGATCCTTGAAACCCGCAACAATTGAGGTTGGCAATCGGAAGAAAAATGTTATTCGTACTTTTCCAAGATATTTAACAATTTATCTATTTTAATAGAAATATGCACTTATCGTTCATAAGATTTTTTTTAAATTCTCTTGAAACTCTTCGGGAATAGAAAAACGAACCATTTTTAATTTAACAAAAAACAAAAAAATAAGGATTAATTCTTATTGAAGTTTCCGATATTTTTAAAAATGTTTTTTTTTTGGCATATAATTTGTAATACTTTCATATGTTGTTTGTAGCATGTTCAAGTAACCGAAGAATATGGTACTTATGAATATGAGCAGCGAATACCCGACGAACAGTTCCTTCAACCACAGGTTTGATTTTAGTCTGAAAGAAACAAATCAAATTTTTCTCGAAAATAGAACAGCTAGAAGTTTTCGTAGTAAAAGAATTGATACTATAATCAAGAAATCGAAGGGATAATGGCACACGATAGAAGAGAGAGGAAGCTAGTAAGAAAACTTAATTTCACTCTTTAGAATTAAATTTAGGCAGTTGCTTTCGGAATCTAACTTCCGTTGCTTTTAAAACTTGGATTTCATGAAAATAACATTTTTTGATGAGCAATCTCATCTTAGGCAATAAGTTGCAATTCTTTAAAATGCATTTGCTGAATGAATGAATGAAAAGCCATCACTCTGACACATCATTTGAATCGTCCAACCATAAGTACTTTTTCTTAGTTGGCTAAGAAAATGGACAAGCCATATCTTCAAGAGTGTTTTGCATCTAAAATTATTGCTGTTATGCTAAAAATGCCCACTATTGTGGTCTATAGTCATAAAAGACTTTAGATGAAGCTATGGTTATTTAAGAGCATTTACTACAATGAATGATTATTTTAAGTACTTCATCAATTATCTCTTTTCATCAACATTCACCATAACCCAAAATCATCTTTTCATTCTTCTGTTGCTCTCAAGAATCGTAATCTTAATGTTTCGCTTTTTGGAAAAAGCAATTAGATAGCATCGAGTAAAGTCTCACTGGGATTGCACTTTCGCAAATAAAAGTCAGGAGACTCAAATTTTAATGTATGATTGAACTTTCTGTACAGATACTCCATAATCGGAAAATACGTCATTATACAGAATAACTGGTAGTCGTAATTTTGAAAACTTACCATAAATAAACTAAGTCATGCATTTTTTCATTCAGTGAATTTGAATTTATTTAAAAAATGTTGTTTTAGAATGCTAATAAATAAGATTTTGAAATTAAATACACATTATCGAATTATTCTCTCAGACTGACCTTTTTCCTTTTCTTGGTTTAGAATTATTCAAAGTATTTTGAAAATTTGGAAATTTCAAGAGATTTCTTTTTTTCAGTTCGATAATGTAAATGGTAATTTGAGGATGCATGAAGAAGAGCAACGTCGTCTGATAGCCAAGCAACATTCAACAAGGCTTCTGTCTCCTCCTCCAGCCAAGAAACAACAACTACAGACAATACATTCCCAACAAGTAAAGTTTGATTTCGAATTTATTGAAAGATTTAATTTAAAAGAACAGCAATAAGTACGAAAGCGCTAAATGATTTTAAAGTGAACAAAAGTACTTTTTCTTTTTATCATTTTTATCGACGATGCGATTGAATTTTTTAATATCCTTTTTCATAATCCTCTTCATATTTCTAATTTCAGTAAGTTGTTTGATTCTCTACAAGTTCGAATAATTAAAAGACAGCTAGTTTTTCATAGGATCTCATGGAATTTTATGATGACTTATTAAAATTTATGATTGCAACTATCATCCACTAATTTTTCTTTCAATCCTTTAACCTTTTCTTACTAATTTGAAGATGTTAAGTTTGACTTTGATTTGAAATTAACGTTTAAATTAACTTATTAGCAGACAGGAAAAGTTTTTGAAATTAATGCTAGAAATTATTAAATATTTGATTTCTCAGGAAGTCTGAAGTGAATTCATGATTTTAAATGATTCCGTAGGAAATTCCGAACAAAATGAATTGCAATAGTTTATGCGGGAACATTATTTGTTGACTGTTTCATATTGTCAGAGAAAAAAAAAAAGGAGGTATACAAATGAATAAAACCTGAGATGAGAATATGATAATATTTATTTTATTAATTCGTCATAATTTCCAAATATCAATTATGACATTTAATTTAGACTTCCAAATATTAACAAATCAAGTTTTTCTATCTAACTTATTTTTAGGCAGTATTCATATATCTAAAGATTACATCACTGCACCAAATCCTTATCAATCTCTTTACACTTTATTGTAACCATTCATCGATCGTTTTTGATTATGGAATCTCAACCCTTGATTTTGATTCTTTTTTTTTTTTTTTTCTTTTTTATCTATGTAGAAGTTATTGCATTTAGTCATTCATTCAGAAAATTGACTCAATATAATTTTTATTTAATTATCAATTTTTTCAAATCACCGAACATATTTCAGCACATCTGAGAACTTATAAGTGTTCTGCTCATAGCATTTGTATTAATAAACGATAAACAGCAAATTGCATTGCTGCAACAAATCAGATCCAACATGTATTTGCTACAATTTCGTGGATGAATTCCCTATTTATTGTCGATGATGCACATTTTTTTATTTTCAGCAAAATTTATCAGAGCGTTACGATACTCAGGAAAGTCGAGAACTCGGTCGACCGCCACATTTTACGCAAACTTTGGTATCTGCAGTAGCTGCTTGCGGTGATGAAATAAAGTTCCAAGGCACCGTTATCGGTAAAAAATTTCAACATTTTTTTTTTTTCAGAATTTGTACTAATTTGATTATTTCAAGTCAAAATATTCGAAAGATGAAGCGGTTATTAAATGCAAATTATAAAGAAAAGAATGCGTTTCTAAAGCTATGTATGAATTTAGATTGGTGATGAATATTTTTGTTAATGATGAATTTAGATATATTTCAGTTTGACAAGGACAAAAAAGTCCTGCCTAAATGAATTTGCTTCTGTCAGTTTTGAGTATTTTGATGTACATAACCTTGGGCGAAAAGTTTTGCAGTGATTATGAAACACGGCAGGGAGTTTAATAAACGAATGGAATATATACAAACAGCTTTAATTATTTATTTCAATATCAGCAAAAATGCATATATCAGAATCTTAGAAATGCAATTCATTTTTAATCATCATTGTTATTTTGCGGAATTTACTTCGCGTTTTCGGATTGATGTTAGAGAGCCATATATATTATACTTTTTCACAGTATACTGCATTATATACATGGTCTTTAAACTTTTCAATTTTTCATTTGATATTTTTTTAAATTCTCAATCAAGATAGGAATATTACTATTGAGTTTCTGTTTCCCATTGCCAATCTCAAGATAGTAGGTGGATGAAGCCGATAGATCATGATCGCTTCCAACTTCCAGAAATCAAGCGATAAAAATTATTTTATACATTATTATACATACTAATTCGTTCCACTTATATCATTAGATTTAAATTCTTGACATTATCATTTTAGTCTCTTTTTTAATACATTTTATGCAATATTTTAAGGATGGCCAACTCCCGAAGTTACTTGGACAAAAGATGGTATTCCAATATCCAAGGCGACCAATCCAGAATTAACTTTCTCCAATATAGGTGGCCATGTATCATTGACCTTTCCTACTTCACAACTTCAACATTCTGGCAAGTATATGTGCACCGCCAAGAACGCATCCGGTGTTGCTACATCAAGTGCCCAACTAGTCGTCAGACGTATGTTACAACTTATTCTTTGCTTGCTTGAGATTTAATTTGATAAATGTATATTTTCTGATGCAAATCCAAAGCTTCAATGCTATCAATCTCAATGGCAGTAGAAAATTTAATTTTTATGTGTAATAAATTATTTATTCTATTAAATTTTTTTTATTTGATTACATTATTTTCAGATAATTCAGTCATCATTTTTAAATTAATTGAATGCATTTTATTTCCCTATTCTGTATCAAATCATTCTCTGAATCTCTTCTAATTTATTCTTTTAAAATTTTATTGCGCTTGTTATATCGCTTGCTTTTATTTTGATTCACGAATTAGTTTTAGCACGGACTGTAGCACCTGATTTTGTACGGAGATTGATTAGCGAAGAAGTCGCAGAAGGTGAACAGTTGAAGTGGACTGTTCAGGTAACTGGTGATCCAATACCGACGATAACTTGGATGAGGAATGGCATGGTTATTCCACATTGTGATGAAGTTCGCCTTATTGACGTCAGTTCAAGCTTTGCTTTTTTTTTTTTTTTTTTTTTTTATAATAGCTTATCAGAAGTATCTTTCTTTTAAGCAAAAAATGAAATTGCATTACGATTCATTCAATTCTGTGATCAAATTTAGTCTAATACAAAATTTGAAAATAGTTATTTTGCACGAAATGAAGCCAAGAAGAAGCATTCTGAGTAATTCTACTCTATGCGTGCAATAATAATAAGATTCTAATCAGGAAGGTAATGGCGTACACTCGATGATTATTGTTAAAGTTGAAATGGCAGACAGTGGACAGTTCACTTGTCTTGCCGAAAATATTGCCGGCGAAGCTCGTAGTACAGCCGATCTCGTGATACGGCCTGCTGGCTCTGAACCGGGCAATTATTTCCACGTAACAAAGGTATTTTCCGGCTTTTTTCCGAACTTCCGCCCATTTAGATTTTAAATTTTTTGTTAAATTACCAGATCAAACAATTTCGGCTTATTAATTCCATCATTAACGATAATTTGAAGTTTTAAATCTCCGAGAATACGATTAATTTGCTACACAAGTAAATCGACTCAATTAAAGAAACGCTGCTTTGTCTATTTATTTGCTTAAATTTATTTCAAATGTCAAACAAATCAATATTAATTTTGATATTTTTTTATTTGCAGTCTTGTATTATTTATTTCCTTACTACTTGATTTTTCTATTTAAAAATCCGATATTTAGGATATATTCTGGAGTTTATTACAATCCGATGAGAAATATAATATTATTTTATCTTTCTGCAAAACTAAGAAACTGCAAATCAAACAATAAATTGACAAATCAAATAAAAATCAAATCACATTATTTGCGAAAAATGAAACAAATCAGTATTACAGGTTACACAGGAGAAGAAGGTACTAGGCGAAGAAGTAAATCGAAATGAAAGTTTTGCAATTGAAAATCCGCGCACATCAGTTGGCTTACGATGAATTGCATTTTTAAATGTTTAGTTAATGTCGATTATGCTGCTAGTCCGATCAGTTTCTTTTTTGTTACAAATTATCTTTCTTTAATGCCACAACTATTACTGGTGCTTTCATTATCATAAAAGGTCAAATATCTTTGCAATGAGCTTTAGTATTTTGTTCTCTGAAAGATATATCAACAAATGCAATAAGACATCGTTCTAACGAGGCCTTCGAATATGACATTGTAATCTAATTAAGTATCTAATCGTTGTAGAGGAAAACTACAATTAGGCTGGGCATTGTTACGATGATCTGTCAACAAATGAGGCAATTATTATATAGCTGCGCTGTTGATGCTTTGTATAAGAGGAATAAAATTACATTCTTTCAAGCCAATCAGTTCATCCAAGTTGTCTATGTTGATAAAAGGACAAACAATTGAAGTAAGAGATAAAAGAACTAAGTGAGCGTTTCGTAAAGTTTCTTTCTATTAGGATGTGATTGTCTTCGGAAAGTGTATCCAACCAACATCGAAACCGATGTTATGCACAGGACTATTCCAGAAAAAATTGTCATCCGATTCTCAAAACTTTTCGCCAGAGTTCGTCGTCGTGTACTTCCACAGATGAATACTAAAGAGAAAAATTTCTGAATATCAGCTTAGAAAGTTCGTCATGTTTGAGTCCAATAAACAATAAAATATAACATACAAGTTGGATGTTTGCCGATGACATAGTATGGTTGTGCATTAATTTCTGGATTCATTTCGAAAATATAGTCCTTGAAATGTTTATTAGTCAGTGTTAAATTAAGTTTATCACGACACATAAATTTCTGCTTCAACGGAGCACTTATTATCACTTTTTCCGATGAAAATTTTATTGATTGCCCTGCAAAAATTTCTAGTGCATTTCAGTATTTAGAAATTTTCTCGACTTTTTAAAAAAAGCCAAAGTTCAAAAAAAGATGTGCGATAGAAAAACAAGCATGAATTTGGTTTATACAGGCACAACTTACTGGAATAAGACTCGGAGTAGGAAACCATTTTCAATTGCCAGCGAAGCTCTTCAAGCTGATTTACTGGATTTTTCATATAAGCCTTAAAAGAACTTTAACATTTTTTATGATCATTTACGAAGTCAGTAAAAAAAATGCAAATTTTGTATGAAGCAAATTCATTTCAGTAGGATATCAATCTAAATTTGAGTTTGTGAACAAATCTGAAACATTGTTGGGGAAACTTTCACCGTCCCAAACGACATGGTAAGTTGTCGCCTTCGTCCATGCTTTTTCCAGCTTGCTTGAAATTGCGGATTACTATTCTTTATATTATGACCAACACAGTGTCCATTCAGCTTCACTTTTGGAGATGTCAATTCCGGTATCTGAACAAATATTTCAATATGGAGCAATAAGAATGATTTTAAATTCGTTGCTTAATGAAAAATCAATTTTGAAAGAAAAAAAGTTCATTTGTCTCTCTTTCAGTTATTTTAGGTTTTCATCTTAAAGTTTAATTTTTTCCTTGTGTTTACAGTAAATACTTGAAGCATTTATTACCTTAGTCACAATATTTGTGCTATTTAAATTGAAGTTGTATAGCTGCGCCGAGAACTTTAACAATAGGCATGGCATATCGTACTGATCTTTAAGACCAAATTCACCACTTTCAGCATCTTGATAAGGGAAGTAATCACAATAAGCGGTAACAACAAGATCTGGAAGTATCACAGAATTTTAATTCATAATTAATTCATAAATAGTATTTCTTCTTATTTATAAAATAAATCTATAATTTTGCAGGAAAAAACGAATTCGCCAGTAAACTAGTTATTTTGAATCATTATTTGATGAATAACAAGTAAAAAAGTTACTCTAAGCAGAAGACTGGAATTCATTTCCAACTTTCTGCAGATTCACATGCAGTGTTTATTGCACCGTCATGAATATATTTTACATTTTGAATGGTTATATTTCTTGATTTTCTCATTCTTGATGCACACAACAAAACGCCTCACAATAGAGAATGAGCTACAAGAACTTTGAAAGAGCTATAATATAAAATTTAAGCAATCTAATCAATACTACCCATCCAAATATCAAATGGCAAACCTGCGCAAATGGCGAAAGTCAGTGGTGAAATTATGGTTAACATCAATTTTGGAAGAAAACGGCAGGAAACAAGCAAAAAGAAGGGATGGAGAATGAAGCAAAACAAAAGACTAAAGTTGATGTATTGATTTAGAAGAATTGTTCTTCTAAAGCACTTATAAGGCTCATTAAAGGCACTTCCAATTCGTTATCAGAAATTTGTGTATTGCTCATCCATTCTAAGCAGATTCCACTTTATCCTTCGAATATTTCTGGTTTAAACATCAAATTTTTCCTTATAAGCCATTTTCCAATGGCGCGTTCATATATTTTTTGATAATATAAATTAGATATGAGTGATAGTGATAACTACTCGTTGATAAAAATTTTCACTGGTTATAACAAATATCAATGAAAAAGAAAATATATTTTCATTTTACTTTGCAACAACAATACTGCAAGATCAATATAATATTCTAAATATAATGCAAACTACTATGTTCTAAATTTTCTAAATTATTATGCAAACTACTCGTTCTAAATTAAAGGTATATGAACCTATCTTGCATAATAGTCCTAGATGATAGTTTTGATAATAGTTTATCTAGATAGGATCAATTATGCAAGATAGGATCGTACATCTTTATTCTTCTTCAGCAGATTCAGGTTTTCATTCAAGAAACAGTTTTCTTTAACCCAATCGAGTGATAAATGATTAGCTGATATTCTTTTTCCACTTTTCTTCTTTTGCACCTCGTTCTCATCTTTTCCTTTTTAATCTATTTGAAAAATATTCCCTTAATAAGTTCTTAATTAGATATTTGATTATGACAAGACTAATACTATAATATTGATCTCACCACTATCATTTTCGTGATGCAAAAGAAAATATATTTTCTATCTCATTGATATATGAGGTAATCATTGAGAGCTTTTACAGTATTATCGATACTTTATCATTTACAAGTTTAGCATCATTCAATGATAATGACAAAAAAACAAAAGTTATTCTTGTGTGACAAGGCGAAAATTATCATTCCATTCAATTACTTAAATACAATTCAATGTGAGATAATCCCTGAATGTCTTTCCATGACCAAAAATCTCATCTTATTCGTGTTGATAAACTTAATATGAATCATTATCATGTATGCTGCATGAATATATAGAGAGAAGAAAGGTGAAATGCTATTAAACTTAAAATTAAGAAGCGACAATTCGCGTTACTTCAGCATCCATGTAATCACAATATTTAATTCGCATAATAAAGAATATTATCAAGAAATATACGAATTTACCGCACTACTCTATAGTCATTTAATTAGAAGTATCTGTTACAGAAGAATTGCTCAATGTAGTTAATGAATCAGTGATCGATACTGATCCAAAATTCGAACCTGGAGACTTATCTTCTTCTGCTAATTTATCTGAATAACTTTCCACAGATGGAATCGCTAAGGAAGATTCGTCTTCATCACTCTCGAATTCCTCATTTTCATAATTAAGTATTTCTTCATCTGCAGGCTGAAAAGTACTTAATATTATTTTATGATAATTTTTCATAGTGTTGAAAATTCTCAAAGGAGTTGTTATAATTAATTCTAACTCGTTTAGGTAACTAATTTATATAGAATAGATATCAGTTGTAGTGAAAAACTGGATAACTATAATATCAACGAAATTTAGAGTTATTCAAAAGAGATTTAACCATGTATAATAACCTCTGAAAAATCTGAATTCGCTATCGAAGCCTTCTTATTCGCTTTAATATTGATTACACCAATATCTGTGAGTAATTCAGTGATTGCTTGCTGTAAATTGGCCTGAAAATTTTCACTGTAGATTTGTTGAAATTTAAATTCCACTTATCATAAGGAAAGCTAAGTCCTTACGTTATTTAATTATTAAATCATAAATATTTTTTCTTATTTCCTTAGAAAATATTACAACTTATTCAAAATTCCCAAAAAATTACGTTAATTTTAATTAGCCTTAAAAAATTGAAAGATATAATTTTTGAAAAAAAGAAATGCTAAACGCACCATTGTGAGAGTCGAATTTTCCGTCACACTCCTTGAAATACAGTCCTGGATAACACTGAAATTAGCCTGAGCATTGGCTATCTTTCTTACTGAAGATTCGGTAGTCTGGTGTAAACTATTGTCACTTGTTTTTTTAAATTGCTACTTGAAGAAATCGTTGTAAGTCCATAGAAGAACAATAGTTATACCTATCCGTGTAAACACCAAGCTGAATGATATTGTCAAGGATTTCACTCTTGAACTGATCCAACTTCTCGCTCATTTCTCCATCATAATTGCTATGAACACAACTTGATGCTTGCGACTGAATTTTCGACTGAGATAAATTAAACACTTCCTGAAGTATTATTATTTAATTTCAATCTAAAACAAAATTTTATCACCATTTTTTGTCCAAAAAAGAATTAAACCAGATTAATTGACAAAAACTGGACTTTTTGTGGAGTACCACCAAAAAACTGTAACAGTAAATATTAAACATCCCCAAGTCTGAGATGTTTGCATAGAATGCCATGAAAACATTCGATTACTTTTTTAACCGAAATATCACAAAAGTGAAAATGAATGTAATTCTCTTTTGTTTGAAAAAAATTTTGATGATGATTACACTCAATGATTTCATTTCGTTCGAGATATATTACTGTGATAAATCTTAGATATCTTTTCACCAAAAATTTCAAAAAAGAACAAGAAATATGATTAAATGAGACAGTGCAGTAGTGTAATGCTTGTTCAAAATAAAACAAGAAAATTAAACAGGAATTAAAATTAAACTTTTATAAAATAAAATAAGCAAAAATTAAAAAGGAAGAAAATTAAAAAATAGGGGAAATAAGATAAGATATTAAATAAGTGAAATAAGAAAAATTAAATAGAAAATTAAAATATTTAAAAAATAGGAGAAAATTGAAAAAGAAAAAAAAATTAAAAATTAAAAATTAAATAGAAGAAAATTAAAAACGTGGAAAGTGATCAACTAGCTTTGAGTAAAAAGAAATAAAAAATGAATAAAAGAACCTTGCTTTGCTGTTGATTGAGCACCTGCAGTTGATTATTTCTCGATACTGATCGATTTGCGCTGGTATTCGTGAAAGTTGTCTTGAAAATTTTCGAAGACACCGGTGAACCTTTACTGCTTGTGTCTTCCTTTTTAAACAAACAAGGACCTCGCTGTTCCGAAAGCTGACTCCATAATCGGTTTTGACAATTCTGAGCTTCACTTATTGAGCTATGATTAAACTATTTCACTTTTTTCAATTCAAAAATCTGCGTTAAGCTGCTCCAATTTTAAAAGTTGTACTTGAAATTAATAGACTAATTCATATTAAATGGATTTAGAATTTCAAGTTTCTTGCACCGAATTTCAGCTACAGCTAAAAGTGAAGAAATAAAATAAAAGTGAAGAAATAAAAAGTTATAAAACAAAAATTCTAGGAAAAAATTTTAGAAACTATGTTGTAAAGTACCTTTTCCCCAGTTTGTCTTTTAAAATTCGCCAATTGAGATCTTCTTTGGGCAAATGGTATGTAATGATAACCTGAAATATGTATATCCATAATTCAGTATTTTATGCATCACACAGTACATATCATAAAAACCATTCAAAGCTTCCATGATACTAATAATTTCAAGAATTTAGAAATTTTTTTCAACTTCAATTTCTAGAAGTTTTATTGTCAGATTACAATGATAACTTTTCTAGAATTTTTTTCCTGAAATGATAGGCACATACACTGATATCATAGAACAACTTTTCAAAGATAGTTGTATTAAATTATGCATTATCATATTTTGATTGTAATAACTTGCAATCTGCTTTCGACTGGTAATTTTTGAATTAGCAAAAAATATTCAATTCATTTGTTAACTCACTTTTAGGGCTACAGTAGAATGATTTCGGTGTAGAGGAATCTATTCGAGGACGGGACAAGTTTCTGCGAGACATTCATGTATACTTCTGACACAAGAAACTTCAGAATAATTTTAACATTAATTACTGCATGTTGCAAACGTTACAAACAACAAACTTATAATATTTTGCTGCAAGATAAAAGCAAAATAGAAAGTATAACAGGACCGGAGTGTAAGGAATGAATGAAATGCAAAATTCTACAATTATTCCGTTGCCTTGGATACGATAGAATAATAAACATGTGACATTATTCAAACTGGACTTGACTTTGATAACATTTAGTAACAACACAATTCACATTTATCGGAAATCTTTTATAAGAATACCTGAAACAAGCCAGCTTTTACATTTTTTGAAACTCAATAGAAAATATTAAAATAATTTGTAAAAATTATTAAAATTTATTCGAGAAAGGATTTAGGTAAATTCATAGGTACAATTAAGCAGTAATAAAAACTATCATACCGATGGATTAGAATAGACGGAATAATATAATTAGAAAAACTGCGAGAATCGGATATCATCAGTGGTAATACCCAGTTCGATTCCGAATCGAATTATTAAAATAAAACTTTTGCACCTATTAGACAAGGACTGAGTTGAATGGGATTACAAATCGGAACTCGATTCAATTCGGCAAAATATTTATACAAAACAAGGAATTAATTTTCAGCTTTGTTTATATTCATAAATTAGCTTTACAATGATTCTTTCAAAAAAAAAAAAACACGGAAGCTGAAATTTTTCGAGTTTATAAATTCAAATTATAATCATCAGGATTTCGAAATTTCAATCATCCGACACCCATTACTTTAGATGCCTGAAAATTTGAATCATTAAATGAAGTAATTGCAGTTTCTTAATATGTACTAGAATCGAGACTCTTGTCTTGCTATTTCGCATTTTTCTAATTCAGTCATTTCCAAAATGATAGTTTTATTTATTCAAAATTTTATCATAAAAGAAAGGAAAAAAATGTTTATCCTTCATTTTTTGCCTTAAAATTGTCAGAAACGGTGGATCATTCCTGTAACTGTAAGCCAGTTAGAAAAGTCTTGAAGGTCAATGACAGACTTGACGGAGGCGGTGATTCGAGGTGATATCTTGGTTGACGAGATTGATTTTATTGAAGCAATCGAGAAGGGGCGACTTAGTGTGAGTGATGGTGCTCGATTCAGTACCGTTTTAGAGGAGCATTCGAAGTTAAATAAAAGTATGAATTAGCACCTTTCTAGAATTCTGCATCCATGTGAATTAAATTTATCTCCTATGATGATAAAATGATGATAAAATAACATCAGAATATCAATATCAAATTATGCATTTCCTGGTGCAATTTCTTGAAGAAGATTTACGGTGCCAAACGAATGAATTAAAAATCATCTATTCATTCGTTAAGTTATTAATAAAATGCCATATATAATTAAGAATTAACAAATGTCTTTCGCAGCAACTCGAACTCAGAAATCCATTTATGATCCTAAAGTAGTTGTTATAGTAAATAAGATTACTTTAATTGAAACCAATCAAATGACGGCTGCTATCCCGAGAGTTTACAATAAAGTACTGAAAATCCTTGACTGGAAAGAAATCATTTCCAACCATTTCTTGACTCGAAAATCGTTTCTCAATATGCTTAAAGCACTCCAGGAAATTTAGGAATGCAATTTGAATTTTTGAGCCTAGTTTTCCCGAAAAAAAAAAAAAAAAAAAGAAAAAAACTTCACAAAAAAAAAATCAAACCCAAATTACACTATCAGAATCTTCGAATTCCAATGGAGAAAGTTTGGAATCCGTGCAAGACGCGTCACCTAAACCAATCAAATGGGATCAAGTATTGGTAGATGAAGTAGATTTCATCGAAGCACTTAAGATTGGACGAATTAACAAGGATGATTGTCACATAACATCAATTAATAAGGGTGAGTTACTGCTGCATAGTTTATAAGAATCTTTTAATTCCGTCTCTTCAAGGGATAAAATTAGCAACAACGAACAAAGTAGGGTTTTTCTTCAGCAAATTCTTCCAAAAATTTAGATGATTAATTAACACCTTCCTTTGCAGTTGGAAACTGTAGGATTGTAAGACGTAGTTCCTGATCATTTTAATTAAACGTTCTGAAAAAAAAAAAATGATTGCAGAAACTCTCGAAGATTCCTCGGGCGATATTGAAGAAGCGAAAATAAGTTTCCACGATGATATCCTGACCGACGACGAAAAAACATCCGAAGCATCATCCAGTGATATCCTCATTTAATGAATGAAATGTAACTTGAAATTGATGAGTTAAACAAAGCACATAGTCAGGCTGACAATCTCTTGAAGAAACAATGTTGTCAATTGTTTAAAAAATCCCTCTAAGATGGTTCTCAAATGTCTTCCATTTCATTATTTTCGTTGAGGATACTGCCGAATGGTTAACAGAACATTTCGCATTTCCTCTATCATGATTTAAGAAATTACGAAGTATATTCAATATAATAATTCATTCCTGAATCCTGATCACTTAATTTAGGGATCAACAAAATTAGTCTCTAAATCCAAATACGCGCTACAACTTAATCAAATTCAATTTTATTTGTGAAAGAAATTCAAAGACAAAGATATACAAATTATGCCTAAAGTACAGTTAGAACATCACTGATTCTAATGAAGCTTGATTATTTTTCGTTAATTATCCTGCTTGACTAAAATCAATCGCACATGCTTTTAAAAATATAAATGTTTACTGTAAAAGCACGCAAAAATGAAAAAATCGTAGATAGCAATAGCAAAGGCTAATATGATTAGGATAAATTTACTGATCGATTCAGAGCAAAAAAAAAAAAGAAATAACAGTATGCTACGCATTCTAGCAGGATGAATGGTTGTTAATTTTTTATAAAGCAAAACATATTATTGCAAATTTCAAGATGATCGAATTCCTACCATAACTAAATTTTTGTTGGAAAATATAGATGGAAAAGTTCAAATATTCATCTAGATAAAATTATGCAGAACTTACAAGATGAAAAAAAAAAATGTTTAAGAAGCACATCGTTAACATTGCAATATGCATAACCATTTTAATATATCAAGGATAAAACTTTCGTTAATAGGAATTTCAAGAGATTATAATAGAAAAGATAGGAAGAACTCTTTCATCCACAGTTTGGCAGAAAATATATATTCATCGCAGCCAATTATTCTAAGATAAATAAGTATAAATAAATCCTATAATCCTAACGAAAACCTCCTTCAAAAACTCTTTTCTCAGACTTCAGAATACTGAGACATATGTCAATGTACAATTCGCGTTTTTATATCATGAATTCTATAAAAATTTGACCTAAAGATTATCGAAAAGAATAACAATTGTAAAGCGAATGAATTGAAAGATAGTGATTATGAAAGTTCAGAAAAATTCAGGTAGTTAACCTGAATTACGCAGCAGTTGAGATGAAAGACATTTTTTGATGGTTTTGAAAACAATTACCACATTAGATAACAGTGAACAGATGATTAAGCCATTCTGAGCCGAGACAACTTGCAATAATGAATAAAAAATATTAATCACTTATACAAACAAATGGATCCTGCTTCAGTCTATCATTACACTTATCTAGCATTTTCGGTTTGATTGATTTACTTACAACTATTTCATCTAAGTCATTGGCAGAGTCAAAAATAGTGCATAGTGATATACGATATGTCAAAAAGTAGGAGCAACACTCGTAATTATACGAAGCTTTCATGAACAATAAATCATGTGTGTCAACATGACTTCCCAATACAATATCCAATGCTAAGTCTCTTAATGGTCAGCCACTTTATTCACGGTATTTCTCTATTTCGATTTCCACCCAAGCATATGGTATCCATTAACCAAAATATTATGCAGCTGAAAGTAATTAACATGTAAACAGAACTCTCCAACAACCAAACATTATCCAACAGCGCTCAACACTCCAAAAACAGGATCAGGTAGACGAATAAATGTGAAGCAGAGGATTGTTTACAAAACACTGATAAACTTTAGAACTGAAATGGAAGAGCAGTAATCTGATAAACATATGTTGAGCTTCAAAATGGATAAAGTAGAAAGTCAACCTCATCACATAATAACATCACACTTGTAAACAAAAACTCAAGTCCAAATTTTCACCCCCTTCAAGAAAACATGAATACGGCCTGAAAAATTCAAAAATGGTGGAAAGTCTTACATATAGGTAATGTTCATAAAAAATAAGAATAACAACAGAGTAAGCGAACAACAAACCTAAATATAGAAAAAAATTATAAGAAAAATAAGGCACTTGAGGAAATTACTGTTTGCCTTTACTTGCAGGGTCAATACTAATCGTCCTACCAACTTCAAACGATGATTCCTCATTCACTGTTGATTCCGCCCCTTGAGCTAAACCAGTGTTCCTCTCCGGTCTCTCAGTTCCATTTTCCGCTGAAAAGAAAATGTGCCTAATTACACAACATCTGAAAGACCAATTAACCAGAAATCAAGTAGTATAATCTATGAATAATCAGCTAACAACTGAGAGCGTTATATCATATTCTGGAAGAATTTGTTCGAAAAATGGATTGACTATGTGAATATAAATCTACATCTAAGGTTCAAGTATTGTCCAAAATCTCTAAGCATCATCTTTACTTTTCTAACCGATGTTAAATTTTTTGATTTAGAAAGATACCTCGATGCATATAACTGAGACGACATTCACTACGATTAAAAATCTTGGATCCCTGTTCAACAGCGTGAAGAATGTCAACTTCATCAACCAGAATTCTATTCCAACCATTTTCATCGTGTGAAATATCACCAAATTCCTCGACATCATCTATCACACGCTGAGAAATCCAGGTATCACCTGCGAATATGAAAATAAAATGTAATTTTTAGTGTTCTAACTCAGCTCATTTTTTAAATAAAACTGATGTGTGTGATGAAAGATTTATAATTACTGCAAATAATTCAGTCTCCAACTGCAGACTATCAAAATTACTTATATATATATATATATATTTTTTTTGAGAAGAGTATGAAGTTCTAAAACTGAACTGCTTGTACTGCTAATGATAACCTCTTTCCGCAAACTAACCACTGCTTCGGCATCCCATGATGTGTAAATCATTCCTATTGATACGGCCTCGTTCAACAGCATGAACGAAATCAACTTCATCCACTAATACATTATTCCATGTATATTCATCATCACTTCCTACAGCTCCATTTGCATCCCCTAGCTCAATACCACTTAGGTCTGGTATAGGATCTGAAAAAAAAAAAAAAAAAAAAAAAAATTTGACATTTGAATAAACTTGAAAAAAAAAAAAATTCTAACACTAAATAATGTCACTGACTAAGAATACTTGCATTTTCTAAGTTTTTTCAGGAAAGTTTTACAGCCAAGATCAATAATTATTCGCAATTGTTTCCTTTGTTTCCTTTTGGTGAACGAACTACATTACAGATTTTCAACTGCTTCCCATAAACGCATGCAAGTGATATATAAATAAAATAATGCTGTCATCAACAAATTATAAAAATCTTTTCCACAAGATTCTTTAATTTCAAGAAAAGAAAAAAAGTAACCTGTACGATTAACTGCAAAGCCATTTCCGCCACTCTGTCGTCGAGAATGTTCAATAACCAATGGACTGAATCGGGCAGTTTCAATTTCACTCAATTTCCCAGAATTCACAGCATTCAGAGCATCTACTTCGTCGACAATAATTTCACCGCGACTTACCGCTTCTGCCATATCAATCAAAGGCATCTTGTATAATTATCCTTTCTTAATCTTTAAAGCAAATCATCCAATATAACTTAAACTGCAAAAAAAAAAAAAAAAAAAAAATTGAAGAAACGCGTTGGAGCAGTAGTAGAATTTAATAGGAAAAAGATAGAATATGGAAGAATGAAGGAAATGTAAAGTGAGAGAGAAAGAGAATGAAATATTCATGGAAAATTAAACTATTACAAGTATTAAAAATATATTTTTATCTAAAATACCTTCATAACATTAATACAGGAATCTAATCATACTCTGTAAGCATCGATCCGCTCAATCATCCATGAATGAAGACTATATATTTAAAATAATCTCCAGATCCAAAATAACTTCCAGCACTTATTTATTAAGTAGAGGTAATCATGCTCTTTCCACTTTGTTTGAATAAAAAAGAGTTCAAAAAGATGACACTTTCACTGAGAGAATGAAGATGAATTAACTCATTCTCTCTACTCTCCAACAATCTCTCCTCACAAAAAAAAAAAACACAAAAAAAAAAAAAAAAAAAAAAAAACGGATTTCCTCCACCCTGCCTGTCAACTCTTCTCACCAGCCTATCTTGAATACCATCCCCCAGCGAAACACTACGACGAACCAAACATTCTTATACCCACTCGGAAAATGCTCAATTATACAAAAAATACGAAAAAATTTAACGCGGCCCAGCGACGACTTCTCTCTAGTTCGTCAACAATCTTTCCATCCGATAAGAAAGCAATCTCTTTCTCCACATTCAAAACTTTAACAGTGTTAGATCAGGAAGAGAACGTCCGAGTCAGCCTTTGACCATTTCTTCTCTTTCGAAATATTTCTAAGCAAGAAATAAATTATCCTTACATTTATGCATACTTCTCTCTGCACTGAAATGGAAACTATTTCCCCAAACTTTTAAAACATATTCAACTATGTAACAGTTTTATAAACATCAAATATTTCTGTGTGACAGAAATATTTGATATCTAATAATCAGATGAAATTATTTTTTAAAATAATTAAATCTGATTGGTAGATAGAGAACATCCACCGCAAAAGTTCGACAAATATGAAAGAAATGAGATTTAAAACTTAAAAATATGATTGAAAGCCTAGATAAAAATACAAATTATAGAATAAATTTGAGGAATCGTAATACCAAATGAAAATCAATCACGGAAAATTAAATAAATAATTTATGATCAATAAAAAGTACGAAACATGAAATTACTGTACTTTAAAAGAACATAAGAACACATAAATAAATAATGAGATTAATTGATAGATGTAACAAATGGTATGAGGATGACAAGGGACCTGTATTAAGAATATGTTATTTAAACAGCTGTATTCAGAGTACGGTATAGTTGTATTCAGCGTTGAATCAAAACTAAAATAGAAGATTGTAAGCAAGCAATGTTTAAAGATGCAAAATCGCATAAAATATATCTTACACTGCAAAACATTTGTTTCTTTTTCGTCAGTTTGATAAGCACTCATCAATAAATAACAAAGTTACTAGAAATAACTTCCTAAAAATAGCAGCATACGAATTAGAGATGGAGATCATTCAAAAGGCACAACTAAGTTCGACAAATAAAAATTACATAGTTTTAATCACGAACCTAAATGGCATTTGCTAAAAGAAAAGTCTTACTAGTCAGTTTTAATGTGAAAAAACAAAGAAGCAAAATAGCAAAAATAAATCAATAAAATTAAAAATAAAATGAAACGATGTTTTCTGATAGATAATTTTACAAGAGTTAAGGCAATCCTAAAAATTGGATAACAATCAAAGAAATTGAAACGTCATCCAACATAAATATTCAATCGAAGATGCTATAATATTAATAAATCTAATTTTATTATGAAATTGGTAGCTTTCAAATAAACCATTTATTTGTTCAACAAAGTAGATTGCCGTAAAAAAACGTGATCTTCGAAATTTGAGGACTAAATTTCAGAAGAATTCATCGATCATCAGACGTTTTCCAAGTAAGAGCGGTGACATGTGTGACAGAAATATGGCGTATGGAATCAATGCTCTGGATATCACAGTCCTCAGGAATAACCACGATCACTTCTATCAAAGTCTTCTTCATACTATTCAACTCTCTGTTTAGTGCGATAAAGGATGATGTATCGCGTCTACATCCTGTAGAAATGATTCGAACCGCCGCACTACTATGATAATATTGAGGTCCATCACGATAAAGCATGAAATCTACCCCACAATGAAGGCCAGATCGCACAATCCAACCATGACGCCTAAAATACCGGTAAGTTGTATAACGTTTTACAAAGCGAATTCCATAACGATCATAGAATGTCTTCCAGACGACATTCGGTACACATTCCTGTCGGTCATCAGTAAATATTTGTAAGACTCCGATTTCCGCACTAAGATATATTGCTTCCTCCATACTTAAACGAAGTGAATTATCCGTTGGCCATAATTTTTTCCACGCTTTAGCTGATCTGAAATATCCTAACAATACATTCTAAACATCAGATAATAAGCATAAACGAGAAATTTTTTAATAAAAAGCATTGAAAAAATAACATCAGTCATATTGAAAAAGTTATTTTTTTCAGCAGGCATATTTCAAATAACCGAGAATAATGCTCGTTAACATAAACATCATCAACCGTAGTAAGAAAATGAAATATGAAGATGGATGAGAAAGTTAAGGGAAATTCTGTAGAAAATCATTGCAGCTATACCTATTTCAAAAAAAATCTCTAATTGTTGGAAAAATACCCAAAAAAAGATCTCCACTGCGTTGTGTTCAAATAATATTTTAACGGCCAGCAGAGAAAGACACTTGGAATGAACTTAACATGATGCACCAAATTCTTTCATGATGATTAGAGCAACATTCTCTTTTGTTATCTTAAACTCAATCACAGTGGAGAACAGAGATTAATTTTACATCTGTCACTGTTCTCGATACAGAGTAAGTGCATCACAGTTGTTTTAAATCTACATTAACATGAGGAATGAGGAAGACATTAATACCGAAAATAATGTGCCTTTGAGCGAGAAAGCATAAAAAAAATTTTAAGATCAAATGTCGGAGTTATTGGACATAGACATCGCAGATTTCATCTTTCAAAGGCCATATGCTAAAAATTATAAACCGCATAAAAAACTATTCAGATCAGGGAAGACAGTGTCGCTTTGCTATTACAAACAAATGCTTCCTTTTATGCTTTCCATTTAATGATTTGTTTTTTTTTTTGGCCTAAATAAAAACGAATTGAGTGCAGAGCCATTATTTTCATTCTATCCCTTCCAGAAAACATCAATATAGTGTGGAAGAAATAGATTAGATTAGGAATCTCATTTATAGAAAGACGATTTCAAATTTTGGTGCTTTCATTGTAACACTCAATAAATTTTAAATAAAGTACAGATAATGCTGTCAATAATTCAATCACTAATTACAATTTAACATGAATATTAAACCGCTGTTAGAAGTCCCTCCTTTGTCAAAAAGTCTTGCTTTCTGATAAGCTATATCACAGAGATCATTGTACTTTTATTACAAATTACCACCAAAACCACTTTGAATGTAAAGAGAACTGGCATACTGAGGAGTGCGCAAACTTCATTGTAGATTTAAAAAAGAAGATCACTGCAAATATATTTCGCAACTTGAACTTTCTCAAGTTCAAAGAGCATAAAAATTGATCCAGCAACATACATCGAAAAACGAGAAAACTTCAGTTATATAAATTGCTCTTCAAAAGTGCTTGCACAAAATAATCATTTAAAAGATCTAAGAAGAACTCAGTATGAAAACCAGGAAGAATAATGTATTATGAAAAGCAATCTTTTCTCATGAATTTTCATCACTGGGAAGAAATTTACAAATAATTCTGAAGAGTAGAGAACAAATTAAGTCCAGTGCCTCCGAAGAATAAAACAATCTCCATCACTTTCATTTCCTATCATTTCTGGACGAAATGTTGTGAAGCAATGACACACTTTTAGACATGAAATCGCATCTTCAATCATACGACAAAAACCAAAGATGGAAATGAATCAATATAAAAAAAAAAAATCGAATATTCAGTGCCGAAAATAAACAACAGCACAACAAATTTTCAAATTGAAAGGAACGCGAAACTGATCAAATGAATTCAACAAAATGAAATAAACTGAATTAAATCAGTTACATACTTGTCTATACTCAAAAAAAGTAAGAAAACATTGAATGATGTGAGACAGCAATAGTAAATTCTTGATGATTTAAATTCAGCAGAACTTCCAGTTCTCTACATGAATTCATCATCCCAACTATTAGCGTTTCCAGTTTCCTTTGATCACTTGAATGAACTAATTATCAGTTACAGTTTATGTTTAAAATAAGAAGGGTTAAATAAACATGTCTCCTGAATTAATACAATCTTTTGGCCGAAAAATTTCGAATTTGTAACTGTTTGGACATACATATAAGAGTCTACTCATGTTAAATCTATTCAATAAAATTTGGATATACATAAGGGTCTTTTCAAATGATATTTAAATACGGATATAAAATAAATCAGATTAAATCATAACAAATGATAAGAAAGAAATATGGAAAAGTAAATAGACAAATGCAATTGTTTAAAATGATGGCTCTGATAAGACAAGAAAGCTGGTGGATGATATCAGGGAACGCATATCCTCATCCCACAGTATTCTGTTTTTCTATCTACAAACTTAGTTACTTCAAATTTACACATATATATATAGACATAAACACATCAGTATCTTGTATTAATGTAAAAAGTTGTTAATTGAATTCAAAGCAAAGACTATTTTTCCTTCTAAATTAAATTTCATCCCTTATAAATCTTTCACTGATAAAATAACCGAATTATCACATAATTATTTCTAAAAGAGAATCATAATATATATATCCATAGCCAAAGTCATCGTTTCATTATTACCAAATTCAGAAAGAACAAGAAGAAAGAAATCTATGTCATCGATATGGAAATTAAAGAATAAAATAGATGATAATGGACGTTAGCTTATTAGAAATCAAGAAAATGAAACAAAATTTAGCATAGCAACTAACTTCGCAGCTGCGAATGGATGCAGTGATTTAAAAAGTCATTAAATAATGCATGAACTGAAAAGTAATCTTTGATTTAAATGCAATTTATCTGCTTCATATTGGCACATTGGGATTAAATTGAATGGAAAAGAAGAGAGTGATAAAAAAACAATAAGCCAATAAAAAATGCGGAGAGCTGAATGACACAAATGATAGTATGTTCAAAGGCGTCAATGTTCATTTTTATTTTTCTTCATTAAAAAAAACGAGAATCATGTTGTTTTCACAAAATTATAATTGTAGCAAATAGCCAAAAAAGACTGAAATAAAAATGGGGAAATTTAAATTTGCACTATTTATTGTGGTTTATTGGATGTAACTTTGCTTCCGTATATTATTGTCTGAAAAACTTCAGAATTTCAAGAAATATTAAGAACTATCATGGATGAGGGATAAAGCGATTTAAAAAGAATGGTAACAATGAAAGAAAATAATTCAATTCACACTTAAAAATTAAGAAAGGCATGTGGCATCAGTTACTATGATTAGAACTTTAGAAATCATTTGTTCCTAATCTGTCATGTGTGACAGCTACTTTGTTATTTATTATTAAAATAAATAAAAGTGATGAGGTAGCGTAAGAGTGATGAAACAACTGCAGAAAGAGTTACCTTCCCAATAATTCTGTTCTTTAACGGTTGAATAAAGCATTGTAAAGGTAAAGATCAATGCACCCTTATCAATCTTCCCTTGATAAATCCTGTTAATCATTTAACATTACGATAACTTTTAGCGATACCAGTTATGCTATAATATAGAACAAATCAGAAAGAACTGCTTCAGAGATACACCAATCGATAAATTCCTTCTGCTATAAAATGGCCGAAAATGTTTAATTAAATAATAAAGAGGTGATGTTTGGCAAGAAAGTATTTAGAAATGATTTTACGATAAGTGGAACACAATCTGAATAATAATACATGATATTAAAGACAAAAAAAAATTTGATACACTATAAAAGAAATTTTTTTTTTAAATTTTAAACTATTTAATGATAATAATTTCAATATCCCAACTTAAACAAATATCACTACCAATCAGTTTAACTTATGGAATAACTTATGAAGAAATGAATAAAATAGTTTTGTTACAATAGCAGTGTTGGAAGAGCTAATTTACAACAGCAAATTTTTCTTTGCAGAAAAACAATCGGAAATCGAATGACAGATATTTTAACTAGAAAGGTAAAGAACTTTTAAGCTTGATGAAATGGGAGCAGAAAATAATGCAGATCAATTGTAGAATAAGAAAATAAACAATAAATAAGATGGAACAAGTGGAAAAATTATTTAAGGATGTTTGAAATCCCACTATATAATTACGATTATTTCAAATGGCAGTGCTAAAATTTTGTGGAATTTTCAAAAAAAAAAAAAAAAATTGGAAAAGAAAAATCAAAAATTTAAGGCAACAAATATTTCAAGAACTATAATGGTACGTCCTACATACACAAATAAACCAGTTTCATTAAAAAAGAAAAGATAAGGACTAACCTTTCTGATTGTTGGGTAAATTTTGATGAGGCACTGCCTCCACTACCAGGATCATTATGATCAGAATCAATAGATAAGGCCTTATAATAATAATTCTCTTGTTGGTGTTCTTGATGAGCATTATTTTCGAAACATTCCACTGATACACGAGGCTCACGTCGTTGCAAAAATTCACCATAACATCCAAATGTATTCAAATCATCCGCTGCCTTCATATCTGATACTATAACCTGCTCACCTGCCAATATCCCATAATACTTACCAATTGGAACACATATCGGCGTTTTATAATTTTCCACAGTTCCACGTTTACGTTCAAAAATCAATAAATCCATATAATTCTCTGAAATATTCAAAATTCACAAATTTTTCTATTTTAAACTATAAACACAGCATACGAGTAAAACATAGGAGACTAGGATTATAACTTATCCAGAGATCACACCCAAAATAATTTTACGAAAATATTAGGAGAAGATTTATTAGGACAGCAACAATCCATTAGATCAGTCTACAATAAACAACAACGATTAATGCACGAAAAATGGAAAACAGAAATGGAGAACAAAAATATCGGAAAATAGGTTCTATTCCGTTTCTACCAAATTTCAAGCTATTTCTCTGAGCTCACCAAATTAGCGCTTGAGGACATTAAAAGCTCGCAGACACTATTTGCGATATAAGAAATTATATAATTTAAAAAACAAGGGAAATCGAAAAAGCACTTTAAGCATACATAAAGCCTTTCTACTCATTCCTCCTCTTATATAAATGATCAAAAGTGGAAATTAAAAAAGTACAGTTCGTCGAGATAAGATTGACTGATAAAAACCTAATACGGAGAGTCAAGCAATGAATGAGAATAATAGATCCTATCTTCGTAATGCTTCTTGTGTACTCAAGCATAGGCTTAAATAAGAAATAAACAGCGGCTTTGAGACAAAATCAGAAAGCATTATGCCCACCGAATCGATGCTTTTTTGACAAGACACTCTCTTTTTATTGATAAATAAGAAAATGTCATGACAGTTTAGCCGCAATACGTCAAAATATCTCAATGCATGGTGACATTTTATAAACATTCATTCCATTAAAAAACAGTTTGAGATGTCTCTTCCCGAATTGGATTTAAAAGAAATCTCACGAATTTGATCGGAAGGATAATCTGTCATGATGAGGGCATAAAGACATATCTGCAACGTTGGTCAGAACTCATTACTGCTAAACGGAAACATAATACTGATTACAAGAATGAGATCAACTATTTGATAGAAAAACCCCCAAATGTGAACATGCAATAAACAAGAAAGAATGAAAAAGGAAGAAAGGAAAAGGAATGAAGAAATGGATGGCATAAAGAATTAAGGAGAGGAGCAGTGACATGGAAGACAAAAATTGAAGACATTTGGTAAGGTTGATCCTGCAGATACAGCGAATGAAGATTCAGGATATCTTTGGCTTATGAAGAGATGGATAGTTTGATTTGTTTGTTTACAACAACCTTATCAATGTAGCAACAGAATTGATTCTCTGCCTGAGGGTATTCCAGCATTACCTCTCACGATTTGCGCCTTTTTCACTGCTGAATCCCGACTTTCATCGAAAAATAGACAATTTCCGTTCTTTCGCATTATTTGTTAAATAATACTGTTAATTAAGGTAAAAACGGAACATACAATATGTTTCCCCCGGGCAGAGACATTTTAATGACATTATCCATCTGCTACTTTTCCCATCACATTTCTCCTTATCTTAACACTGTCACAAAATAACTCCAGTGAAGTTATAATGATCATACATTCCATCTCCAAACAGCAAGATTACGAATGAGATTAAACAAATCATCGTCAATAAAAGTAGAAAATTAGCCAAATTTCTAATTTGACACTACCCACCTACATTTCCCTCATCTTGCCAATAGTATTGCCGACAAGTAGTAAATGGCAGAAAGGTTGAGGATATATGACATCAAATGAATGACTGGACGAACGGACGATGGCGAGAGAGTGTCTGAATGTGATAAATTGTCGCCGTCTTTCCCGTATCCGTCATTCGCTCGCTATTCTCAACGGAATTTAAGTTATTTCATATCTATACTCCATGACACTGTACGCTGGCTGTCGGCATCACAAACATATAAATACGTATCGCATACACATACAAAGAATATTTTGTCATAGGAAGCCAAAATTTTTAAGATAAACTATAATGGAATACAGCCAGTATACAAAGAAGTCCAGTTGCATAAAAAAAGAAAAGATCAGAAGACAGCAATCAATTCAACCATATTCACAACTTTATAAATTCAACAATATTCATAAATTCCACAGCATAACACAATATCATAAGCCATCCCTATTAACAATACGAACTCATAAACAATCAAAAACCTCACAAATCACCAAAAATATAACAACGTGACACAGAAAAAAAAAAAAGAAAGAAAAAAACGCATAGTTCTAAAATTAATTCAGCACCACTGAAGATTCTTCTTTCCAAAACTGGGAATTTTAAATTTCTAATGAAATCCGTAAGTTGCTAAATATAACCAGAAATACGATTCGCAGAGGCAGCTGATGAGAAATGAAATACCACTGCTTGATGAGAACAAAAGAACATCATGTTAGACAGAAATTTTCATCAATGACACTACAACATAATCAAGTGATAATTAGACACTACAAATCATATCATTAATCACTACTTATTTTTTACTAGGATAGAAGTTTGTTGGTATTCTTTAAATAACATGAATCAAATCACTAATTGCTATCAAAAGAGCCAATTAAATAAATCAAACTTAATAAAATGTACATTTTAAACTAACCACACCCTTCCAAAAAAGACATTTCAATAAAAGGAAAACGAAAAGACGGGAAGAGTTTTTCTTATGCAGGAATTATCTCATAATAATGAAATTTTTGAACAATATAACACTGATAATCTACTTGCGACTTTCCATAAAACCGATCTGCAAATATGAGGGATTTCAATTTGAGTTTCTGCACTAGGAACTACGCACAATTCATGAAAACATACGCTTATTGAAATTTCAGATAAAAAGAATGCTGATGCTTGAATTACGCGTTGCACATATTTTTCTTTTTGGAGTTCTCTTAAATAAATGATCACCGATCAAGCAGTGAATAAATCATATTTTTACACATACGATAATGAATGCTTTGAATCAATTTGGAAAAACTGACTAAAGTTAGTCTTGATGGAAAAGAAATTATTTTTCCATTAAATTTTTATTGACTTTAAAATTAATCATCTCCACTATATACAGATGCTGCTGATGTATACGTTGGCGTACCCTTCCCCCGTCCGCGCCCCCGACTCCGTCCACGTACAGCAAGACTACGTACAGTCGATACATCATCATTACGCTCCTAAAAATTAATTTTTTTGATAAAACATTATTCTCTTAATAAATTCTTATGTCTACGTAATGTCAAGGCAATATAATTATTTAGTAGTAATATAAGACGAACATATGAGGTTTTCGCTGACTACATAACGAATGTTTTAATTCGCACACATTCAAATTTACCAAACCAATAAGGGGAATCCCTAACTAATCTCTAACTTTACTATTCCCATCAATCCTATCCCTTTAAATATTATGAAAAAAAAAATTTCAAATAACAGAAAATATTTAAATTTAACCTGTAAAGAGGCCTTGTAAATCATATATGGCTCTTCCTTAGCAAATGCTTCACCGTGTTTTTCCAAATATCGAAGACTAAAGAAACAAAATTTAAGATAGTAACTTAGAAACGAAAGCTTTTTCTTTCCTTAATAAGCCCAAGAATGACTCTAATTTTTAGTGACTCATCTACTGAATATAAAACTCGTAATTATGGACACAAAAGTTTCCAGTGTTCTGAAATACATATCACAATACATCAAATGAAATTTAGTTCTTGAATCTATATCTTTCGTTAGCGAACATTTTTTCTTGCATTACAAGTGCCATATATAATAATTACAAAGAGTTACACAGAAATCTTATCCTGTCGTAGTAATTTGCCACTGAATTCGCACAAAATTTCGAGAAAGCCTAAATTTGTATGCTGACTGTTTCGACTTATGTTATCCTCGTTTTTCAGAGCAAATACAATACCATCCCTGAAAATTCCGTCGCTAAACTTATAGATTAAACTTGATTCGGTACTGCTGCCAAATCCAACAGTGAATTAAACATTATTTAAAATCTGACTTATGAATAATGGCTAAAGCTTCACGGCTTTTAATTGGATCAGAACCAAAGAGATTAGAAAAACGTTTTGCCAGATCACGAATTGAAACAAAATCGTCTGAGTTTGGATCGATACAGTTCCCTTCGGAAGCTCGCTAAAAAGAAAGAGCTCGAAAAAAACATAATAATTATTATATCTTCTAAAGTTTTGAAAAAAATAAAAAAAAAAAAAGGAACATTTAAAAAAGATCTCAAGGAGCAGTGAGTAACAGTATAAAATAGCACAAGATGAAGCAGAAAAAAAACAAAGAGAATTAAATTAATAACATTATACTTTGATTTCCTCGTAATGATGGCAAAGTGCGGTTGCTACCGCTCTTGCACAGCTCAATCGATCTATATCGCGGCATTTTGTGAGTAAAGTCTTCAAAATATCCCCAAAGTCGGTGTAGAACTGCAAGCAAGAGCAAACTTGAGCATAAAATTAAAAGAAATGATTAAGCTGAAAAATTCAATAAATAAATACCTTCGTATAGAATTGTAATACTATGCAGGCTTCATAAATCGGAAGGATACCATGCAATATTAGTTTGCAAAATTGAACTAGTATTTTGCGTCGTTTATGCATCAATTCGACTTGTGTCTGCTGATCCAAGGATCGTTCTATATCAACATTATCATCAGCATGTTTAATTCCAGAAATATCAAAATTAATCTATTCTAAATCACAGTGACACTTTAAAGGAGGATTTCGACAGATTTCACAACTAAATTCTGTCCCTATATACCGTTATTTTTTCAATACAACACTTGAAAAATGGTTAAATTTATTCATTTGAACATTCATTATACTATATAAATGACAGTTAAGTACGGTCAAAATGTTTTACCTGCATCGTTTTCTTCTACAAAAACATTATCTTCCACAAACATTGAAAGTGCACGCGTAATGTCTTTGTTCAATTCAATTGACAAACTTTTATCAGGTAGTCCGTTGAACATCATTAAAGCATCCACAAAACATAAGAAGGCCTTCAATTTATGATAGGTTAACTTTGTCACTCAATAGATCGATAAAGCAAAAACGTAAAAGGCACTTTGTAAATGAAAAAGATAAAATCACTAACATTTTCAACACCCGATGCACCACTCATCATTATTGATGTAACTAGAGCAGTGAATTGATCCCTATGCTTCCGTAATTTCTTTATTGCCTCCTGAAAATAAAGCATAAAACACCTATTGCATTCCATATTCTCTATATAAATGGTCTAGATTGCATATGATAAAAAAAAAAGCAAAAATTAAAAATTAGCATCATATTTTATTTATTTATATTCTTAGTCACAAATGATGAAACAAATCATAGAATGAATCACAACAGATGAAAATCGGTATACATACTGAAAAATGCTGCAAGTCAAAAATTAATCAAGGCGACATCAAATCAAAAATTAATTACATAAGACACGATTCGAGGATGAAACTTATGTATTTTTAACATTATCACAATAATCAACGTTAGATAAATGGAATCAGATGTGAACAAAAGAATCTAAGCAACTAACCGCCTTATTTGGTTCCTGTTCAGTAACCAAACGATTTATATCCCAGCTTAAAATGGCAAACAGTAGAATAACGGCTTTTTCACCAATATCACGTGAGACTTGTTTATCGTCTGCATTTATCAGAACACTTAGTGTGGCATCCCACAACTGCCACTTTTTCAAATCTTCAAACCTAGAAAAAGAAAGGATTTCTTTGCAGATTTTCCTCTCCAACTGGAATCCTCTTTTACACAAATGAAAAAATATTGCAAAAAGACACAGGAAATATACATTGCAAAAGCTGTAATTTTACGAAAAGCTGCAAGCATCGCGGCATCGTCTTCCTCATCTACTGTTTGTTCTCGATGAAAATGCTGTATGGAATGCCGCAGTTGTAAAGCCAAACCATCCAACATTTTCAGATGATGCGTTTCTGTATGTTGTGCTACCTGCAATAAGGAAAAATTAAAAATTTATTAAATCCTACAACTTACTCAATAAAATGCAACAGCGAAAAAATACGGAAGAAAGCAAAATATTTTCCAACTGATCTGAAAGCAGTTATAAATTGCTTCTCAAAGCATTTCTCAAAGCTTGCTTCTCAAAGCAGTTATAAATTATAACTATCCTAAGTGAAATAACCACCAGAGATAAATTTTCTAAATTTCAAAATATGACGAAAAGCGATAAAAACCAGCATGCTATCATTCATAATTTGTGATGCACCAGAGACACCGAATAATCAAATCCATGACACCAAAATATTCAGATATTACATCACCTCAATCGAAATAAAAAGTTACGCCAAAACGTAGTTTGCATGAAAAAGACTTACAGCGACATTGGTTGTGAAGTAAGACATTACTTCTGCAACGCACTGAAGAATTTCATCATCTGCGTGCTTTTCAACAATGCTTTCCAAAATACTCATCAATTCATCCAGATGCTAAAAGAAAAGCAGGAAACTAAAATAACAGCTTTGCATTTCAAACCAAAAAATTCAGCAATATGAAAAAAAAAAAAAAAAAAAAAACAATGCTTACCTTTTCTAACCTACTAGCCATGTACATATCAAGTTGAAAATAGAGAGGTACGGTGATTAGATTTGCTACTTTATCTCTATCAGCTATAAACTGAAAAAAGATATTCGGTAATTCAAACATATTGCAAAAGGAATAAGCCAGTACCAAAATTTTATAAAACATAAACTCAGAAAATGATGAATTACGAATTTGTGAGATAAATGATCAGGAGGAACATATTCTTTTTCAACTTTTTTTTGCGGCAAACACACTGATCAGTGAGATTTATGCACGGTATACAAATACTTACACGCTGAAGAAGTTGTGGCAACTGGGGAATCAGCACTTCTGAAAGTCGAGCTCTGTCTTCTTGCAATAAACGAACGTCTTTATTGAGAATCGATCCTTTCCTGGATATATGAGCCCGTCCAATTGGACTTTCACCAGAAGCTGCTTGTTTTACAGAGCATACCAACACTTCAATTAGTTCACTTTCGAAACCTTCAGCTAAAAATAATTTAAGTTTTTATTTTTGAAAACACATAAACTTTCCTTGGAAGTCAGGAAACGCTGTATAAAATGTCAACAAGTCTCTATTTTACCAATATCTTGACTTTTATTTTCTCTCCTTCTGAAAATAATTTTTACATATGAGATCTAAGAAATCTTTTTTCTGAACAATGAGTTGCCATCTTCTTATCATCAAAAAAAAAAAAAAAATCATTACCAACCCTCGCCAGAAAGTAATAAATCTGCCATTGTTTTCCAGTCCTTGATCATTGGATTAGTATCAATGAGAGCATCAACAAGATAAGCCGCATGATCATGGCACTAGAATGAACATAATGCAGCAAAAGAAAAATTCTAAGCAATATACAATAAAATAAATCAAAACGCAGAACATTAAGATACTAACATCGCCCTCCACAAAGAACTGGACCAGATCAATAATTAACTGCTTTGCGTTGTCATTAACACGGTTTTTTTCTGATGTAAGCACTTGTAAATTTTGAAATACCTGGAAGTTACCCAAGATATATTAAACATCAAGCATAGCGAGGAGACTGGGATATATTAAATCAAATTTTATGACCTCGAAATATTGGTCATGAAGCTCCCTTTATTCTCGTTTTTAATCTTCAATTATAAAAGCTATGAGATTGTACGACAAAATTAAAAAGATGAGAAAAAAAACATTCATTTAGCAAATATTACACAGAACTTTTCCAACTGACTTTTGTATTTAAGAATTCCCCAGCAGCCTGAGCCAGACCGCGATGATTGCAATATACCATTTCATAAATGGGTACACAATCTTTAAGTGTTAAAGCCGATGGGTAGATACGATAGATTTCCGTCAGCAACTGACATGCACGCACTGCAACATCACTATCCTTATCCATGACCATACTAACAAGGCGATCCTTGAATTTATTCGTAAACAGTTCCAACTTCTGTGCCATATGCGGTTGACCGTACAATGGAAGAAGTGCCAAAATGCATTTCAAACGCACATCGCTTACCTAAATAAGAAAATCAAAAGAGAAAAAAATGTCTCACAACTTTTTTTTTTTCAAAATTCTAACCTTATCATACAAGGACCAGCCGATATACTTGAGATACGAATCTTCGAGAAAATGGTCAGGATAGATCGACATCCACTGACCAAGTTCATTAATGCAAATACTTCGAATATCTGGTACAATGTCACTACAATTTATTAAAAGTACAATATTACTTGAAACAATCAAAAAGAAAAAAGAAGTCAATTTATAAAAAGAATAAGAAAGTCTGGTCTTTATTTTCCTTTAACGTAAGAAATAAATGCAGAATACTTTATTCCAAACTTTAAATAAATATGAAAATTATATTTTAAAATCAAAAGTAATCCAAGTTAAAATCAAAAGTAATCCAAGTTCAAGGCAATTTTAAATTATTAACAAGTAAATTATGAGTCAGGATTCATAAAATTCAGTGAGCAAATGGATTTCACATACCGATAGCGATGTACAAAGACACTTTTGAAAATATAGGTTAGCATTTGCCTGATATCTTCAGTTTTATCATCGATCTACAAAAACAAAAGAACAAAGTGATTTTCAGATTAGAAATATTAGAGGACCATCAACATTTCGCCATAAAATAAACCGTTATAAAAAAAAAAAAAAAAAAAAAAGAAAAAAAAAAACGCTGCAATAAATGACTGATGAAACAGGAACTCTAAGGACGAAAATTACCTTTTGGAGAAAAAAATCATCAAAAAAATTCAAAATAAATAAAGTACAAGACTGAATGGAAGGTCTGTTTTTCTAAAGAAGATTTTGAATCTAAAAATCAACAAAAACTAACTTCAGCTTTTTTATTGATTAATATATCAAGACGGCTATTCGGTCCTTCAACTCTTAATTTCGCTTTTTCAGTTTCAACCTAAAAATCAAAGGCAGTGAAAAAGACAAAAATAAAAAAGAGCAATTGAAAATTAATGATCTAACAGTACACCTGTTTTATATTCTTTGCTTTAAGATCCACCAACTCCAGAGCAACATCTACAAGTGCAGACGATAATTTCATGGCTGAAACATCACACTCGTTAAATATGGTGATTATATATTTCACATTTCTAAACTTTCAAGTAACTTAGAAGAAATATTTTATTCTATCAAAATTGTCTAAAAATAACTTCGCAGAATATGACCACAAACATTCATGTACGTCTAAGTTGCGATAAGAAGAAAATAGGAAGGTTCTAACACTAATAAATTTATAACAATGTTTCACTTTTATGAAAAAAATAAGCATTTTTCTATAAGAAAAAGCTGAAGTTAAATATTTTTTGAAATAAGCTATTCTGACGCAAACCTATGAATGTAGATGTATGTCGAAATGCGCGCACCTGGCTATCGGCTAGACCAGTGAGCAGCTGAATAACTCCATCCATCAGACGCTGATCAAACACATAACTTGATTTGCATTTATTCACCAAAAGCTATAAATTCAGATGCAGTTAACAAAACTGAAAGCAATGCTTATTATGAGAAACTATGTGTCTCCTTGCTAAGTAAAACTTAAGCTGAATATTTCCTATTTGATAGAAAAAATTAGAATATAATTAAAATAAATTTTTTTCTAGTTTTTTCTTCCACTAGAATAGAAAAAACTATTCTAATGTAAACCTACGAATATAAAATGTATGTCGAAATGCACACAGCTGACTGTTAACTAAACCTGTGAATAATTCGATATAATAGTTTTTTTTTACAATTTCAAAATCGGAAATGAAAAATTCCAATAAAAACTTGAAAGATATTTAATGGGAAGTCACCAAAACAAAATCAGCAAGCGTTTGTTTGAATTTCTTCCATAACGGTCCTGGCATAACCAAAGGATAGTCTCCAGTGTCTTCATCAAACTGATCAGTCATTTGGCGAATTATTTCACTGCAATTAAGAAATTAGCTTTAGAAATGTAAGCAGTTTAGAATGTAAAGATTTAGATCACACATAAACAATGGTTTCAACCCTACAAAGAAGCAAATCACGACTTAAAAAAATACAGATTAAGAAACAACTTCTATAAATTTACTATTTATTCGAAATAACAAGAAGAAAACATGTAGAAATTACCTATACTCCATAGTTTGTAGCATTACAGATGAAATTATCCCCTTGCATCCACAGCACGAGATAAAGAACTGTTGTAATTGCACAAGAGCATTATCTGGATGCCTCTCATATTCTTCGATCCAGTTATCAATTATTGTCTGAAATTTATTTCTCGCAGCCAGAAAGCATCTCAATTTTACTATTTTCGAGTTTAAAATTTAATTTGAACGAAAATTACATCAATTTACTGCCCGTAAAAATGCGACGATGTAATCGAGCATTCACATCCTCTAATATTCATCTGGAAAAAAGACATCTTTTTCCTTGATATTCTACTGTTAATTATTATTTATAAAAACAATTATTACATGCAAATTTTTGCCATTTTTAACCATACTGAGCAAACTACTTTCATCAGCATCTTCTTGAGAATATGTGCCGCTTGCACGACGACCAACACCTCGAGCTCGCGCACTACCTCGGGGACGTCCTCTTCTACCCTAAATGTGTTAAGGAGTAAAATTTGTTTAGACACAAATCAACTATCAAAACAGTTAGACAACAGGAATTAAAGTAAGAAGAAAAGCCGTACAGCAATTAATGATTCAGCCGATACAGCGACACTCTCCTCATACGACCGACGTTTTCGACCGCGCGTACTCAGTGTTGGTGTTCGAAATAGCGAGTCTGTTGATGATTCCACATGAAATTCGGAATGCTGCTGCTCATCTTCCCTGAAACATTAGCTCAGTAAAAGAAAGTTCACCAAGTAGTGAATCCTGAAGTTTCGTAGCTGCAATGACCTTAACGCATTTATACAGAGAAATACATGTTTAAATGAATTATAAAATAATCATCATGAAATCTCACATATAATAAATGCAAATACTGTCATACTAAATAAAGTCAATAAGCAGGAAAAAACGCGAAACATGAATAAATCTTTACTGAAGCACAATTATTAACTGTTCGCTTAACAATAAAGCTAATTCCTGAATAATGCGGGTATGCTTTTTCTATTTAATGGATTCCTTTTTCGTTACACATTGATTCGCCATTTCATAATTACTACGTCCATATTGCGAAAATTACAGCTTACATAACAAGTTAATAAAAACAGTATCATTTGGGCGCATAGAAGTGTTGAATACAATACCATTTGGAGCCATGAAATAGGACATAACTGTAAATAGAAAAAGTGACTTACGAAGAGTGCGATAAGTTCATCGAATTGGAGGCGCTGCTATCCACCTGTCCCGAAACAGGTGAGTCCACGTAATGTCTGGTAATACCACGAGTAGTCATACGGTAAGTTGTCTGTTCCTCTTCCATACCTACCGAAATATTCGTTATATTATTACGCGGACTTAGAAACAAAACCGTAATTCCCCTTGTCGTTCGAAAATCGTTTAACGGACCATCCTTGTTATTCGCAACAGACGGCATCTCTCATTCAGCACTCTATACGATCCCTTCCTCTCATCGTCGTATCTCTTATAATTCCATAGTATTTTCTCAACAAGAACGAGATTAGGAATAGGTCATGTGTTGCTGACCTTTAGAAAATAGAAACAGAAATCAAATTCAAAATTGCTGTTCATTCATACTACAGAAAAACATAGAGGACAGAAATGATATACTTTCTTTCTTAGAGACAAATGCAAATTAATGAGAATTTTCTCACTTTCATTCTCATACTTTGTATTTTAAAAAATGGAAATAAAGTTTAGCCATGTTTAAATAGCTTCCTGTCTCATATTTCAGTGGTCGAATACTAAAATTATCGGAACTATTTGCGATAGTATTGTTTAAGAGAAGATCAAACATCAAATGCATTCACGTTAGATTTGTTCTTTATAATTAATTCGCTCGTCATCTTTAGACACATACTGTATATGGGTACCAGCGGAATGAAAACTGTTTTTACCCTACGAATATTGTCTGATAGTATTCTGTCTTTCCGTGAATTCTGATTGTCAGGTTTTATTCTTTCATGATTGTGATGATTCGGTCTCTCCAACATTGGCATTTATCTTATGAATTAAAAAAATTCATCTTAAATTTAGTTTTTTTTGTGTTCTCGAAACAGAATAAAATCTGCATATTTGGAATTGGGAGACTATAAAATGCACTCGTCATTCCAAGTGTTTCTTTTTTGATTTCTTCATAATGTAAGCAGTCTTGTCATAACTCGGTTCTTCGGCCCTTTTGATCTATACATTAACATGAACTTTTTAGATCTAACTTTAGGGAAAGTCGGGAGAGGAAAAAGCCAGCAATAAGTTCACTAAATGACATACAACCGGAACTGCTGAAAGTATTGTACAACTTGCCACCCTATTTTGAAGCTCATGTGAAGCACGCCGAGGAAAAGAGTGGTGTCAAAAGAGAACATGTATACTTTCTGAAAACTTGCAAAGACTTCAGTACAATTCCGAAATATATCGAAATTTTAAGCTTTTGGAAGTTTCAGTAGAAATTTCAAAACCCAAAACTTCAAAAAATTTGCTGTCTTCGCATGTCACAGAATAGTGAATACATATTAATTTTGTTAAATTTTACACACGATTACATTGATCAATTGATTTTATACAGTTCGTTTATGGCTTATCAGTTTTTTTGGCTTTATATATGATTACTGGTAGTGAAGGTGGTCTCCTATGCAATACAATCTGTTTTATTTACCCAGCCATTGTCAGCATTCAGGTATATATTTCCATGTTCAGAATCATCGTTCTCTATCTTTCTTCCATCACATGATCCATATAACAAGAATATATTTAATTTGATCGAACAATCAAAATTTCATATTGGCAACAGAAATACATCCATCTTCATTTCATTTTAAAAAAGAATGAAAAGCAATTAAAAGAGCAAAAATAGATTCCATTTTCGGTAGTGGGAATGAGGCTGATGGATAAGGCATTTTCACTATTACTGTATTGGATAGTGTTTGCATCCTTCACATTCACTGATTTATATGCCAGATCGATCATGAGAATTTTCCCATTGTATTGGATCATGAAGGTAGTGTGATTTAATCCATAGTGATCGAACTAAAAAAAGTGAAGATTTTCACAATATTGAAAAAGTTATTGAAGCTGCAAAAATCGCATGATATTTGGAGAGACCAATCGATTGTTTTCTATGACTTTTGAACACTGCTTATTTAACTATAATAGGTATTTTGTTATGAAAATTTACTAGACAATTATGTTTTACAGTGCATTTATTGCATGTATTTGTACTTGCCACAAACAGAAGGTATAAATATCATGGAGGAAAAGATGCGATCGGCCCTGCTAAATTTTATAATTCAAATGCAAGCAAGAAATATTTCGTAAAGTGCGTTACCATAATTATTATTATGGCAATTGACTTTCATTGGTATTATTTGCCGACTTCATTTGAGGGATAAATAATCTATGATATATTGATGAATGATTTTTATTCTTCATAAATACTTATTCCATATTTATTATGAATAAATACTGATAAGTCAAAGTGAAACATGATATTAATTAAACCGACTGTGAATACTAATCGAATTTATTGTGATTTTTTGCCTGTCATAAAATATAAATAAATCGCACGGATAGTGTGATTCGTATTGTGAACTTGCAGCAAGCTAAAATGCAATATATCTAATAGTAAATGACGGAAAAGTTTTATTAACTCCAGAATAATTTGAAAATGCTATCACCACTGAAAAGATGAGGATTGACAGAGTTTAAGGATGTCAGCATGAACTGCCTGATGTTTCTCTATAACTCCTGAATTTTACAAGATGTAATGAGTGCTAGAAATAATAGAAAATAGAACAAAGTTCAATTCCATACAAAAATTGAACCTTCCTTTTAATAATGAGTACGGAATAGCAATTCCATCATTTCAATGCGCTAGTCGTGAATTTGAAACTTTATATAAATTCTCTTAAATTAAGTAAAAAATTCTCAAACTCTTGTCCTGACTTTAGATTTTGTTTTCGATCAGAATTTTAAAGCTTTGCAATTCTCCACTGAACGGAAAAACCAGTTCTTTTTCAAACTTTGATGGCATCATAAACAATAAAATGACTCATTTTGTTGTGTTAGAAATGGACTTCCATCTGCTCTCAGCTATTATTTCTTTAGCAACTATGCAAGTACATTCTGCCATCTGCAAACTTTTCGTTAATAAAGCTTGTTTAATGTTTTGCATTTGCTTGCTGTTTCTGACTTGATTTGATCTCGCTATCTTCAAGCAACCATTTATAGTACACTAGCACATTGTCAATCACGCCACTGAATCATCAAATTCTTAAGTACTTCTTCGATTCTAAATGGGCAGGAATAAAAGTACTGGCACATATCATTTATGAAGAAACATAATCTTTTTTTTTGACCTCTTTTGAATCTATCTATGGAGAATGCGGAAATGGTCGATATTGCGCAATTTCAAAAATACATCTCCATCGTGGTGATTCACAATGATGTACAGTATTTCCTATTTTTGATTATTTCTGAGAACTGGAATGAAATTAACTTAATAGATTGTCTATGCTCTGTGCAGATGTCATATCGGTAATTGTTAATATATCAGTTGCTTTCGGCTAAAGCAGATATTGATTTACCCAACAGAGCTTTTCGTATTCCACCAAAAAATAATTTAAGATTTTCCTTCCAATGTTTAACACAGTTCTTTTACAAATTTGAATAAAGAAATAATTCGCAAATGTTTAAACCAGTCTTTGCATCGCTAGTCTCGTAATAATAGGCCAGCGAATGATTATAAAATCTAGACCTCAGGAAGCACAGAGGAAGAAGTAACTGTTCAGACTACTAGGCTAATATGACGTCATTACCGAATAAGATCCAGCTCCACCTCAAGTCTCGTGTTCTCAGATCTTTCTTCTAGCAGGTAGCATCAGAGTTCATGATGGCCTGATGTGTGATTGAAGTTTGCGTATCGTGTTGATTTTCAACACCATTCGAAAGGGTCTTCAATAGCTCACTCTGTTTAGCTGAATTTTTGTGGAGAAATTATTTAGATTTGGTAATTTGGGGATGACACTTCGTTTCCATCTTTATGCGTTAGCATAATGGTCTTTTTGCTTTTATCGATTAGTCTTTTCAAATTTACTTAAAATTTTATCCTTTTAGCTTTTATTTCACTTTACTTATTGCTTAAATAATCTCATCATCATATTTAATGGCTACATCGAAACATTACAGGAATTTCAGACATGTGATAGTTATCACTTCATATAAGATATCGTCGTAGAAGTAAAGTGTCGGTTGGTTTTAATTGACTTCAAGAACGAATAAAATCGAGAAGGATGGTGGTAACAGCTGTTCTATCTATGGTTCGCTATATTGGCGACATAGATGATTGGGATTTTGTCGACCGCTTACATAGCTATTTCACTGTTAACATTCTTATCGCATTCTCTATCCTCGTTAGCTTTAAGGTAAGCTTTTCTTATTATTATCCCATTTGAAACGGCAATTTAATTAGCATTTAATTCCTTAAATAAAATCCAGTTTATATTCGTCGATCATTTATTTATTGAGTACTGAAATACATAGCTTTATTTGCTACTCATGCGCCACTAATTATATTACCCTACTTATTGTTTCCTTTTTCCTTACATATTAACCACTAAATTTTTATATATAATAGAGGACATTAGATTTGCCTTCTTTATTCCTATCTAATTTAATTTCTATTACTCTCAAGTTCTCTTCTAATTATCCTTAATTCTAATGTTTTATTACTGCATATAGCAGGTGTTTGGTTTGGTAGTGTTTTGTTGTAGCGAGAAAATTTAGTGTTTTCATGCCTAAAAGTGTTTTCAGTCTTCAAATAATAGAAATTTTCTAACGTGCTGCTTGTGCACCAAACTGTTTATTTCTTCTCTTCCTTGTTTTATTCATTTCATTCTGATTTCAGCAGTTCGGTGGAAAACCGGTGGAATGTTTGGTACCTGATATTTTTAGTGGATCATGGGAACAGGTAAGCATTATTCTGTTTTTGTCAAAATTTTCAGAATAGAAAAAAAATATTAAATTTTTGAAATTTAAAATCCTTATACATACACCTTCTTTTTTTTTCTTGCGATAATTTTTCACTAACCAGATTGCGTAGTCACATCTTTTTTTCTTAATAAATTAGATACAAATATCATATTATTTCACATTTGATCATGCGCTTGATACTGTAATTTTTTTTTTTAGTAGCTACTTATGCTTATAATAATTAATGCATCTTCTTTGTCAAGTAATTTCCTATTCTACACAAATATTATTTGTCTTTTTAGCATGACAATTGCATTACTTCGATGGATTGAAGGTTTAATCTTAGACTTGCTTAGAAAGCCTAAATTTTAATATCTTCTTCCCATGTATGCTTTAGATGACTTACATAAAATTGAAACTTTTTTAATGTTTTGTATTATTATTTTACTTTTGCATTAGATATTGTAATATTGTAACTTTCCTAATATAATAAAAAAATGAAGTTCATTTATGCTTCACTTTATATATATATATATATATATATATATATATATATATATATATATATATAATGCTGCGTGATATTGTTCTTCTAATTCCTAATTTGTAATCTTGTTATGAAATGTTTCTTTTCGACATAAAATATTTTGTTTATTTCTTTACAATTCTAAGTGACTTTATTAAATTTTAAGAATGCAAATAGATTGTTCCAAAAAATTAATTCATTCTTATAGAAGATATTTAAGTCATAGGATTTTATTTTCAGGGAATTCAAGAAAAAAACTTTATGATCTTTTCTGCTATCTATCATTAAATTGTACTTATGCTATTGCAGTTCATATCTGAATTTGGTAATGGATAACATTAACTAAATTTTGAGTAGATTTTATTTTCAATTAAAATAAAATATTCATTATGTATAGTATGCGGAAAATTATTGTTGGGCTCAAGATACATACTATATACCAATACGTGAAGTAGTTGCCGGTATACCAACTACGGAGAAGAAACAACGGCGTATATCTTATTATCAGTGGGTACCATTCTTTTTGTTAGTTGAAGCAGCTTGTTTTCGATTGCCTAGTCTAGTGTGGAAATATATGGCCGGACATTCTGGTATGCTCTTGTTAATATTGCTTTTTTGTCAGCTATTTTTAATTTATAAAAATATCTAGTGCATGCTAGAGAAATGAATTATCTTAGATTTTTTGGAAATGCTTTCATTGTCAGCAATGATTTCTTATTGATAGTGGATCTATGAAATTTTGAAATGAGGATACAAATATCATTGCATGCATATCCATTCAAGTCAATTAGGTTAATGCAAGAGCAAATTTTTTTGATACAAAATGTATGTGAGGTGCTTTTATTGAATAGTTTAAGATTTTCTGGTTTGGATTTTTCTAAAAAGTAATGTTTTGTTTTTTAAAAAAAAAAAGAATTATTGTATAATATATTCATTTAAGGTATTAAATTACATGAAATTGTAAAATTATCCTCGGATCCGAACAACATTAAACCAGAAATAAAGAAAGCCAATATTAAATCACTTACTCTACATTTACATGTAAGTGCTTCAGTAAATTTCTCAAAGTTCTAGTAACTTTTTTTATTGGTATCTTTGTTGAAATTGATTATTTTTTAATTATATGACTGCACAAATAGATCCTTTCTGTGATTTTTAAGATTTCATATGTTTAGGGAGCTTTAAGATTTCATCGAAGATTGCGGAAGAAACAGATTCATCCTCATCGTTATCTAAGACTATTCAATATACCTTATACAGCTTCATTTGTCACTTATACATATGTACTTACTAAACTTCTTTATCTAATCAACGCATGTGTCCAATTACTAATCATGAACAGGTTGGTTAGGCAATTTTTCAAATACGAATTTGTCATGATCACTTTCAGTAATACTCTTCATAATATTATTTTTTGATAAGCTCAGTAATTATTGAAAACTATTTTTGATGAATACCGAATTGAAATTGACTGGAGTTTTGTATTTTTCTTTCAGTCAAAAGGAAATTAGTGTTTTTTCGTTCATTTCGGTGAGGAATTCAAATTTCAGTGGTAAATCAAATAAAATTTTCTGTAAAAGATATTTCGGAAGATTTTGATGATGGTTTTTTGCATATTCCAATTCATCAGTGATAGTAAATTCAAATTTCCATTATGTGATTTCTTTGTTATGTCAATTTTTGCAGGTTTTTAGAGACAGACCGCTACAACTGGTATGGTTTGGGAGCAGCACTTGATCTTCTGAATGGTACAACATGGGAACAGTCGGGGATGTTTCCGCGAGTATCATTATGTGATTTTGATGTAAAAATTTTTGAAATTTATATTTTTTGTCTCATATACAGCAGTTGAAAGTATGCATTTGCGTTTAAAGATGTTATCACTTTCAAATAACTATTTTCAGGTTCGTGTGATGGGAAATATTCAAGAGCATACCATACAATGTGTCCTTGTTATCAATATTTTTAATGAAAAAATTTTTATATTTTTATGGTTTTGGTACGTTGTTAGAATTGTGATGATTTGTAGTAAATAAATCCAGTTAATTTATTGTACAAAAATCCAGTTTTATTCACTTCACTTAATGATTACTCCATAATTCCAATCATTAATATCTTTATATCGTTCCAAATATTATCAACTTCATTTTTTCTGCAAAGCTGTTGAAATTTATTACAGGTATTTGGCTTTAATAATTTTCACAACTGGTAGTCTAATTTTCTGGATTACTGTATGTCTAGTGCCCTGTCCTAATCGGAATTTTATTATTCGTCATCTGGAAATGAGTGAATTTCCTTTCGATGCTCAAGGTGAGTATGCAAAATTGGAAATCAAGGTTTTGACACACTTATCTTTTTTTAATAGTTTACTGGGCGAACTATTTTTAGTGTCATTACCAGTTTAATTAGTATTTGTTAACAAATAAAAAAATAATGATACTGTGAAATAGTCAAGATTGTAGTGTAGGTCGGATTTGGAAGTTTTTTTTAAATCTTTTTATTTTACATTTGGATATATTTGTTAAATAAAATGTTGATCGTCCAAAAAGAAAAATTTCCAAGGATATATTCTGTATTTTTCGGAGTTAAAATCAAAAATCTATATTATTGACCGCTTAACCAGCAATGAAAGAAAATCGCTTTTTTACGCATATCTTTCAGGATCACTATTAAAGGATATGAATCTAATAAATATTTCAGTAAATAACAGCTTCGCATATTCGAATGGAATGAAGTCACTTCCTAAAAATCATTTAATCATAGTACCGATTCTGATTGATATCAATAATTTGTAGAAAGCGAGGAAGATGTGGAACGATTCATAAATATGTATTTAAAAAGTGATGGTATGTTTGTGGTTCGAATGATAACACTAAATTCTGGAGTTATGTTTGGTAATGAACTGATATTTTCATTATGGAAATCGTATTTTGGTGTTGAACCGCCGATACGGCGCTCTAGCTCTTTCCCAGCTGGCGCTACGATATGGTCACCACCTGCAGGCATCACTTTGAACTTATTTTGATTGCTTAATATTTTATTTTCACAGCAGATATGGAAAAAGTAGACTCAGCGCTGCAAAATATGTATCAAAAATAATTTAATGAAATATAATAACCAGCAAAGCTTATTATTACATTTCATTAAATTTCTGACATAAATTTTTACATCTTTATTCGTCACACGAGGGTTCATAGAACTCATGAATTCAGGCTGCACATCTATTTTTTTTTTTTCTTTTTGGAAATTTTTAATTTTTTTATTTTTTAATTTTTTTTTGGGTGCATAACCCCCCTACCGAACACTTTTCTCAAGGTTTTCCAAATTTTGTT
>KZ270017.1:271093-387986 GCA_002249935.1 Onchocerca flexuosa | reverse complement strand
AAATCTCGAAGCAGAACTAAACAGTGTCCGAGAAGAAGTGAATTCAAATAAGATGGAACTGGATAGATTGACCACCGAATTAGATGAGAAAAATGAGAACATTTCGCAACTCCATAATAAGTGACTCTTTTCTTATTTATATTAATGATATATTTACAACTTTTTTCAAAAAGAACATGGTTTTGATAAATCTAAATTTCTTTGAGAAATTGAACTTCAGCGTTTCTCCTCTAAAGAAATACATAACGTCACTTCGGGGTTTCTTTTTTTTCTTTCTTTTTTTTTTTTCATTGCCCTCAGTTGTTCTCTCTCCTCATTTAGAATAGCGAAACTAGAATCAGAAGCTATTAATATGCAATATGGGAAAGAAATCTCATCAAATCAGGTATTTAATTTCTGAATTTGCTACTCTTTGAATAATAGCTTCTTCATATTTGCTACTCTTTGAATAATAACTTCTTCATATTGCAAAAATTTTTCAACAATAAGCATTGATGTCATTAGTGTTTGAAGAGTTTTCATGAATCCTTCCGTTACAATCATCTTATCATTTTAATTGTATTTCAGGATATCGAAGCATTACAGGAGAAGCTTTCTCACATGGAGGAATATGTGCAGTTTCAAAATGAGGAGTTGCAACAATTGAAAAAAGTAAAAAATGTAAATTTAAGAAAATATTTGAAAATGATGTCAATCATCTAAATAGCTTATCATTGTTTAAATTCTGATAAGTATTAAGTGGAAAAAAAGAATTAGAAAAAGAAAAAAACATTTACAAAATAAAAATAAAAGTTGTCTTCAGATGCATTGAGAGATTTGTACCTATTTTGAATACAATAATTAATATTTATTACTTCAGTCTCACTATTAATTACCATTTTTTTCGACATATAACTAATAATTTGAAACGTTTTGTGAATAATGTTTTGTGACTACAAAATTGACTTAATTTCAGGAACAAGCGCAAATGTTGGTAAATGAACAATCTGGCCCATCGCCGACAAACGCTACTATCAGTATGCTTTTTTCTTTTTAATTAAATTCCTTAATTTCATAAATTTCGATGTCATAGCTCGAGAAAAAAATTATAATTTAAAAAAACGATTTTGATAATTATGGCTTTGAGAAACATCATTGAAAGTGATCATTTTCCATTCTGTTGTGCTAATAATTCTCATAAATATGAAAATCGAATTAATTTGCATAAACGTAATGATGACAATGGGAATTCAAATTTTTGCAAAAGAATTACGGTATATGTAAAAGTCTCAAAGTACTAAAATCTTTAGTTCGTAAATGTTGCTTAAAAAAATAAATTTGAATTATTCAAAACCATATCCATCTCTTTGTTCTTTTTCTTTTAGAAAAATATCCAAGCAATATTTTCATTTCCAATTAATTTCCAATAAACTAATTTTTCACTGAATAGGAAAAAAAGAGAAGATAACCTTGGCTGAATCTAGTTCAAAAATTTTTCTGAAAAGTCTGAAAAAAGATTTGCATTTGTTTCAATTAGAAAAGTTGATTTATTTTTAAATCAAATGTATTATTTCTTTTGCTTTATGTTAATTTGCAATTTCATAATAAGGTCTCCAAGATCTCCTTAATTTCAGGCCGTTATTTTGAATTCCTTAACATCTAAATCTTTTATTGACAAAATTAAAGCATTTAAGATATTATCCATTATTTTAAGATTATTAGACTGAATTTTCGTTTTAAGGACATCCGGGAATGGATGGTGGGGTGATATCAGAAGAATATGATGAACTGTCCTCAGAGCTGATTACTTTGAATCGTAGGAAATATGAATTGGAGGAAAAAGTAAGTTTTTATTTTGTAAAAGATACAAATTAAACATTATAATTGATGTCGAATATTATCGAGTAACTGATGCAGTCGCATCTCCTTACATTTTAATTATTTAAATATATTTCGAAATAAAGTAATTATTCAAATATTTTGGAATAAGTGAATCACATGAAATAGAATTCCATTTAGTAATGCTATTTTTATACGACAAAAGAATCAAAGTTGCAAATAATTCGATAAATTAAAAAATATATAAAAACAGTGAACTTTCCATCAAATATTATTACATTAAAATAAAACTTTCGGCAATTAAAATTGCATAAAAAAATAATTCCTTTAAATTTTTTCCTATTTTGTTAATACTTAACTTTTGAAGTTTTTTTAAATGTTATATATAACTATGCTCATGTTTATTATTTGATTATTGTGCTTTTTCTTTTCTTAAATTACTAATAGTTATTTCAGATTAAACGAGTGGAAAATGAGTTGTATGAATCATATGAAAAGATAAAATCTCTTGAAGATGAACAACGTAAAACGGGTGAAGAAATATGGCTTGCTAAGGAACGAGTCGCAAATCAAGATCGTGAACTGGAGAATCTACATGGTCAATGTTCTTGGCTACGAAATGAAAATGCTCGATTACAGAATGAGCTGGGAGAAGAACGGAAAAGGGTAATTTATTTCATTAATCAATTGTTAAAGAATAAGATTGCTAATATATGGCAGCGTGTTGTTTACTAAAATTACTCAAATTTAAAGTGTCATCGTTTGTTTTGATTTCTGAAAATTAATTAGTTTTCTGTTCAAAATATAAAGTTTCGTCGTAAATCTTTTTTTTTTTTTTCAGAATTCCTATTTGTTTTTAAATTTGATAAATTGAGCCAAGTTTTCAGAATATCGAAAATGGTGGTGTTGATTGGTCCAAATTCGATGAAATGAAAAATGAAATGAAGCAAGTAGAGAATATCTTAAGAGATGAAAAGAGTAAGGTAGAATGGCGATTAGGTGAAGTAACGCAATATTGGAATGATGCAAAATGGAAGTAAGTTTTGTTTAAATTGAAGGAAAAATTATTTCATTCTTTCCTTGTAACTTATGGACTGATTAATATATTGATGCATCAAGTTAACCTATCAGTAGAAAATATTTCTGATCACGCTGACGCAAGCTCTCTATCTCTAATTAATTCTGATGATTGAATTTGATAAGATGAAAACTGGGTGAATATTGTGGTAAAATTTATAATGGCAGTAATTTAAATTATAAAATTAAAATCTTTTTCATAATTCAAATGTTTAGAATTGGTGAATTAGAAGCTGGTATGGCACATAAAGAATGGTTGTTAGATCAAGCACAGCAAAAAATATACGAGTTAGTTTCCTTTTAAATCCCTTTCGATAATCAGCAAATGGCGGCTATTATTCCGATTTCAATTATTAACCATATATACATTAATTCTGATAATTTTACCATAATGAAAATAGTAATTATTTCTGATTTATTTTCATCTAATATATTCGTTATAGACTGGATCAAATGTATCGATTCCGTGACACGACAAAAAATGTCCTGGATGGTACATTCCTGATTAAAAAGCAACCCAGTGGTGATAGATATAAATGGCGTCTGGCTATGTGGTGAGTTCTCATTTATCATTTTTACATTTTCTTTGCCATTTTTCTCGCCTTTAGTTCATATTAGTTATACTCGCCATACTTTTTGTTGCAACGTGTGGCCAGTTATAGCCAGTCTATATAAAGTAAATGTCCATTTGTTCAAAATCTTCAATCTTCGAAAGTTTTCACCAACTGCTTTCGAATTTCGATACAACGTTACATTCGAATGCATGCATATTTTTGTATACTTTTTATATACATGCGTTTTTTACGGCTCAGTTTAGTTAAGTTGAAAAAAAAAGAGAAGAGAAAGCGCATTTTACAGTGCTTGTTGTGGATCTTTTTTTTTTTTTTTTTTTTGTTGTTTATGCAAATATAAAGCTATCCAGTTTGCCTGCTCTAAAACATGTAACATATAATTGTCCATGTGAGAAGCAATCCATATCTAGATCTATTAAATTAAAATGGCATATGCGCTAGAATCATAGGAATGAAATCTTCATCTCTAAAAGGTCATATCAAGATTGTTGCTTCTATGACGTTGCTCATCGATTTTTCCACTGCAAATCGCGTGCCGTTGCAAAGTTTTGGCTGAGTGATGTTTCGCAACATGATAAAAGGTACGGAATTTTCAATAGAAAATATGTGCGGTGGCATCCTTGCAAATCGAGTAAATTCAAATATTCTGTTGACTAATTAATTGCTTCATCTGCTTTCACAAAAATGCCGATGGACTGGTATGTAAGTGCCTCGCTTTGAATGTTAGAGATTGAATAATATTGTTGAGTTCTAGACGTCTTTGTTCATGGCCGCAAGAATAGCTCATTCACTCAGTCAATCGTGATTCTTGTAATTGATTTGAATATTGGAGATTAATTGATTTGAATAGATCTTTTTCAATCAATTCTTCTTTTAACGAATGTTTACCATGGTTTTTCCATTGTTGAAGAAAAAGATCTGATAGTTTGTAATTTGGCTTATAATATGGCTGGATTGAAGATTGCTTCTTCCTGCTATTATGATTCGGTTAGGTTAGCAATAGGATTTATTAAGTTTGTAAGACATTTTACACAGTATCGCTGTCATACAATAATAAGGATTAAATGAATAATACACGATAAATAATAAAAGATCTAGCAATCGTTTGAATATTCACCATATCATCGAACTTTGAACTTTCCTTTTGTTTTTCGTTCTCTTTCTGCTTCACCACAGCTGAGCTGTCACTCTTTGAAGTTAAATTGGGATTGAATTGCCGCTGATATTGATCATGTTAATATTACTTCGAAGAAATAATATGAATTACAACATTATTTCGTTCCCAAACTCTATTTTTAAGCTGTAGCATACTGCAAAAGAATTCTAACATGTTTTTTCATTCATCATTATTGTATTTTTTTTTTTCATATAGACAGACTGTTCGTGATTTTAGTCACACCATCGATTATGATGTTTGTGCTAAAAAAGTCTTGTGAAGCTGCAAGTGACGAGAAAGGAGTTTGAGTACATAGAGAGAAATAACAAAAATAGGGATAGAGTTGAAAGGCTTGTAGAAGTTGGAAGGTCGAAGACACAGGACTAGTTAACTCGAAAAGCTTCTTTTTATATGGATAATCCTCAGCACATATTAATCATACAAAAAGTCGTTTATCAGGACAAAGGATAAGAGACGGACAATTCAGTCTTTGCAACATCATTCCTGATAGTTACATCTCAAACCCAAACACCATACATGCCGAGATATGTATGACTCATTTTCCTGAGAAATATTACAAATATTTTATGAGAGAATGATATGGACGAAGGAAATAAAAAAGTAAACATAGATAAGAGGGAGACGATAAAAGGAGCAGGAAGAGGGAAAATGGAAAAACGATAAAGGAAGAGAAGGATGGGAAGAGATAGAGAGAGAAAGAAGAAATATCAAAAAAAGCTTTTTTATGTATATAAAGTACGCGCCCATTCGAATGCAACGTTGTATCAAAATTTAGAAGCAATCAGTGAAGAACTTTCGTAGATTTAAGATTTCGAACAGCGAACACTTACATTTTTATTTATACAAATTTGGAAATTTAATTTTAGGAATGACAGCTCACCGGAAGATCTGAAAGATTATCGGAGAATATGGTTTGAAATTAGAGCACCAACATCTAAGATTGTATTATTAAGCGTATGTTTGAATTTCAATCAACATTTTTCGCATCGCAATCTGTCTGAATCAGTTGAAGAGCTGCAGAAAATTTTGAAATTTTTTTATAATTTCAATTCAAGTTAGTAATTTAAATTATTTAGGCAAGCTTTGTGAATTGGGAATGCTTTTTACTGTGCCAAAAATTAGAGAACGATGCGGAGAAATTCGGTGTTTGGGTTGATATTCCACCAGGTCGATATGAATTTGTGTTTATTGTGGATGGACATTGGACAACAAGTGAAAATTATGCAACTTGTTGGAATGAGCATGGAACGCACAATAATTGGAGAAATGTTGATTAAAAGAAAAAAGAAACACTTTTCATCATCTTGCCCATCTGATTTGTGTAGATGCATTTTTTCTACTCCAATTTTCAATGAGTTTTTTCCTGCTCAAACAAAAAAAGACTTTTATCTGTAGATTTCCATTGTTCTTTTATGCGCTACGCCTTACACTTTTCCTCTTCATCTTTCGTATTGATATTTGCCTCGCAGTTTCTTTTCTATCTAACTTTTTTCCTACTTTATTTCATTGTATTTGTAAAGAAATGCATGACATTTCTTACCAGAAGAAAAGAAGTTGATTTATTATGGGTAATGAAAATAGCTCAATTTTCAAGTAAACAATTTGCGGCAAATTTAATGATTTAATTTATGATGAAGCCAATATTTTGTACTCTTTTGCATGTAATTGAATGATAATGGGAACTTATACATTGAAGAAGGGATAGTAGTAAAGTAGGAAAAATTGCATCGAATGATTAATCTATTTTAAGAAGGCAAAATTTATAATTGCTTTGTAGAAAAGACCAAATAAATCAGTAAATCATTATCAGTTAGATATGTTTTATTGATATAATTATATTACAAACAAAATTAAAAAATGTTTTAAAGAAATTAATGCTGCGATTGTTGCACTAAACTCAAGACAGTAATTTTTCAGAAGGTCTCATCATTCAGCAGTATGAAGATAATATAACTGGAAGTTATTTTCCTGAATTCATCGTGGTGAAGTTAAAAAATGAATTTAAGCTGACTATGATAAAGACAACGACTTATTTGAACAAAATTCTTTGAAGAATACAGATCGGAGAATAAAGTATTATAAATTCGATTTTGCTATAAAAAAAATTCTCTTTATATTGGTAAGATACCGGAGATTTTACATTTAAGAATACTTTTGAAAAATTCTGCAAAGATAACGAATCCTCCTTTTTTTTTTTTTTTTTTTTTTCATCAATATTCCAAATAAGATTCGATAAGCATGTGACGAAATAGAGTGATTAATAGATCCCAGTAATTATATTGAGTTGTTAAAGTTTAGTATGAATTTTTCTATTCTTTCTGTGCTAAATTGACAGAAGTCAAATGTCGTATTTATCCAAGATTTATTGATTTAAACTATTTTAATTTTTTCATATTTTTTTCGGTTCCTTTTTGCAGAAACAAAAGTCAACATTTATTATCAAAACTGTTGGTAGTGTAGTGAAGAAAGTTATTTTTTCGTATAAAACACAATCTTTATAATATTGCAATTTGCAATATACAGAAGAAAATATAATTTCACTGATAAAATCAGATAAAAAAAAATATTAATTAATAATAAATCAGCCAGAACAAAATGGTCGACATCAACAATCCAACACTGAACAATGCTCCCATTGATGCTTCTTTCTTCGACTCTGTTGTCGTCGATTTTACAGCTAAATTGAAAAGGTGTAAAAATCATATAACTAATGAGATTCAGAGTAAAAGTATTATAAATAAATTTTAATTTAACTTACATATTGTGGTAGTTTCCATTGTGATTGGACATGGTACTATAACATATGAAATTAAGTTTCGTTTAGAAAACGAGAATTTGTTATGAATTTATATGACTTATTCACTATTAGTCATGAATTACATATTATTATTTCAGAAAAAAAATGCACAAATATTGGAAATAAATTTCAACTAACCCATTGTAGTTTCTGTTGTAACTGTAGATAATGCTGCAACATACAAAATTAAATTTTATATGAAAAATAACTTTTTGTAAAAAAAATTATGATCTTTGACGACGATCAGTTAATCATGATCTTCATATCAATCATCAACTGTTGACTACATCTTGTTTATTATTTCTTTTGAAATATAAGTATTCAACTAACCTGTTGTAATTTCCGTTGCAGCTGTAGATGATGCTGTAACATACAAAATTAAGTTTATATAAAAAATGATTTTTTGTAAAATTTTATATAAAAAATTATGATTTTTCATTATGATCTTTCACGATCATCAAATAATCATGATCTTTATATTAATTATCAACTGCTGACTATATCTTATTTACTATTTCATTTGAAATATAAATATTAAACTTACCTGTTGTAATTTCCGTTGCAGCTGTAGATGATGCTGCAAAATACAAAATTAAACTTTGTAAAAAAAAGTACAAATTTGTTATAATCTAGCATGACTCATCAATTGTTAAGTTCGGATGATGGCTGATAAATAGATTATTTGAATAACAATTTTTTTATATTTTTGTTTTGAGTATAGACTGTAATACTGAATAGAAAATCACTATTCTTATGGAAAGAATACAATTTAATAATAATTTTTCTGAATCCAGAAGCTTTCAACTATGACTGGTAATTAATTCATATGCTTATCTGCAACCCCTTTTCTATAATTACACTTTCCTCAAAACTATGGTAAAAATACTTGAACACGATAAAATTTATTATGCATAATCTTTTGAAAGAAATCTTATCGATAATTCTACACCTTTACTTGGTATCTCGGTCGTCGTTCTTGGTAGTACGGTTGTTTTGATTTCTGGTAAAGGTTTCGAAGTTTGATCTTAAAGTCAAAATATATTTCAGCATTAATGCAAGCTTAGCAATGAATGAGTTGTGAAATAGTACCAAATGAACATTGATCTCAGTAAAAATCAATGAAAAAAATTTTAGAAATTAAATATTGATTTTTGACTTGATTCAAATCAATGCTTAATTAACATAATTAATTCACTTACGGTTATAGGCGGTGACAAAACCGTATGCAGCATCTCCCTGCATGCCAGATATAAAGATAGTATATGAACCGTTGGATGTTATTGCATAGTATCCTGATAGTAAAGATGCTGCCGTGTAGTAGAATACTTCATCATAAAAGGGTATTGGAACCCAAATCCAAACCATTTGATTTGGAACTCTGCGACCGGCAAGCATCGAAACTGTTGTTTCACTATCACCTATGATCTGAATTACAACTGCTCATTTCAAATTGATATTTTTTTGAAAAAAGAGAAATTATCCTTCGTTTTTTTTTCTTTCTTTTAAAAGCAATGTATCATTCCGTTAATTAAAACAGAAAAAGATAACTTGACTCGAAGCAAGAGATCAAACAAAGAAGTAATTTCTGATCCAAAAGCAATAATAAATAATACATGATCTTGATTATTGGCCGTTTTGATTTCGATTAAATTCTCTGATACCATCAAGTTTTAATTTATTTTCTATTATCGAATTATATTCTATTCGATATAGCATTTTATTATCATTATTGATCATTTCTTCAAGCATTGAATTTTTAGAGCAAAGATTACAGTCCTTATCATATTAATGAATTTGTTTACTGAGAGTTTATTATTATTTGAAAATTAAACTCACATTGGGAACTTACCGTAACGATGTTTTGGTCGCTAGGTACAAAAAAGGTGGTTAAACCGGTAACAAACTGTGACCATGCCATATCCAAATCAAGAAATGAACCATTAAATAAACTAATCCCATAGCCACCAAATCGCAATACTTGTAGCAATGCAGAACTAAAAGCATAATTGGAAGAAATCAGAAGTTTTAACCGTAGCATCTGAGTTGAATTACTGTAGCACGATAGACCCAGTGGATTTTGAATTGATTTACTGTAGTTATATAAAAATACTAACACGGTTATCTTCTACGCTCACTTTTGATACGAAATTTCTGATAAATCATTTACTATTGCTCTTACCTGGAATTGAAGCCTGCACTCTGACCATATCCTTGGAATTTCACTTCTTGATAAATATTTGATATAAAATAATTCAAAAAATTTCCCGTCTCATCAACTACAGTAAATGGCGATTCGGAAAGTGAATCATGCGTTACCAGGAAATCCTTCGTATCGTATAGCAAAGAAACGTGATAATCGATTGCATTATCGAAAATAATCGAAAAACTGTTTCTTTTAGACTAATTCAAAATTAAGCTCTATTGACAATAATAACCTTAAAAAAATTAGATTAAATAAATGTATCAATATGTGATAGATATTCGATGAAAATTCCTTCAACTCTTCTTGATGTTGCGTGAAAGAAGCTTCTGATTTCTGAGTCACATAAGCTTCTCAATTTTTTTTTTTTTTTAAATTGCATTAAAGGAACTTCTGATACCTGAATCACGTAAATTTCTCGACTCCTTTTAAGTTACATGAAAGAAACCTTTCTGTTACTTGATACACGTAAGCTTCTTAACTCTTTCGCAAGTTGCGTGAGAGAAACTTCCGTTACCTGAATTAGGTAGAGGAGTAGGCATGTAGATACCAGAATCCGCTTTTGTACTATGTGATCCAGCTGACAGGCCGTGCACTGCAACGATAACAGTAAATGTGGCATTTGCGGTTGCTATCAATGTCAACTTCTTCGTTGTTTGTAGAGCGGTTAGATTGCCATTTTCCAGCTAGAAAATAGTTATTGCTTGACATTTTTTAGAATTTAATTATAAATTAGACATTTTGCTGCGATAAAATATTAAATATTACAATTTACTGCTTTTTAGATAAACAATTAAAATATATCGAATTGTTCACTCATAAATTTATGATAAAAATAAACAATATCATTGATTAAGTATGAGCTTACTTTTGGAGAGAACAACTTGGTGAATGTCACATCACCAATTCCCCCAGTCACATTTATTGTCATATTGTTTGACATTGGCAAGAAATATACTGTCGTTAAACTACCAGGACATGCTGGCGCAGAAAATGAATATTTAGTTGTTGCCATCGACAACGGAAATACTATAATTAATTTGGCGAGCAAATGATTTTTTCAAATAATTATTTAAGCGAAAATTGTAATTAATACCATTCTTTAAAACTATTATCTCTTTCTTAGAGTGAATCAATTTTCGTTTATAAATTTAAAAAAAAAAAAAGAGTTGAAACTATTAAATTTGCAAAGTTTGATTTATACTTCCCAGAACATACATTTTCTGTATTATGTGAAGAATGTGGCATTAGTACACTAACCAAGGAAACTGTCACCAGCATCAGGAAAGTACCAATGTGCAAGGACGCTGATACGTTGTAATGATGAACTAATATATATTCTGCTATCCGAGCATTCCACCATATTTTCAGGACTCGTTGCATTACAAATGCTCATGAGAGATCTATGGAAGATCAACTGCAAAACATTTTGTTTGCTTGACATTTTGCCTAACATTAAATAGCCATAAAGCACCATGATATTGAGAAAAAAATTACAAAAAGAAATTAATTTTTTTTTTCAACGATTCATTTAGATAGTGAAAATTCAGAGAATGATTTGATGAGTGATATATTGTGTATTACTGAACTATCATTCCAAAAAATTGCAATCATTTTAGTAACGACAACAGGAGCATTCTATTTGGCTAGGACAAGTAAAGTGAAACGAATTCTCTATATTTGAATGTTTCAGAATCAAAGGTAGATTTGGGATTAAAGTGACAAATACTAGATAAAAAGTATTCGAAAAATTCTTACTGTTCGAAAATTCATCGGATCAACCATCACATCAATTGAAAAATTTTTAGGGAATATTATTTTAACTAATGCTCGCATAGCATTCGGATTCATTAAAGTGACACTGATTTTTGGATTTTCCTTGGATCTGTTGCTACTTGGAAAAAGTACTGTGAAATGATGACCAAAAGATTCAGCACTGGGAGATTGACCTGTCAGATGAGCATTCGTTTTGCCGCATATTACTATTGCTGCAAATTTTTTGGCAATATTTCATTAATAATTTTTTGTGAAAAAAAAGCTACTCGAGATAGATCAATAGAATTTTAATTCGAAATTCAAGTGTTTAAATTTTATTTATTAAAGCAGCAATAGTTGTTTTTTTAATTTGTCGATAGTTTATTTTATGGTGAATGATAATTGATATTAATGGTGATTAATATTTGTGCAATTAACTTACCCAAAATAAGAATAATTTCATATCGCATAATTAAAATTCAAATGGGATTTATATGAAGAAGGAACTGATAGAAACGACGATGTTTGAATGATGATAGCAAGAGATAAGAAGAAAGTTTCTTTATCTGTAAAGCTTTCCTTGTCATGAGTGAATAATTCGGTCTTATCATTTTATCATCATCGTTCTCGCTAAGAAACACATCATCTGATTTGCTTGCATGTTCGAGATTAGTTCATATTCTTTTGATTATGAATTTGATACCGCCCTAAATTTTTTTTATTTATATATAATTTACTTTTTTTATTTACTTTTTCTTTTATATTCATGCCATTATTGCATGACCGAATAAACAGTTTTGGTTGCAAAGAAAACGAGTTTCTTGCTTCTTAAAGTAACATTCAATTAACTGATAGATTTAATAACCTAAAGCTTATCAGTTTGATCATATAGTGATTTCAGTAAAACATTTCCCCATCTTTTGCTTTCTTGCGATTAATCACTTTTCGTTTGTAGTAATGAAAGCAGATAACAGATCATTTTTCAATTCTGAAAATTAGTGAAAAATTTTAATTCACAAGTTTGAAAGATTGAAGTAAAAAGTCAAGCAATGATAATGGCGCAGATACTTTTTTAGAATTGCAAAATAAACCGTACTGAATTGTTTGTAAGCCAGTTAGAACAAATTTAAAATTTAACATTTTTCCACTTAAAAATATAATTATTTTTTCTGGCTTATTTTTTCACAAAGTCCAAAAGATATGGTCAGAGAATTTTATTCACTTTCTATAAGGATCTTTCAGAATCTCGACGTTAATTCTTCTCAAATTCAGAGCAATCATCGATATATAAAGTGCCTTTTTCTTGTCCTATTTTTTTGTTTTGTACATCTATTGGCCGGAAGAGCTTATTTTACATGTCTTTAATAAACCTCAATAAAGTCTATGAATTGTTTGTTTTAAAGCCTATGATTGTTTGCTTTTATTCTTTGAATATGTGACAAGATAACTGCAAAGAATGATGAATGATGACTGATAAGTTGACATTATTAAGCGATGGTTTATCAGGTAATTTCATTGCACAAGCATTTTTGCTTCATTTCCAATCCATAATGTAGTTTATTTCATTAACAAGCGATTAAATAAAAGTCATCTTAACATATCTTGTTGCTAGACTAGTCTTGGCCAGAAGCGAATGATCAGATAATGATAAGATAAAAGTCGATTAGCTTTGTTGGTATTAAATCATTATTTGTTTATTTGTCAACTGACACAGCAGAATTCATATTATTACTTCGATTTTACAAATGCATCGTTTTTAATACCTGCATTGATTCCAAATCATGTAATCGTACAAATTGCATGTTATGTTCTAAGGCAAAATGAACTGATAAGCGCGATAATGCAGACTGCATATTTGACCTTTGGCGTAAGAATGAAATTCAAAAAAATAAAAAGTAAGAAAAAAGCAGATAGATACATTGTATAGATTGCATTCCTTCTTTTACTTTGCTGTGAAAAAAGCAAATAAAAATTTTAATGATATTTAAGAATTTTAGAGCAAATAATTTTAATCTGTCTTTTTTCTTTTTTTTTTTTTCTGTAACAAAATTCTTTATTGATATAGATGTTGAATGATATTGATAAGATAGGAATAAGAATGAAAAACGAAGATTTATTCAATCAATTTTCATTCTAAAAATTATCTCATTCCTTACTTTTTTCGTTAAAATATAACTGATCAAAATTTAATTTTTTTCGTAGAAATTTAATTTGATCATATCAGAATTATTATAAATAGATAAGATCAGAAATAAGATGATGGAATTTTTTGTTGCACAAATATCCATTTTTCAACATTCCAAGCAAATCTAAAAAGATTATTGTGAACTGATCAGATAAATTCGAGCAATTTAAATTATTTACAGTATGATCGATACATGCAGTATTAAATTCCACTTATTTGATCACTTGTCAAGTATATTATAAACGAAAATGAAAAACTGAATTTATGATTGCATATTATAATCGACGGATGGTAAATGATGGAATGTTGCATAATCTAATATTATCATTCTTTCAAAAAAAAAATTCTCTTTTTTCATTTAAAAATTTCATGGAAAATTAAAATGAGGATGAAAAATAGAATCTTCGTTAATATGCGAAGATCATGGTACATACCAAACATCTTATAAATAATACGGCGAAGCATTGTGCTTTGAATTCATTTCAAATTAATTTCAATGTTGAAGTGCACTAATTTTTTCCACTGCTGATACTTTTAATTTTTTCGGGTGGAAAAAATATTTTAAGCATATTTTAGAACATTAAATTATCATATTAACTGGCAGAGCAAATCAAAAAAAAAAGGAAAAGATATTGGAGAAAGAATTCTAATAGTAGTGGAATGGTATTGGATATATTACAACGACCACAAAAAAATTTACACAATTACCGGAAGAGAATTTAAGAAGTAATTCAATATCTAGACAGCTGATATATTGAATTTTTCGGCATACCTGACGGAAGAAAAAGAAAGGACAAGAGGGGTATAGTGAAAGGATGTGGGTCTGTTAGAGCTGGCTTGAATGTTGGGTGTGATAAATTTTATTGCTTGCATAAGGGTCTCTTCCTTATCCTTTCTTTTTAAAGTTTTTCTACAGCAATGACATATAAGAAATCGAATTAGATTTAATATTTGTTAGATTGCACTTGATGCAATCACCACTATAAGAATATTCATACTCGTAGCTATCAGTTTCCAATGGTGTACGATTATTGATAACCAGGTTTCGAAGAATTCCATAGTTTCTTCTAAATTATTTTGCATTGCTCTGCAAGTTCTCTCTGTAGGTTATTTTTTTCCAGAGAGAATCATCCCCTCTATGATGGGAAACCGCACTGATTTTTCAGTTCCGAATGTACTTATTATTCCCGCTTTAAATTCCAATTGTTCTCCAATCGGAAACATTTGGATTACACTTTCCTCCTAACTTTTTCGCTACTGTATCAGTTCTTTGTAGCAATAAAGTGGCGACTAGAGCTGGGTCACTATTTGATACCATTCGATTAATATCAATAAGTTGTTTCTATTCTGATAGTTCCTTTGATATACTTTTGCTAAATTGTTGTTTAAATTTTAAATATAGCACATCGTATAAGTACTGAAATTTAATAATTTGAGGACGGATTTGCTCCGTCGATTTTTTGTCTTTTGCTCATCTCTTCCATAATCACCTCCTTTGAATAAATCTTTGGTTACGGATTTTCGCGTCTATTCTATCCATGATAATATCATCATTCGTTGAAAATGGTTCGGTGAAGTTACAGTTTGAATTTGTGTATGTTGCTCTCCTAGATTTGTTTATGTAGCCGCTTCAGGTACCATTGGACCGACTATTAAGTTGACTAGAGAGAATCCTAAGCTTATTGCTTGAGTTTTATTGAATTGAATAAATTTAAAAAAATAATCAACTCCGATACTTATATCTGGTTTCTACCAATGTTCCGACATGTCTTCTAGTGGCAATTAAGTCGATATAAGTGCTACATCGTATTAGTTTATAGAGATAATTTGTAGCGCCTCGTTAGGTAAATAACAATCGTAACTGTCAAGGGAACAATTGTCGAGGATTTTGGGGTGTTCACTTTGACGACGATTGTAAAGAGGAGGTTAAAATAAATATTTTATTCAATACAATAAGCAATATCACATTTTATTCAATACAATAGGCAATATCACATCACAGAGCGGTCAACGTACATAATGTCGTAAATTTCTTTAGGAGAAGTTCTCAAACTTGGGTAATTAAACGATGTGCGCAATGAAGGTTAAAAATAAATTGTTTATTCAACAGCTTAGATGATATTATAAAATAATCAATCGTAATTGAAAGAAGAAAAAAAAAGGGGGTTTAGGAATTTTTGATCGATATAAAGAAGAAAAAAATTGATAAGTAGATAGTCGAACGTGAAGAAGGTGACAATTGTAACGATTATAGTAGTGTTGAATGATGATTTGATTTAGTGGACTAAATTTATATAGTTTTTGAAGTAGGAGTGGCACTTTACAATAATCACAAAAAAATTTTTTTTTGTAAGAGATAATTTGAGATATAATTATTCTAAATGTGCACTAAGCTTAATATTATAACATTTGATAAATTATAGGAAGTAAAGTTAAGATGCACTTATATTGAGTAAGTCTTTACAATTAACAGATCACCGGAAATAACCTTAAAACGTACTTGGATTGAAGAAGATTTTACAACTGATGGATTAGCGGAAATAACTTCAAGATAATTTTAGATTAAGTAAAATTTTTACAATTGATGAATTAGGCGGAAGTAACTTTAAAATGTATTTAGATTGAGGAAGATTTTACAACTGATGGATTACCGGAAATAATTTTAAAATATACTTAGGCAATTAATTTAACACAAGAATTATGAAACATATTTGAAAGAAATTTAAGATTAAATGAATTAAATTCATATTACTTAAATGTAGAAAAGTAAATACTTCGAATGTTTCGACAAATGTTTCGACATCGAGGACTTTCTTCATTATGAAATAATTTTCTGGAGTTATATCATAGCCTCTAATGGCCTGCGATGCGTGTCCTTTTAGACATCCCATTAAGTAGTTAAGTTTCTGAATATCTGGAATGTTTTGTTGATGTACTGCTGCATCGAAACTGCTCCAGAATCCTCTCCATTACCATTGAATGTGGGTATGGCAAATTCACTGTTTGATTTTGCGCCACTTTTGATAATTCCTTTTGCTGAGTTAGTTCCTCCTTTGTCTAGTATTGACCCAGGCGTTGGAGCACTAACTCGCAGTCATTTTTATACATTTTTAAACTATAACTGCTTCTTTGCTTTCGTTTATTAAATTTAAAATAGCTCTTTCATCGTTGACCATTTGAGCGTAATTTTCTTCTTCTCGTCTTATAATGGTCGGGAGTTGCTGGATGTACATTCTGCATTGATAGTTTCGAGTGTGCCAATGTGTAATTCGAGACGCATGATTTTTTCTTCGATCATTCTTTACCTAACCTCGTACTGCTGTTGGATTTCTCCTCTAGCCACCATTTGGTCAGCGGTGATAAGTCCATTTTTTTGACTTCTTCGAGAATTTTTTCGATCTTTTCCTTCGTCTATTGCGCACCTTTGATTGTTACGGACGACATCCCAGCAAAAAATTTCTGCTGGGGATTTTGGGGTGTTCACTTGGACGACGATTGTAAAGAGGAGGAAAAATAAATATTTTATCCAACACAACAGGCAATATCACAGAGCGTTCAACGTAAATAAAATGAAATAGAAGAAAGAGAAAAAAGGGAATTGGGAGAGTGAGATGAAGATGTCGAATTGTCGATGTAGAATGATAATGAAGATAATGATTCTGATCTAGTAGAATGAATATATATAGTATTTGTCGGAGATTTTGGGCGCTTTACTTGGACGACGATTGTAAAGCGGGGTAAAAAATAAATAATTTATTCAACAAAATAGATAATATCACAGAGTGTTCAACGTAAATAAGATGAAATATAAGAAAGAGAAAAAAAAAGGGGATTTGGAGAGTGAGATGAAGATGTCGAATTGTCGATGTAGAATGATAATGAAGATAATGATTCTGATCCAGTAGACTGAATATATATAGTATTTGTAATATGCCACTCCCACTGTGAGTGGCATATTACAACGATCAAAAAAAATTTTCAATTCAGTGCAGGATATAGCTTGAGATATAATTAAACTAAATGTGTAATTAGCTCGAGGTTGTAACAATTGCTGTGTAGCCGGAAATGAGTTTAAGATATAATTACATTGAGTTTGTAAGATTTTAACAATTGCTGAAAGAAATTTTAAAATAGCATCAATCAAATGTGCAATTGCTTAAATTTGGAGAGTGTGTACATTTCGAATGTTTCGACAGTATTTGGAGTGGGAGTGGCATATTACAACGATCAAAAAAAATTCGATTCAATGCAGGAGATTGTTGCGGACGACATCCCTTTGATTATTACGGATGACATCCCGGCTCGTGGTACCAAAAAATTTTGTCGGGATTTTTGTGGAAATTTCTTAGAAATGAGTTGAAAGAAGTTTTATTGTAGTTGTCGAAAACCTTTGGGAGTGTTCAATTGGACGAAGATTGCAAAGAAGGGGTAAAAATGAATTGTTTTATCCAACACAGTAGGCAATATTATAGAACAATCAAAGTAAATAAATGAAATATAAAAAAGGGGGTTAGGAGTGTAAAAAAAAAGAATTCGTGATCGATAGGAAATGCTGAAGATGATGAAGAAGATCATTTTGATCTAGTAGACTGAATATATACAGTATTTGGAGTGGGAGTGGCATATTACAATGATCAAAAAAAAAATTTTTTTTTCGATTCAATGCAGGAGATAATTTAGGATAAAATTAAACTAAATTTGTACTAGGCTTCAGATAATTTAGGATATAATTAAACTAAATGTGTACTAGGCTTAAGATTGTAACAATTGATAGATTATCGGAAATGACTTTAAGAGGTACTTAGATTGAGTAAGATTTTAACAATTGATAGATTAAAGGAAATGACTTTAAGATATAGTTATACAATTAATTTAACGCAAGGATTATTAAACCATTGCCGAAAGAAAATTTAAGATGGAATTAATTAAATTCATAATTACTTAAATGTAGAGAGAGCAAACATTTCGAATGTTTCGACAATAGTCAATTGGACGACGATTGTAGAAATGGGTAAAAAAATACTTTATCAAATACAATGGGTAATACTACAGCGCAATCAACGTTAAATGAAATGGAATATAAAAAAGGAAGTTAGGAGTGATAAGGTTGAAACTTTCGTGTTGTCAATGGAAGAAGATGATGACAATCTTAATAGAGTTGTGGAATATTTATATTAGTTTGGAGTAGTAGTGGTATCAGGTATATTATAACGATCTGAAAAATTTGATTCAGTGTAGGAAATAATTTAAGATATAATTAAACTACATGTGTAATTTGCACAAAGACTAAAAGAATTAATGCAATAGCTGGAAGTGAATTTAAGATATAATTAGACTGAATTTGTGATTGTGAGAGCTATATGTTGTCGAAAGTAAATTTAAGATATAATTAAACAATTAATCTATCACAAAGATTATTGAAACAATTACCGAAGGAAATTTTAGGATATAATTAATCAAATGTATAAATAGCAGATGAGATGCAATTGCTTAAATATCTAGAGAGCAAACATTTCGAATGTTTCTACACCAATATCTTTTTAGTCTGATTTATCCCGGCTCATGGTACCAAAAAATTTTGTAGGGAATTTGCAGAAATTTCTTCGGAAGTATATTAAGGAGAGCTTTGTTATGTCAATTTGAGTAATTAAAGACTAATGTCAAGAATCGACAATAAATACTTTATTTAATACTAGCTGGATCAGCCACGCGGAGCGCGACCGATCTAGCTAGTATATGGAGGCCGTCCATGCTTCGCATGTCCGGCTTCAGCTAATCTATATAAATAAAAATGTCAATGTTCGTTTGTTCAAAATCTTAAACTTCCAAAAGTTCGTAAACACGCGTCTTATCTATATTAATTCAAAATCTTGGAAATCGGAAAGTCTTCACCTGTTGCTTCGAAATTCTGACACAACGTTGCATTCGAATACGCGTATGTTTTTATACACGCATTGCTATCATCTAAAATTACTTATTATGCAATAATTACAAATCAATAATACCAATAAAAAAGAGAAAATGATATAGAGGAACAAAAAAAAACCCTAGTCTGAGTTCTGTATAAAGTGATAGAAAAGGACGCCTTTATTAGCGCGTGATGATGATGTGCTTTGCGAGGGTGATCGACATTGATCCTAGTTAAGGGTACAAAGGAATGACTAATTATTTATTAATATTTATTATTATTTATTATTCTTTATTATCATTTATTATTATTTTTCATTTGTTACTATTTATTATAATTTATTATTATTATTATTATTATTCATTATTATTTATAGATGATGAGCCTTTTTGGCGTGCGAGAGTAATCGGCATTGGCTTATAAAGGAATGACTTAAAAATAAATTAATAAGTGATAAATAACGAAAAATAATAAAAATAATTGTTGATAAATGTTGAAGCATTTGGTTAACAGCAGTTCTTTTGTCTTTTTCTTTTAATTCTAACTTTATTCAACCCACGTCATCTGTTAACGTTCATATTAGTCGTATACGTCTTGTTCTAACTGTATGTTTTGCTCGGGGAAAGAAAGAGAGAGGGGTATGCGAAGAAGGAGAATGAGAGAAAAAAAGGAAGGAGGGCCAATAAACCCCTCCTCATTTACTTTTGGTTAACACGGACGTGACATGTAGAAAAAAGTATGTTTATATAAAAACGTCCGTGTATTCGAATGCAAGGTTGCATCAAAATTTGTCAGCAATTGATGCAGAACTTCCAAAGATACGTGAGGAAAAAGCATAGAAGCTCCATTAGAATGCATAATATGTAATAGTCAACCCAAATTAACCTCAAACATAATATATTGAACAGATCTAAAAGCATCCCCAGCAGTATAATAAAAAGTCAAAAAAAGAAAAAAATCGGTCAAAATCTGAGATATCAACATAATACCCAACATACTACCAAAATTTCACATATAACTTAAAGTAAAACTAGCAGGCAAAAAAATCAAAGAATTAAAAAGAATTAAAAAAATCTTGGAAGTAATCTCTTCAACACAGGTATCATTTACATTTTAATTCATATAGATTAATTTCAGAATTAGTCAATTAACAAAATTAAATAGTATTTATAGCGCAATCAATTGAATAAAATGAAAAAAAAGTTTTTAAAAAAAGAAGCAGGAACGACAGAGTAGAAAGAATAGAAAGAGAGAAATAGAATTGAAAACGATAGAGTAGAAACCACTGTCGAACACAGAGGAAGAAAATGCTGTACAATATAATGCATCAACTAAATCGTGGAGTATATATAGTAGTTGTATATTATAATGATTAGAAAAAAAATGATGCAGTTGTCGGAAGTAAATTTAAGACATGATTAATTGCCTAGACAGCTAAAAAATGTAATTAATTAAATGTCTAGACAGCTAATATTTCAAATTTTTCGACAATCCTATTCATATCAGTATGATGAAGCAGAAATTCTTCCTTCTCAAACAATATGCTTTTTAATTCTTGATATTCAGAAAAAATCAACTATGAAATCAATCTTTTAAGTTTAATAACTAATTATATTTCAAAGAATTGTAGTGAGAAGAGACTTACAATTATTCCTTAGCAATTTAGATAAATAGATCTGTCAGTGGAGAGAAACTCAGTTGAATTTTCACTGATTTATAAGCAGTTGTTTTATTGCACTTGTATATCCATCCATCAATAATTTCTCGCAGTGTAATGAATCTTTTTTTTTTTTTTTTTTTTTTTCAAATTTTAAAGCGAAAGCAGGATGAAGGAGAAGATAATATAAATGGAACAAATGGAAGTATGGTTTGATAAAATATAAATTACATGTGGACTGATGAAATATAAAAAAATGATAAAACGCAAATTAAATCTGTGGAACTGAAATCATTTGCCGTTATTCTGCGATTAAATGAAGAATGAAGCATTTTAAATGAACGCAGCAACGTTATTCTAGTTAGAAATATTTATAAGCTTGGATTTATATTCAACTTTTCAGACAAGAATCAATAAAATGCCATTGTTTACTATTGTCCAGCTTTCGAAAGTTTTTTTCTATTTCCCATTATTATATACAACGATTAAAGATAATGCTATTTCGATTTTAAACTGTTTAAACTACCGGACTTGAAGAACAATAAATCCATAATTTATTTTTTTTTTAAGGAAAAACTTTCTCCTTACAGATTTCACTGGGCAAACTTCTTTTTTTTGAAGTTCGAGTGAACAAATAACATTAAACTTTATAACATTTATATTGTGGTTAAGTATAAATGTTATGTTATTATCATTTAGCTACGAAACTGGCAGCAACTTTTTATTTAAATTTTTAAAAAATAATTCATTTGAAATTCTTGTGGAGATGAATTTGACAGCAAAACAGTAAAATCCGCAAATTTGATTCGGCATCGAATTTCGCTGATCGGAAAAACCGTTTTCACCGAAATATTTCGAAATGTTTTGTCCAGAAGAAAAAAAAAAACATACGAAATTACGGAAATGAAAGAGAAACAACATTATGCGGTTAATTATAAATTTAGTCTGCTAGTAGGATTTAAATTTAATCTGATGGTAGAACTTCTCAGAAAACTAAAGAGCATTTTATTTAAATTAGAATTCTCATCAGAAAAGGACCATCTTACTTAAATTAAATTCTCTCACTTAAATTAAATTTTATCTTAATAATTGTATTATCATATCATTTCATTTATTTCTTTTGATTTCAAATTTCATCAAGATACATCTCGCTGGCATATCAAAATGTACTGTGAAGAAGTTCATTTAACTTTTCAGTCAAATTTATCAATTTATTTTTTCTTTAAAACCATATTTGAGGAAGTCATTGATGATTGTGAATACGTGGATACGATATTGTTTCAAACAGCTGTTGATTATTTGCATTGGTTTTCTAAATAAGTTTTAGAGATTCATAAAGACAGCAATTCAAGTCTTCATATAACTGTATGTAATTTTATATAAATGATTTTCGACCAAGTCACTGGTGAAAATTCGACACGGATAAAAGATATATTCGGTGTGATTAAGAGTTGAAACGGATTGGAATCCGATACTCATACATGGATTTATCTGTACAGAACATTACAATAGCTAAGTATTGACGATACCCAGTTATTTAACGTGCAGCACTCACGTTATAGTTGCTGAAATCAAGAACCATGAACCACGTATGACTTTTCTCCTATGCCAAGCGAATCCGATAGGGTTTTGCGAATTTCGAAAACTTTAAGCAACAAAAACTTGATTTCCTACTAAATACCATAATTTTTGGCTGCTGATCCACAGATAAATGTGGGAGTTACTTGCTTCTGAAAAAAGTTAAATATCATACGATGTTTTGGTATGTGAGAAATTTATTTATGGTTAAAATTGCGTGCTATCTGTCGGGATCGTTCTTGGAATAGTAAAAGATCAGAAGTGAGGAAGCAATAGTAGATTAGAGAGTGAGAAGCAAAGAAAAGTCAAAGGTTAATTGAAGAAGAAGTAAGAAGAATATGTTTCGATGTTTATTTGGTACTGACAAAATAAACAGCTGAGGAAAATCTGACAACAATGGAGGATGACAAGCACTTCTGGGTGATAAAAGGGAACATAAGTAAATTGAAGAAATGTGTGACAGTGAGTTAATGAGAATTGAATTGATAACCGTAGAAACACTGGTGACATTCCCAAGAAGACTGTATCTGTGCCTGAATTATGAAAGACACAGATCATTGGATGTATGTACCCAATACTCTCAGACAGATGCTCTTCATCGAACGATATCAATCCCCCTTTCCCTATTTGTTTGCTGCTGTAACGATGTGATTATTAGCGATTCATTCAAATCAAAATGCTCGATATTTTTGTTTGATAATTGCTCAATATTTCGTTACCGAAGTTGAACCACTAAAATTGATCTAATTTGGAAGGATTTTAAAAATGAAATATATCGGTCTTTCAGATCATCATCAAATACAAGTGAACCATTCTATAACAGTAAAAACCAATCCATAGGCTATCCTGAAATTTTTTGCCACAGCGATTTGTTTAATTATTTTTAAAATATGAAATAATCTCGTGTTCGTTCTCACTCGATCCATCCATCAATTTCTGGAAGGATTCTGGAATGATCATTGGCCAATCGTGATATTCTGAAAAGAAATCTATAACTCGTCCTGAAATTTCGTCAAAACGATTTGAATGATTACTTTCTCCTCAATAACTCCTTTGGTGAATCTCTCGTCTGCCTCACTCAATCCATCGATCATTTTCTGGAAGGATCCTGAAGCGATATCCATCGAGATCAGGCTGGAACAGAGAGGAGCAAGCAGGAGCAAAGGACGATTATGCTAGCGGAGGAGGAAGCCATCCATCGCCCTCTTCTCCCCCGACACGACGCGGCTGCTCCTGCGCTGCTGTGCGCCGTCGTCTCTTCCGTCCCGACCCGACCGACCTTTCCCTCCTCCCCCGTCCATCGATAGTATCAGACGTGCAGGTGGCTCACATTCCCTTTGCTCCCTTTCTCACCGCTTCTTCATCGATCCATATCCCCATACTACACCCATTCTTCTTCCACTTTTCTGACCCTGAGAATTATCGATCGGTTTGGTGATGTATTGGATGCATCTCTTCCCATCTCATCTATCGATCGATCCATTTCATCTGATCACTGGATCGACCGTGACCTCTTCATGTCATTCCTCCATCCTAACCAGCATCACTTATAAATCGATCGATTATCGTCCATTCTCCCGCCTGTGGATGTTATAAATCATTCACACTCGATTGCTATACCATCAAGTTTAGTTTAGATGTTAGCTTGTTTCATAATGACCTCGAATGGCGCTAAGAATTTTTCGGAGCGTTGAGGGATTGGCTCTTCGGTGACATTAAAGTTATGCTAATTTTTCGATTATACGAGGAATACTGTAGTCGATATATCTGAGATTGACAGCAACTCTGAGGAATATAGTATTTTTTAATATCAATGTTTTTTGAATAGTAAATTTCCGGAAAACACTTTTGGAAAATGAATCGATTAAATATTCAACTTATCCGTGTAAATATTCGATATGTGATTTCATGTCATATTCTTAATATCATTTGAGTAATGGGTGATGTAGGGACGGAGTTTTGTTTCGATAACCCAATGGTATTTTGGAAGAATTTTCGATATATTAACTTCACGAATCTTAGAATTCACATATCCGTGAATTTAATATCATCCTGATAATTTTTGTAAACTTTAGTAATCCATAGAATCAGTTGATTTGTTTGACGGTAAATTTGAATCTATCTATATCTGTCTAAATTTTTCTCAGATTTTGGCGCCTATTCCTCAACCGATTTCCGGTACAAATTATTTACACTGTTATTATTCAATACTGAAAATGTTTGATTTTAAGGAAGGGATGGACGAAGAACCGTCATCATCATCAGAAAATCCAAACTCAAACGGTACAATATGCTCGGATGAAATAGCACCAGCAATTCTTAGTACCAGTGGTACTTGGTTACGCCTTTCCATGCCATATTTCCCCAAGAAAAGCGTAGTTTGGCGTTATTTCGATCTCTACGAATCAGATGGATATAGTCGAGCTGATACAGAAAGGATCGTCAAATGTCGTCTGATAACTTGTATGCGGAAAGAATTACGTTTGGATGCTCAATCATCTACTAAGGGAATGTGGGAACATTTACGTAACAAGCATCCCGATGAGGCGTTAAAATGTGAAAATGGCTCGATAGCTCCGCAAGAAGAACGTAAGCTCTTTTTTTTTTTTGTCAAACTTTCTGACTAAAACATTGTCATTTGTATATTGAATATACAATAGGCATTCAGTATTTTCTCAAAAAAAAAGAAAAATCAAGACATAGATATTATATTTATCGAGCAAAGAAGGTTCGGTGTGGTAAATGTAAAAAATATAGTTCTCATATAGTTCAACTCATTAATTTTTTTTTTCTTTTTTTTTTGCAATTAGTTTGTCAATTGCATTTGTATTGATAATTGACTAATATATTTGTTTTTTGCAGCAAGTAATACAGGAGCGATGGAAAGTGCAGCAGCTACAAATCAACAAATTTTGGTTGCTCCGAATCCTCCTGTATCTGATGTTTATGCGCCGTACTCCTCATTAGCTGATGAGAAAAAGTATGAAACAATCCATCGATTGATTGGAAAATTATTAGCAAGTATGCAAGAATGTCAAGATCGAGTGCATATTAGCGAACAGTATACCTTACTTTCATTTGCTGATTACGCTCGGTTGCTCAGTAAGTCTTCGTGATATTTTAGAAAGTGTTTATCTCTATTGTATCATTACCAGCAATTCACTTTGTTAGGAAAATATAGATGAGTTTTCAAAAGCTCTGGATAATCTTTATACTTCATGTTAGATTGTCTTATTTTTTCAACCTGAACAGTTCTATTCCACTACTATGAGTTAATCCAGTTTTTTATTATTTGGATAATATGAGATATTTCCTGAAGTATTTCTTCAACAACAGTTAGTAGATTATTGCTTTCACAACATTTCGAGGAAGTGATGATTCAGAGGTGTGAGTTATTTTTTGTGGATATTCATATGAATGAATTTTGTGTTCTCATATGTATTCCAATTCATTGCAAAGTTTTACGATTACAGCGACAAAAAGATGGTATTCACATACATTGAAGTAAATATAATATAAGGAAATGGAAAAATTTTGGAACTTTAATGGTTTCATTGGATTCTTCTTTTATAAGGCACTATTTGCTTATATTGCTAGCGATATATTCGGTTTTCAAGTCTGGAGATTATTTCATTATACATTTATTTGTTAACAAATTGTACATCTTGTTTTGCAGCAAAAGCGAAAACAACAACACAATTTGTATGTCGCGACGCACCGATGATATTGCCTGAGCCAGGAACAATAGTAATCTACGATAGTAAAGATAACAGCGACCTAGATATAGATATGCTGCAGGTTAATTTTGAGTAATTTAACTATTATGATTTGAAATAACCTTTCTTTTTATTATTGTGATGATGTAAACTATCATAATTGGAAAGAACTGAGCATATTTTCATTGAGTTATGGTAGTGTTCGATATTATAGGAAAGTTTTCAAATTCAAGATACCACTTGACCTGTACATTTTGAACCTATGCTACAAATATATTGGATGAATTTCATTACAGATACGTGAGCATTTAAGGCAAGATGGTTATTCATTTGATAACAATGACAGCGGTTTATTGCCCGATAATTTGTACATAACGCGGTTTTTCAATGGGAATGGAGACGATTTTGAGGATGGCCGAATCATGTATTTTTTTTATTTATGTGTTTTGTAAATTATGAACTTTAATTAGAAGTTAGATAGTCATTTCTAGTATCCATAACGGAATGTAAATCGATTAATCAGCACAACTGAATTTCAAAAGAAATTATTTATAGTCATAACAGAAAACCCAATGAAATCGTGATAATAGGAAGAACGTTTCACAGGCCATTCATTGCTAGCTGTTCTAATAAAAATTAAATTTGCAGGCGTTACGAAGTTACGACTACATTTGAGGATGCGGGTTATGTCCTATTTCATTATGTTAAGGGTACAAAATACGAAGTGGAATCAACTGGGAGTACTGATGAAATACCTGTTCATTGTTATAAGCCAAAAGCTGGACGTTTGAGAAGAGTTGGTTTTGCAACTTGTAGCCGTTAGTTGCTTACTATCCATAATTTTAAAGAAACTGTTTTTATCATCCATGTTTTCAGTACTGTCGGCTAGTATAGTTGATGCATTCGTGGAATATTTGGTTATATCTGTAAAAGAAATGATATGCTGTGAGAAAATGTTTCACTGAAATTAATGATATCCACATATGTGAAGTGAAATTTTAAGAAATTATTATATCAAATTTTGTTTTTTTCTCTTCATCTCAAGTACGCTTTTTAGATTGATGAGAACAGGAGGAAAGCAGATGTTTCACTGAATCGTGGATCACCAGTTTCACAGCTACCAGTTAAAATTAAGCGAAATGAATTAGATGGGTTACAAGCAATCGCTGGATGTTTGCCACCGGGTTTCCAGACATTTCTAGACAAAATTAGAATGGAAACAGATAGAGATGAAAATCTTAATGGTATGGATTTGTCTTTTGAGGAAAATGTAGAGGCTATTGGAAGTGGATTGGACGATTCGCAAATTGAGGATAATTGCGTCGGTATTACTGGGCTGTTGACATCATCTTATCCAAACAGAGATCTAAAACAAACACTGAGTGTACATGACGTAAAAACCGATACAAAAGTGGAAAAACGTGTTATGAATATTCTGAAAAAAGCAGTTCGTGATCAGCGTCGAAGTAAAGTTCATTATTTGGCCCGAAGAACGAAAAATGTGAATTGGGTGAAAGTTGCAGATCAGTTACAGAAAAAAGCGGTTATGATAGCTGCTGTGGCGAGTAATGGTGATGCGAAAGAGACAGGGAATGTGATAACGCATGAATTTGAGGAAGAAGAGGAAGAAGGACATGATTGCAAGAATGATATTAATGATGATGGTGATGATGATGATAATAATGATGGTAATGACAACGATGGTAATAATGAACATGTGAATATTTTCCCAAACTACGATGATTCACCAAATTGTAATGCCCACTTATTGAATACTTTGGATAGTAGTGAGATTTAAACATTTCTCTAATGCCAAAAATATGAAAAATGTTTTTCGGTCGCTTCGTTATTTATAGAGTACATGTTGTAATATTATTCAGTTTATCGGTAAGAAAATTTTTCATGGATGAAATTGGTTAATGAGAGTTTCCGAATTATTTTTGGAAAATTAGGTAATTTATTACGTCTTTATTTTTTCATGTTTTCATTAATAGGTTATCGATTTTGCAGTCTTCTTTCTTATAAGTATAATGAGGTACTTCCATAAAAAATTAGTCTTCTGCAGGTATCGGATGCTACTAGTTAATAAGATACCTAAAATTCAAAAATTATTTTGATGAAGAATTCAATTAGAAATCATAATTATGGTTAAAATTAATTTTCCATATGTTGTATAAGAGATGAGTAAAGCATATATTTTATCCCGGAGTTTGATTAGTGTTTACTGACTACCGTATAGCATCCAGATTGCCTTTAATATGTAAGTATATCGATATCGTTGATTTCAAAATTGAATTAATTTCATTTTACTATAAAAGAGTTAGAAGTGGGAAAGCTTGGAAGCATTTATTGATATCGATAAGTATTGCTAGAAGTGCATTTTGCGGATAACAAGTTGTAAATTTGTAAACAAGTCTCTAAAAAATAGCATTTAATAACTTAATGTTGAGAATATTCTGATTATTAAATTTATTTTTTTCTTCAACATTATTCTATCACGTTGTTCATTGGCTTCGCCATGATCGCTTGATTCTCAGGGCATGTTTTTATTATTAGTGAAATGCGAAGAATTCCAAGCTTGTTCAAGAAAGTTAAGTGCGTCATTACATTTGTGAGGTTGGAAGATTGTCGGTATAACGAGTAAACTATATATGTTGCTCCATAGAGTCCACTTTTCCCTGAAGTCTTATTTAATATTTGCTGATGATGTTATCGATTTATTTTAATTATAATCACTTTGAATATGCGTACTTTCTTCAGTAAATTATCTGTAGATAATGCGGCATTGGAAGATTCCACTAAGTACGTTTGTTTGTGGGCTGTTTCCGATTAAGTTAGGCATTTCCATCTTTATCGTTAACCCAATCATTATTTTTATTAACAAAGATGAAATATTTTAGTAAAACAGGAAAGTATAAGAACTCTATTTCTATTATATAGAAAAAAACAGTGCTATACGCATATTCGATAGTGTTGTGATTTTTAATTGTGCATTTTTGCATATTTTTATTGGTCTCAGAATTTTTGTTTCGTATTTCTCTGCAGGTATTCAGGGAGGTTATATACTCTCTGCCCTCATATTTTCGCAATGCAATGGACTGATCTCAACACCGGTGCCTATATGGTATGACGGTCCACCAGTGATCTATATCTACAGGTTATAGTTTGGGCTCCTTCATTCTCCTCACAGACTGAATGAACTTCTTAGCACTAAAATAGGAAATTCATCTCACCTGGTCGGCAATGCCTACTGGAAAGTATCTGGTAATACTATGCGATCACAACTGTCATTTGCTATTCCGTTTTGTTCAGCATAGTCGAGGAGTCAACTCTTTTATCTACAGGTTTATTTGATATTTTGTGCAAATATTTCGATTATCTCTCATAAATATTGAAAGTTTACAAATGTCGCATAGAGTAATCTTATTTGCAACAACTTTAGTCTTTTTTTTGTCCTTCTATTTTATTTTTTGTTGTATAGTGAGTCGTGGACTTTAGCAATAAGACCACTTCTTATTTTGTTGTAGAAATAAAAATTAATTTTATCTAATGACAGAGCATGTTGTTTAATTACATTTAAAAGTTTTCTTCACTGGAATCCGAACAGTTTTATGTTTCTTTTCTGGCCGAGGTTTTCCTTATCTGTAATAAATGCAGATTGTTCAATCTGCATCGCTAACGATTCAGATTGACTCAGAAAAATAAATGATTTTAATTCTTTTTTGTTGTTTAAACATGTTCATAATTCTGATATAATCCAAATTCTTGACATCATTAGCAATACTAAACACTCAAAAAGGTGTTTAACATTGCTAATGATGTCAAGAATCAGATAAAGGACAATGCGATTTCAAAGGGATGAGTTCGCATCTAATTTCTCATTTAGACATATTACATTATACGACTTATCAACCTGTGAAGATTTTTCTTCCAACACACCAATAATTACAAGCAAGGCTTCAACAAACAAGCCGTTCTGAACAGAAATAATCTTGAAGTAATATTAGATAATTCATTTATAGGATCATTCTATTACATTCTCAATTTACGATTTAAGAAGCTCGAATTAGTGATGCAGAAAACAAAAAGCCTTACAGTATCCTATAAATGTGTTCTATTTCGTAAACTATTGCTTTCTTTGAATTTTATATTTTATCTTTTGTTTTTTATGTTGGTTTTTTTTTTCTATAATTTTTTCTGGTTTTTGTGCGGAAATAACGTAAAGTGTCTTGCTTAGTCTTTCCCCATACAGTTCAAACAATGATCATTATTACAGCATCACAGCACACATATGAAGAAATTCAAATATGCGCGGATGAAATTGTCGTAAAAAGCCTTAACCGTAGATCACCTCAACTCATGCTTAATTCTTTCCTATATTATCAGCTTTGAAAAAATACTGATTTTGGAAATAATCAAAAAATTCTGAATAAGACAGGCAATAGTAATTCGCTTTTAAATTATTAAGATAGTCTCGTAATGATTTGTGATGTTAAAAGTTGGACATACATAATGCAATACTAAGGTCAGACCAGAAATGTATAGTCGCAACATTAATAATGATCTCTTTCATCTGATTAGTCAATATAGTTGATCTCCGAAACGCTATTTTCAAAATTAAAGTTGTTAATAATTTAAAAGGCAAAGAGAAACGACCAGAATGAAAGCTGTCACAGACGAAAACCGTTGTCTTCTCATACTCTACAGAACTGGTTAATAAGTCGGGATGATATTAGATTTTCAAAAAAATTGCCGGAAAAAGCTGACGACAGAATGGCTGAAACTGAGATCAGCTAAATGAATTCCTGCAGATGTGATTCACTGTCTTGATGAAGTTGATCCATTTTTTGATCACTATGTTTTTACCAGACAATAAATTTTTAACTCATTTTTGGATTATATAATGAACCGCAGAAAATATTAGACGAACTAATTCAGAAAGCTTCAAAATTTTTCATAATAGAAATTAATTTGTTACTAATGTAAATGCTGAACCTCAGCTATTCGCTTCATATTTTGTTGGAAATGAATAAATATATATATATATATATTTGGATAATAGTAAGACTATATTGTTTTTAACAAATTAAAACAATTGTTCAGTGCCGGTTCTGTTATGGCTTTACTGTTTTTATCTTGGATAATCTTTTTTTTGCTGGTTGCCTGATATTCATCTGTCGCAGATGCGCTGCAAATAAAACGGCTTGAGCCCAACCGGCATATGGGCCAAACTTTTCTTGCCAAACAGCCGCTGAAAATTTTTCATATGATTGGAATGAAATGTAGCTGATGAAGAATTGGTACTGTTACCATCTATCACGACTTTTATTGAAAATTTAGGGCATTTTTAATCCCCGCGAAATTCAAATATAATAATGTTATAAAATTCATCAAAATTTTGGAAAACTTCGAATAAATTAAAAATCAAACGAAATTCAAATCATACCAATTTGATGTTGATGCTTCCCTTGCAAAAATTTTTTTTGTGGCAGTGTTTTTAAATAATTTTCTGCTGTGATTTGTAATGTATGAGTATCAATTGGTACAACGAAGTGCATGTGTAGTCCCATCAAACATATGCAGTCTGCAACCTTGAAAAAAATCATAAGAAGTTTTTAAAATATGACGAATCTAACAAATTTTAGTAGAAAGGCCGATCATAACATCATAGTCAAATTTTTTTTTTTCGCATAGACTACTATCTAAAAGCAAGTATCCAATTATGCCTTTAAATTCACTTCATTAATATCAATGACGAAAGAGGATAAACTGAAAGATAAATATACTCACCTTTGAGCCAATTCCTCGTATTTGTTGAAGTTCTTTCTTAGCATCTTCGTAAGTACCTTTCGATAAATTTTCCAAAAACTGTTCCCCGCCATTTTCCTAACATGAAAACTAGCATTATCATCAATATACCAAACCCATGGAAGTAAATGAGAACCGAAAAAATGGTTCAAGAAACCTATTTCAATCAAGACTGAGCTCACTTTAACATTTTTGAGCTAATTGTAGGGCAGAAACTTACGAGCGCTTTGGAAGCGAGTGTAATGTTCAATGCGCGGTAACCGAAACCACGCATTCGCAAAACTGTTTCTAATGCAGGATCATCAGTCATGCGTTTTGGATCAGCAAAATCATAAAATGTTTTAGTGGCATTTGAACAAGCAACATTAATGCTTTCGCCGTATAGCTCACATAAAGTCTCAACCATATCTGAATTCATAAAACAGTGATTTCTGCAAAATTACTAAGAAATATTGACATTAAAGAAACGTTGTCCCTCACAGACAATAATTTATTTCATTTACTTCGGTATACTTAAAATAATGTGAAATACGAAAGTTGATCTAACTATGTTTAACTGTATCATGAATTGATCTGACAGTGTAAAGCCAATGTTGTTAACCTAATAAGCAGAGGTAATCTTGAGAAAATAGCACGCAATCATTATCCTGTCATCACGATATAAAAGCAATAAGAAGTGTAAAGTATACTTGTGATCCGTCGGATATGATTATTTGCAGAACAAATAAAAGCAAAAACAGTTTCCAACGGATCCTGCCGAAGAACACGAATTCCTTCCAGTTTTGTTCGATGACTCGTCAAAAGATGAGCGAAATGCTTATCATTTTCGGCCCAGAGCTTATATAATGGTGCTAATTCAATACCAAGCTAAATTATATCACAAATTATGTATTGACAGATAAATACTGTGAGGGTTTTGCATTACACTGTTTGTAATAATGAAACAACAAAATGATAAGAAATTTACAGTATGCTTTTTAATTTGAAATGACTTGTAAATAAAACCGCAAACGAAGCAGAGGCGCTAAGTTCGAAATTTCTATTAAATGTAAATTTCTATATCTTTTCAAAATGATGATTTTGAAAGAAAAAAAAAAAATGCAAAATAGAGCCAATCACTGGTAAACCCACTAACCTGAAAATAATCTTTTACAGCATCCAAGTCACTGCCACGAGCTTTCGAAAACTTTGCCAGCACTTCATAACCTAATTGTTCGTCATTCTCACGCCATATCTTCCACACTCGATGTTTAGCAACGCCACAAAATATGTCATTTGATGAAGGCGCGATATTTTCATCATCATCTCTTATCAATTTTTTCCACCTCAAAATCAAAAATAAGTTAAGAAAATTTTAACAACCAATCTGTTTATTCAACTGCTTATAAAAAAACAAACGAATGTAAAATTTCGCTATTTTCTAGTAGCTTTCTTTCTTTGTTTTGCATATCTCTTGTAAATATTCAAATAAGAAATGAATTTAGTTAAAAAATAGAAATAACTTTGATTAAAGCAATTTCCAAAGAATACTGTCAAAGATCTGAATTCTTTTCAATATAATTAGTATTTTTGACTTCTTTGTTTCCAACTGTGCTTGAACTTCCGGTGATTTTAGCATAGAATTACATTCTTTTCAGAAAATTTCACGCATTTTAAATTCAGGAAATCTTAATGGATGTCATTAATAATATATTAAAAGTAGATTAATTGGATGAGGATATGTTAACAAATATGTTAAGCAAAGTTACCTGGAAATGTAAACAGTAAAAGAAGTGCTCGAAATTCAGATGATAAAATAAAGTAAAGGCAATTAAAAATGATACCTGAATGATTGGCCGCTTAGAAGCACTGCTGCCAGATTCAATTCTTCTTTTGAACATTTCAGCAATGGCATGTACACTGGTTGAACTTATTCAAGGACAACAAAGTAAGTATTGAGAGACAACGGAGCAGAGTGGAAAACTGAAATTAGGCGAAATTCGCTTTTTTGTCTCATTTTATTTGATTTAAGAAGAACGAAAAAAGCATAAATTACTTCACATGTTAGTTGGCAATTTTTATTTTTAATTTCCAAATTAAGAAAAAATCAGTTAGCAATCAAAAAGATTCGAAATAAAATGAGGAAAAAGATATTTCAGGAGAAAAAAAAAAGATCGTTTGATACCAGAGAAGAGCAGAGGGAAAGTTGATTTCAAGAACTGAAGAAATAAAGTTTCCAGATCTAAAATTTGTATTTAATTTTCAATTTTAGATATTCCATTCCCAATTCCCGATTCTCCAGATTTCAAAGCCGAGTTTTTCCTTGCACTTCTCTGAAATTGAAAGGTCTTTTTTCCACAAACTACCAGCTAATTTTATTTTCCATCCATTTCTCTATGTCTACACTAAACATGCAATTTCACTATATGCACTGTTTGAAACTTATTCAATTACTCGTTAACTTGTTTACTCAATAACTCTAACTTGTTTACTTAATAACTCACTTACTCAATTACTAATACATGAATCGCTACTCCTTTTTTGCTTGTTTATTGATTGGCGTTTTTAAACGGAACTATTGCGGGAAGATTTGCATTCAACCCTTCGTAATTAGCATTTTTTGCATTTGTTATCTAATATTTAAGTACTTGTTTATACGATATTCTTCTATCGCCTTGATTCAGCATCCAGATCACTTTGTCAACAGAAATCTTGATAAAGTCCCGGTGCATCCCGAAAGTCAGTACAACGATTTTCCTGGCAATTCTCGGATACTGAAGTAACCAGCCAATTTTCCGCTGCACCATGTAAATTCTACCGCCTATAGCAGCTCGGATAGCATAGATAATTATTGGGTTCTGTAGGCAGGCGGTTGTAACGGATAGGGAACGCGCGCGTGCGGATGGGTGGCGTGGGAGTGTGCGAGTGGTGGTTGAGGGACCGTGTGGGAGTGATTGGGGGACCGTGTTTTGTAGTGTTCCACTCTGTGTGAAGCTAGATTTATTACTGTATGCTGATGTGCTTAATTTTGGAGGCGATCAGCAATAAATGAGTGAATTTCAGGCCACAAAAGATGTGCAGCAATGCCGGGAGCGGCCCGAAAGAAATTCGCTGAAAGGAGATTGTTAACGGTGAAGAATAGACGAAAAAAAAAGACACGACAGATGACACAACAATCGGAATTACTCGATAACCTAATTCGAGAAAATGATTCTCAGCCGGGTAAGATGAATAACTGAGGAATGGAAAATTACCAGTAATGGACTGAGATGTTGAAGTATTATCATTGAAAATTTCATGTAGTACTGAAATGCATACTGATTAGATTTTTCTCCCAACATGTAACTTTATTCTGTGTCAGCAGTAATTTTGTTTGAGGATAATTAACTATTACAGAAAATTTAAACATATCACGTAGATAATACAGGTCTTTAAAATATTTTTGTTAAGGATCGTTTGATACACAAATTCTTATACCGAAAAATTCATTCAATCAAGTTAATTTCAATATTTTAGAGATCCTTCGAAAATTGCTGAAACATGAACAGCGCGAAACTCCACCGCGTTTGGTATGTAGTGGATTTTTTCATTTTTTATTAAGAACTTTTCACTGATTAAGAAGAAGGAAGCAATTTATGGGTGGAAAAGCTTAACAAAAAAGTTACTGACAGATCAACGAAAATGAGAATAACTGATATAGTTCTAATTATATATGCAAACAACGAAAGCCATACTTAAGGGAAAAAACGTGTAAAGCAGACATGGATTTGCAACTTGGACTGCTTTTCATGAATTATCAAGGAACACCGTTTAAATTAATTTCTTAATATATTTTCAACTTATTTTTTTTTTTTTTTATTGCAGTCGCCAGCAGTAGATGGTCTCTCGAATGATCTTAGTGCTTCCACAGATAATAGTGACAGTGGTAATCCAAATACAAGGAAGTCATGCTTAGTGCTTCCGAAAGATAACGATGATAATCAGGATTCACTTTTGGATAGGAAGGATGAAGTTCAGCGGCTGCTTTCGAAAGTAAGGATTTGGGATGGAAAGGGGTTTATTGTAAATGAGAGCGTGACTCTTATAATAGATTTTGAAGGGAGAGAAAGGATAAAGAGATTTTCATGAAATTATTTGATTGATGAAACGTGAATTAACGAGATTCTTCTTACTTAATTAGTTTTTGTGCGAAGGCCTATTACAATATTATGGTTTGAATTGCATTTATATTATTGTGTTTTGGAAATTATCAGTCCTGTCTGCATGAAAGAAATGTTGTCGATTTCGCTAACGACTTACGTTAATTAGGAAACAGTCCATACATCTGCAATCTGAGAGTAAATCTCAAAATTTATTATGGTTTCCAGACCGCTAAGCAAGAAATGCCACAGCTCGACAATGAATGTCAGAATGCTGCATGTGGTAAAATTCCAGTTTTTGAATTTTTAATCTTCATTCCAAATTCAGATAGGAGCTCTTTAAGCTTTGGCATTTCGTAACGGTAGCAGACTCGTGCTCTATCTTTTATAACTGTATGGTTTGCGTTGAATTAACACTTTATCCACTCATATTTTCTTGCAAGAAGATTGAACAAATGGCATAAAAAGAGATTCTGAATAGAAACTTTTTATCAAGAAAAATTTAAACGCTTAACTTTAGAATATTTAAGAAAAGATATTATTAATTAACTAGGATGATAATGAGATGATTTTAGGGCAAGATAATGGTACTGATCCTGAATCAACAGCAACATCGTCAGTACATTCAGATGACACACCACCTCGTTTAACTGCTGCGCAAGTCGTAAGTTTATTCGTAATCCGGTTGGGAAATTTTCAGAATCATTTAAAGTCAAATTGATAAATTGTAATATTTTATTTGCTTGTGTTCGATCCTCACCATTTATCTTTTCACGGTTTGTTTTGCAAGTTATCAACATTTTTATTCAGAGTTCATCATTTTCATCAAGTATGATGGATGGAGAAGAAAACCGTGGCGAATACTGTGACGATAATGCATCACCTCCACCTCTTGACAAGTACACATCTGCATCGTCACCAATAGTTCCTGGATACAGAGCAAGAGATTCAACAGTATGGACTCTGCGCCTTAGGAGACGTCCATTTCTTGCACCTCTTCTTAGTGCTGCTCCTGAAGCTGGTCCTTCGGTGAATAAAAAAAGTTATTCAGAAGCGGATTGGGCGAATAGATTGGCGGAAGTGCTTAGAGAGTTACATCCCAGTCAGCTAGTACTAGCGAAAGAAACCATTCATTCAACAGTGGTCAAAATTCTGGCTCAAGAAATCACGTCTGATATATCATGTCTTATGAATCTGATCGAAAATCAGGATCGCCGCGCTGCTGCTTTCGAAAGAGTTCTTAAAGATTTGAAAAAATTTAAAGCTGATTACAATTATGATTCTACTCTTTAACTTTCTTCTGTTGATTTAGTTCACAAATCTTTTCTTTGTTTATATTTATTTTACGACCAGTAGGTGAGCAGTACTCTGAAATAATACTCAGAAATAACGATAATATGTGCTGGACTTAAAACATATTTATTCACCTTATTATGTCACTGTTGATGCAAGCATCGTTTTGACCAGAAATGGATTGTTCTAAATATTTGTACTTAATGTATGACTTTATTTTTTCGTAGCGGTGATTTTCTCTGATGAATGTTTTGCCCATCGCTTTGAAGATAAAAGAAAAAGTTTTCCTTTACACTGGATAGACCTGCAATATATTTAAATGTATTCTGATAAGCTTGATATCTCAATGCATGTCATTTCATCATCAAGCAATATTTAAAACTCTGATGTAGTGTGCGACTACACTTCAATGATTTCGGGTTATAACTGATTGAATAATCTTGGTGATTTGGATTTGTTGTCACCTTGAATCCTTTTTTTCTCTATTTAGCAATCTTCCTTCTTGAAGCATTGCCTATTTTAGAGTTGTATCAACACTCATGTATAATTGTAACATTAGTTCCTGGAATGCTATGTATTTAATGCAAATTTTATTTGTAATACTAACGAGGTTTGTCGCAACTGAAAATGTGATATACAGTGTATGAGGGTTTATTTTCATCTCTATCCATTCGTTTATATTCATTTGACTTTTTTTACCGCATGTTAATTTTAGCTTTATTCGTTTGCTTCTTATAAAGTACAATTTCAAGTTTTGCGAAGATTCTTGTTTGTTATGGATCCGTTTTTAATCGGTACAGTTCCTGTTATCGGGCAGATAGTTTTTTTTGTTCCAAAATTGTAATAATATAGGAAATTCGGGAGTAAATTGCAAGGGTTTGCAGAAACAAGATCTTTTTTCTAAATAATCCGCAAATCTGATTAATATTTCGCTCATTATTGTCGTAGGTCCTTGATTTTGTGTTAGTTTTAAATTTTTTGATAGTAATATGCTTTCTGAAGGATGCATGCAGGTTAGATGGTGGCCGTTTTATAAGAGAAAATGGATTCGTATATGCAGTCATATCAGCATTGCACCAGTTCAGATATCGAAGGAGTAGAACTCACAGTACTGTTTAGGTGTTTCATAAATGATGCAAAATGTATGATAGGTTGTTAATGATATCTTTAAAATGGATTGATTTTTTGTAATTATCGGTCTTCCATTACAATGAGAGATTGACCTTAACAGAGAAGAATGTTATAATTTATTGATGAGTTCTGTATTTTTGCCATGGTACTTTAGAAAGTACTGTCGGACATTTTTAAAATATACTTATAGTGCAACAATATCACATTAGTTTATTGTGTGGTCGATTGTGTTTTCCGGCACTTTCAACACGACATGTGATGGAGATGTCCGGTCCAGGTGATTTCGTGGCAGACAATCTCGCGACAGGTGGTGCAGTATGTGGAACAGCAGCTGCTGCAATAACACAGGAAACATCGAGTAGTGGTACTCCTGCTAAGGTTTTTAGATTTTATTTTTCTAGTGTATCCAGATCTCATAATGAGAATCCCTGGTTTATCAATGCTTTTGAGATTACAAAGGATAATATATACCTGGAACTGCTAGTTTAAATTTTTACAGAAACCCAAAAAGGCGTGTCGTGCAAGAACTGGTTACATGTTATTCCATGGTGAGGCCAGAAAACGCATCAGAGCAGCACATCCTGAATTGAACTTTGTTGAAGTGAGCAAACGTGTCGGTGAAGAGGTAAATCATGATGCATATGTTTTCGTCGTTATTATTATAATAAGTAAATTTAAATTATGCAGCATCTATGATCGTTATTTATCTATGGATATTTTGTTAACTGATAAATCATTTATAGTGGGCTAAAGTATCAGCTGAAGAAAAGAATAAATACAAATTACGTGCAGAACAGATTGCAAAAGAAGCAAAAGAGGATGACAGTCAAAAGATCATTTTGGTTGGTGTTTCTTTCATTTTCACATTTTCTAATCACTACCATCATAAAGAGTAAATATTATTGCAATGGAATAGTTGTATTCTTCAATTAAATATACCAACCAACTTGCTGGTTAAGTGTGAATAGCTTTTTTTCAGCCACCTCCAGGAAGAATTCTCGTTTATCAGTGCATGTGGCAGAAATGCGATATCCAGGCTGACACATCTGATGCTCTTTACGAACATATCAAAACTACACACAATATGGAATACTTCTGTAAATAATTCATTTTATCAACACATTCCGTAGATGATGTTTAGCAGGTGGCAGTAATAGAATTTAAAGTACCGATAATCCAATAGCTGGTCTAATATTTAAATACGCTGTATCTTGCATTCCAGAGTAAGTTGGATACTTTTATCTTTGTTGAGAGACACTGAAGAATTAAGAGATATCTACTTCTTAGATGATGAAATTTATGAATATAAGTCGATTCAAATATACTATATATTAAAGAATTCTTCAAATATAACTGAAATTTGTGTATATTTTCTCGAAAGTTTCGTTTTAGCACAGGGCGAAAAACGTTATGCTTGTTTATGGTCGACATGTTTCAGAAATAAGCGATATCCAAGGTTAGCTAACCTTCATCTTCATTGGTTCCGAGGTATAGAAGATGAAATCAGATTTTAAATTTGTTAGAATTAACACTGATTTTATTTTCTTTTCCGCTTTTCTCATAACTCGTTTCATGTAACTTTTTTTTTGTTTTTGTTTTTATAACTGGATTTAAATTTTTGATTAGCAGTACCTTAATCGTTGTTCAGGCGATTCATGATATATCAGATTTGTAATTATGAAACCAAAATATGTGTATTAAATGATTTGGTAATCTTGCTAGTTAATTTGTGAAATCCGCAAATATTTTTTAGATCATTTTCACTCCTGCCTCACTTACAGCAGCACATTAAGTATAAGCATTTGCCAAGGTGCGCACGATTTATCACACCAGATAAGAAAAGCAAGTGAGTATTCAACAATCGTTTATTTGTTTACTGATTGTATTTTGCTTGAAAAAGGTCCTAAAAGCAGTTTTATTTATGCGTATATCAATTTTAAAAGTGTCTTATGACTGAGCTATACCGTCAGATGAAATATGAGGATTTTGTATTGTATTAATACCAAGCCATGTGATGTTTCGATTTACAATGTTTCAGAAATGAATTGGGTGTAGATAACAAGTTCGTAACATTTTCTCCTTAGGTAATTTCTTTCATTCCAGGAACTTCTTCAGTTTGACATCTTCTGCTCCCACACCTACAACTGAATCTACAAGTTCAGTACGATCATATGCACGAAAGACGCATCCTTTGGTTACTCTCCATACACCCTTTGTTTTACCATCTTCACATGGACAAATGCAAATAGCTCCAGCATTTATGATTCCACAACAGCAATCAAGTAATTTTCCACAAGTTAGTTTTTTTTTTCTTGCTATTTTTTAAAGTTTCATCATTTTTTGCACCTAAGAACGAAAAGCGGAGGATAAAATATTACATATCGTAAAGCAAAGAAATGCATAATTCCTGCAATGAAATAACCTATTTTTTCATTTTAGTATCTAAAATTTACATATCAATTGACACAAGATAAATTCTACTCAAATGAGATTTAACTGTTGTTTTTAGGATGGTTTTGCATATGCACTGAGCACCAATACATCAGGACAGTCGTTCGCAGATGGCGGTGTCGCCATAGCAATGCTGGAACAAGAAGGAAACAAGGGACCTCCAAACTCTGATTCATCAACGCTTCAACAGGCATTTTACTCAGGACAGCAATATTTGCCAAACTCGAACAGTGCTTGGACGGTTCCCAACAAAGGTGCTCGATCTCCGGAATTCAGCAACGGATAGTCGATTTTTACATTGGAACTGGTATGTGCAGTACTGCTTGGAAATTTTCAGGTCATTGATTGTAACATGCTGAAGGAAGCGCTTGGTTATTCATTTTTAACTTTATTCGAACAAAAATGCGCAATTGGGAAACTTAACGATTTTAGAATATTATCTTAATTTTGAGGGCAAAATTTTTTTCTTTCCTGTGCGTGTTCATAATGGAAAAAATATATTTGATGTTATGATGGAATTCGGCCTCAAAAATAGATGAAATTGTCTTACTGCGACTGCAAATCGATTGAGAATTTTGATTATATCGTTTAAAGAGAAAAAAATTTCAATTGAAATACAATTCTGTTCTTAACCAGTTGTTATTCGAGATCTGTTGTTGTAATAGAGTTGTTCTCAGGCCTCTAAGCACGCGAAGTGCATTTTTTGGACTTCCAACACATGCCTTTTGCGGCTTTGAAGCTATTGCTATGAGCAGTTTTATTATTTGTATCTTTATTTTTATTTTCTGACAAACTTGAAATTTTTCGTTGTTTTAAAGTCTTTTTTAAATGAAAATTTTGTTTTCACTTGATCGGAATGTACTTGTCATTTTTTTTTTTTTTTTTTTTTTTTTTTTTTTCATTTTTTCCGTCAATCATTTATGCACAGTAATTGACTTCAATTGTTCCAGAAAATCACTTTAATTTTTCGAATTTTTAAAATAGTTTCAGTATCAACTATTTATGTATTGCCTTTTAATATTCTCATATATATGTGCTTGAATTCGGTAATGCAGTTTGTTTCATTTCTTCGTTTCCAAAAATGTTTCATTTTCTTTTGAATTTTGCATTAATTATGCACTTTTCTTGTCTATATCACTTTCTGTGCGAATATTTGTAAACCGAAACTACTGTGGCAAATTTCAGTAATGCAATCCTTGGCATAATTCCTTTTTAATCATTCTTTTTCTGTTGACTTTTAGTGTGTTACGATGCTATCTTATTCTTCGGAAAATTGGGAAAGGATTTTGGTTCATTTATCTTCTCCCTCTTCTGCTGCTTTGATTGATCAGTTCCGGATATGATGGTTTTCGTAAAACACTCTTCATGTTTTTGTCTTCTTGATTCCTGTGCATTTTTTGTTGTGAAAAGTGCAGGGATCGCACGCATTTTTTGATTCATTTTTTCATATTTGTTTATTTTGTCATGTTTCCACATCATTTATACATTTATATCAATTATTATTAATATTGTGATTATTATATCTTACATCGTTTTGCTCGACAAACATAATGTTCTGTAATCTAATTGTTTGGGTTTTAACTTGCGATTTAAGAATTAGTATAGTTTTTTCTTCTTTCTACAAGACAAATAAAAGCAATGAAATTAGCAAAAAAGATCAAAAAAGAAGTGAAAAAATAAAATATTACAATGGTTACTGTATGACGAATTAAATGTTGCAAGTCATAACTAAAGTGAAAACCCAACAGTTAGTGAAGCAATGTTCTTCCTGCATCAGTCGTTCCTTACTGTTGTTTATGATTATTATTCGACCATGTTACTGTGTTTTTTTTTTTTTTTTTTCTAATATAAAACATATTTCTTTATTCTGTTTTAATATGTAGACAAGTCACCAAAATGTTAGTTATATACATTCTTGTCAAATACTATTACACATTTTTTAACCTTATTTCAAAATTATCCTGAATACTTGCTAAAATAAAAAGCTAAAGGAAGATTGGAAGGAGACTTGATCGTACTGAAAATTATTCATGATAATAAGTGACTTTAACTTAGGATTAATCCTCATTTCTGTAATATGGTGCAGTGCATGCGAGAAGTTGTGTCTCGGAATATATAGGGGTAAGTTTCTGAGTAAAGTACGGGTAAAATGTAAGTTTCTGGGGAAAATTAAAGCTCTAGCAAGGTGGTAGGAAGTTAGTACTGCTTTTGCTTACAAAGACTGGTTTGTCTTAGCATATTTTGCATATTTGCATTGAAATTTTGTGGATTGATATTGCGAAAGCATAAAGAAGAAAGGCGTTGAATTAAAAATTGAAAAAATTAGTGATGGTAGTGAAGGTATCTGTGTGTTGAAAAAAAGAATGTTGCACTGTTTGAAAGAAGGAAGCAAATTGTGCCATAACCGGTCATTGTAAGCATTGAGATCATGGTCAAGTTTAAATTTATTGACCTTTCAACTATGACATTAGAACGATTGGTCTGTTGGATGAAATACGCGGTTTGATGTTCATAAATTATTTAAAAGTTCGAACAGTGAAATACATTTTTCTGTACCTAATTAATTTTTGCATATTTCGTTCGATATTTTATTTGGGAAAATATAAATGACGAATTATTGCTTGAATTCATTTCTCGTAACATCAGATAAATGGAAATATTACTGTGTTTTATTTATTGACGAGATAAAATCTGTTCAGAAAGAAGCGGATTTCATTTGTTCCATAGATGATATGGATGTCTCTATGGCAGTTGATAGAGATAAAAATACCGGTAACGATACAGAAGAATTGATTAACATGAAAGGTTTTAGATTTAAGGAAATACTTGCTGAAGATGGCTCCCGTAAGGTAATCCTTTTTTTGCTACTATTTAATAAGTGAAATGAAGTATTGAATCAAATCAAATTGAAATGCTGAATCAAATCAATCATCAATTTGCCATTTTTTTAAAAAAAAAAAATTTGTTCATTTGAAACTTTATCAAGTCGAATTTATTTTATTATACTGCATTTTTTTTTCTCCAAAATACTGTGTAATCTTTCATGCATTGAACAAATGGCAATGTTATTCAGCTAAAACAGCTTCTACAAAATATCAAATCGAAAAAAAATCAATTTAAAACTTATTAATTGGGATTAGACTTTCGGAAAGTATTGAACGAAATTCAGAAATCACCAAGAATTTTGAACTTCATAAAACTTTTGAAATCTTTTTCTTCGTACTTTTTCGTTAAATGTTATTGTCAAAATTGATTCTATTTCAGGTAGCTTTCGTGCTGCTGGATGTGAATGACTGTAGTAGTAATCAAGCTATTCTGATTGTGGAACGAACTCCTTTTCCTCTGAATAAGGAAGATTGGAATGCAATTGTTTCGCAGTGTTCACTGAAAACTTTATCAACTAATGACGTATATTCAAATCATCTTTTATTCCCACCAGAGAAGTTTGCTGGTACAATCGTTTTTTCTTCATTTTCATCTCTGATCGTTTTCTCCAGATTATCTAAATTTGATAATCTTGAGAAAGTTAGGTGAATTTTTAGAACTTGTATGATGCTTTTATAATTATTGTTTAATAGTAAGTTCCCCTTCTCAGTAAGTGCCCAAGTACAATTTCTGAATGAGTTACAATTATTTTTTCGTCGAAAACTTTGATCAAGTAGTCGATTTAACCAATATTAGAGATCTCTAAGATAAATAGTATATAAGGGATCAAGACGACATTAATAAATCCATGTACGGAAAAGCATATTGCGAAGTATCGGGATCAGAAACGATATGTCATCCATGAAACACCGGATGATTACAAGTCCATCACTTTGCCTCATCTGGATGAACATCAGTTCACACTGAAGGTGTCCTTTTAAATAAAGAATTTTCGATTTTCTTAATTGAAGTTTACTATCAAAAATTCAAATGAAAATTAATTTGTAATGTATATAGCGGAATCTTATTTGCTTTTACTTTTGCTTTCAGTGGATTTTTAATTTATTGGATCATAAAGCCGAGGTGGACCGTATTATTCTCGATGATGTAGATCCACATAATGGTTTTGTGCTTGCTCCAGATCTCAAATGGGATGGCGAGAATTTGGCGAATCTTTATGTCTTAGCAATCATCAGGCGAAAAGGGATTAAATCCATTCGGTAGTTTAAATATTTTATTGTTCTGTCTATTATTCGTTTGTTCTTGTAGCTGCTGAGAAATGATAGGGTATAAGATAGTGTGATTTCACGTTGATGATGGCCGATCATTCAATAAGAATTATAACTGTGTTTGAATTGGAAATTTTAAAAAAATCAAAAAATTTTTCAGTTTAATGCTAAAAATTCCTTGGATAGTTTTACGATCTTTTTCAAGTACTCCTCGTATTAGTTTTCGCTTTTTTGAATCTGAAAATGTCGGTTATTTCATTTTCTTCATTTTCCAGGAGTTTTTTTTCATTTTTTTTCTAAAAATTTTCTTTTTTTTTTCCTTTCTTTTTATTTTCTTCATTTTCTGTTTTTAATTTCGAGAAAATTGTAGTTTTAACTTATATGCAGCAACTAAAAATCGACTAGTTCAGAGTTACAATATGATTTTTCTTGTTTTATTGACACTAAAATTCATTGTTTTTCTCCTTTTCAGGGATCTAACTGCCAATGATCTTCCGCTGTTGGAGAATATATGTCAAAAAAGTTATATGGCAATTAAAGAAAAATATGGAATTGATAAACATCAGGTAATTTGTGGGTATAGGATAGCTTCGTAATCGGCTTATAATTTTAAATTTCTTTATTTTCCATTTCGTAATAGACAAAATATTAGTTAGGTTTAAAAAACTGAACACAATGCAGAATTGGTTTTGACATTATAACTAGAGTGCAATGTGGCATTGTGAAATTTTGAGCCAAATCTCATCAAATCAACTCGTTCTGTATTATTTCCGTTTCTTTCTTTCAATGGAGGTTTTTATTGGATTTTTAACTTCTATCAGAGTCGAACTGTAATGTATAGTTCTCTCTCTAAGGAAAAGAGTTCTTGGTCTTACTAACCTTTCTACAACGCAAATATATACTCATCACATCATAAGCTCTTAAGATGAATTTTTCTTGTGCAAAGAGTCGAAAATCAATTTCGTATTCTGTCCGTGAACCAATTTGTTATTTAGATTAAAAAATAAAGCGCCAAAGTAATGCCTAATAGATTCATCTTCTCTGGTAATTCTTTTCGGATATTTAGTAGAATATTACTTCTAATGTATAAAAAAATAATCCGAATTTACTCATTCTTCAGATCCGAGCTTATTTTCACTATCAGCCATCCTTTTATCATTTACATGTTCATTTTATCCATGTATCATATGATGCACCTGCCAGTAGTGTCGGAATGGTTTGTTTTTTTTAATTCTAATTTTCATTGATGATTCCATCATAGGAAAAGATCAAAAATTTGGGGAATCAAATACAGGAATTTTGAAAATTTGTAATTCTTCATTTAGCTTTTTTGTCTGTTTGTAAAGCAGTGCCGAATTCCTGTTATTGATTTAATTGATTATGAAGAATTTGAAAATTGAAATGTAAATTTCAATGGTAAGATAAAGCTGTGATATATTTCGAGATAGATTTTTTGCTGTTATGTAATAACCATTATCAATTGTATCACATTCCTTACTTTTCATTAAGCTCTACTATATGTTTAGGTTTGAATTTTTCCTTTTATATCTTTAAATACGGAAAAATTAAATCATTTTGGTAATCCTCCTTATTGATTGATCTTGGGTTTTTTCTGCTTTAAGGCCTATCTGCTGGAGGATGTAATCAACAACATAAAATTGATTCCCGATTATTATCAACGTTCTACGCTGACTTTTATTCTGAAGGAAAACAATCCACTGCTGAAACTATATCGTGAAACATATCAATGGTGATATCTAATTTTCCTGTTTGTGTAGGAATTGTTTTTTATTTACTCGTTTGATTGGAAGCTTTGATCTTAAAAATGAATATTTTTTCAATGATTTATTCCATCATTTGATTTTGCTTTATTCATAGAATTCTGCGCTGATATTGGCATGTTTGATTGCTTATCACATTGTAGAAAAATTCTGTTCTCTGTTTTTTTTTTTTGTATATAACGATCTCAATTCAAATGAAAAAAGCTGTTTATTTTTTATGTATTTGACATTGTCGTTGTCATTCTTTATAGATGTTAGATGAATTTTCCTTTATAATCTGTTTTTTTTTTTTTTTTTTAGTTTTTTATTTATTCAATTTCCTTCTTAGTTAAATAGCCGTTCGAAAATTGATTGTTTAATTGCTATATTTAATTAATGAATTCTTGTTTAAATAATGTTGCGAAGAGTAGTTTCAAAATATTGTTTTTTGTTTGATTTGGTAATGATAGTGATCTTGCAGTAAAGCAGTATATTAGTTACTTGATTTATATGCCTTTAAGGTTTCTAACCTATGAGAGTTTTTGCTGTTTTTGTTTGGCTTTTTCAACCATATTTCATTGCAATTCATAAGGGATTTAATTATTTGATTAAATTGGTTTTTTATCAGCAGTTTCACGTTTTTAATAATTTTCATTTGCTTATGAATTTAATGACAGTGTTTTAGTCATTACGGTTATGAGGGGATTATTCTAACGTAATTATTCTTATGGCATTATTTATAGGAATATATGTTGCTATTTTGTCCGGAATGTGGTTCATCCTTGCAAATTGAAGAAGGTTCAAATTGCTATCAATTCAATTGTCATAATTGTCCATACGTACATCCAGTTACAAAAATTGTTAGTTTTTTACTTGAGGGTATTGTTAATAATAATCTTTGATTAAAATTTCAAAGTTTATTATTTTCATTTTCTTAGTAGCTTTTTTTTTTTTTTATTATGATCACTTTTAGAGTTGTTTTAAATGAATAAGCATATTTTAATGCGGGTTTTCTTATTCATCCAAATAAAATAGTTTGAATTTGCAGTTTTATCTACTATTCTGCACGATTCGGCATAGAATTTGTACTTTTTCACTATTTTTTCTTATTAATTGATCTTTTCTTTTTTGAAGACAGTAAAGTTTTGGAACTGATCTGCCTTGAGAAGTTTTTTCTTTAATGACGAATTGGAGAAGTTGCAGATAAGAAGTCGGCATTATCCAAAGCTGAAAGATTTGGACGAAGTGCTCGGTGGTCCTAGTGCCTGGGAGAACGCTCAAATCACGGACGGTTAATTTTAAATTTTTTTGGAAAAAAGGATATATTAAAAAGATATATTCTGTATGTCTTTCTTTCCTTACTTTGCTGTTACAGAACGTTGTCCTCGTTGTTCTGGTGATCGAGCATATTTTATGCAATTGCAAACGCGTAGTGCTGATGAACCAATGACTGTTTTCTATCGTTGTGCTAATTCGGAATGTGCGTATCGTTGGAAAGAATAATTATATAGGTACATGGAAATGTTCTAGATTTCTCGTGTTATTAAATTAATTATTAAGTTCACAGGTTATCGCACAAATAAACAAAACATTTTATGTTTCGCTAATTTAAGTCTTCCGAAGATGTATTATTGTTGACATCTTAACGTAAGACAAAACATGATATTATTTTTGATCAGCAAATAGTATTCAGTAAGTTATCCATTGAAAATAAATAAATTAAAAATACTTTTTCGAATTAATATACCACATTTTAACAGACTTGAATTTAAAGATTAAAATAATGAAGATAGAACTTTCTAAATTGAATTGATCCAAAATGATAGGCCTAAATCTGCCTATTTTTGGTAAGATTTTTTTTTTTAAATTTCGATCGAATTTACAAAGAGAGGAAGAAGCTAAAGTAAGACAAAATTAGTTCGACAAAAATTGCGAAATTACGAAGATCAATCGACTGTCTTGTGATCTTTTAGATTTAATAATGCTGTAATTGAAAAGATTTGAGAGAGAAGAGTAGTATTGTTGGCACTCAAATTTTATTTGTTAATTGGATTTTCCATAATTTTATTGAAAATTATAAATGATTTTTTATTTGAAATTAACTGTGAAAGAAATGTATTTATTTCAGGTATGGTTCTGCAGTCATTTCTCTCGTCCGTATATATGTTTTTCCAGTTCATAATTTTTTATGGAGTTTGGATTGTATTCATTGGAGGTGTATTTATTGTTGTTCGCCTCGTATTGTCCCGTCATTTATGTTCGCCTGTTTGCAATGTGATTGCATTCACCATTGCTAGGTAATTTGAATTGCGTATTTTACCTTTATTAATAATGATTTTGTATTCTTTACTAATAATGCCATTTTATTAAATTTACTAACACGCAGAATGATTTGTTAACGAATAAAGCGTGCGACATACTTATTATTTTTTTTTTTTTTAAATGAATATTTTCAGCTCACTCATTTTTCAACTTGTTACACTTTATAGCAAAAGTACAGCAGCTCGAAAAATGATTCTTGATAGAGGTTCACCGATAGATTGCATGGTAAATTTTGCTTCTAGAAAGAAATTGACGAAATTTGAAAAGAGAAATTCCTAATATTTGTTTATTTTACTTTTATTTATTGTTCCTGTAAACCTTGTACTTGTGTTCTGATAGAAATGAATTTTACTGTCGTTGGTTTTTCCATCCATTCTTTGTGCATGCTTGATTCCAGATTACACCCATTAGTCTTTTTCTAAAGAAGTAGCAGAAAATGATATAAACCGTTCCTTCATTTATCTATATTTTTTTCAAGAATTTCCTCTGGTTCGTTGGTCCATTGTCCTCACATTCATGTTCTGAGTACTATGAAGCTCTTCAAAGCAATATTTTTTGGCAGTTGAATGTTGTGCATGTTTCTGGAACATTACTTAAGGATGTATTGATTTTGATCACATCAATGGTAAAGTTTCGTTTTTATTATAACATTATTTATGCTGCACTATATTTTCGAATTTTTAATGCAAGATTAATAAGTTATTATTAAAAGTACTAAAAAAGTTCTTAACTGGAAATTGATGAAAGTTTCATCAGCATCGTTGATGAAAATGAATAGAGTGATGCATATTTAGGCATCATGTTTTAAGCGATTGGTTATATACACAGCGATAAATAGGATGGTTAACAAACTGGTAAATGATAATGATATGTAAAGTAAAATCACAAAATTATTAAATGAAATATCAGATTTAGATGTAAAATGTTGTTCCTATCTTATTCATTAGATTAAAAAGAAATAGAATACATGGCTTATCTCCAGTCATTATTTTATTTTTTCGGAAAACAAGCTTGATTTGCAGTTCGGAGGAGCGCTTGGCGAATTTCTACAATCATTTATTAGTAAACTTCATTGGTTGTATCATATACCTGTATTCGTCGTACTTTCACTTTGTGTCCTTTTAAGTGTTCTTGCCTTTTTTGGTTATCATTTTGATTTGTTCTACGGATTAATTCGGATTAATTTCGGGACGACGAAGTATGTTTTCTATTTTCATTAAGTGAACAGAAAAGTTATTCACTTGATAATATTACTATATAGTTATTATGCCCATTAATTATGTCGCATACAACACATACAAAGCATTAGCCAGAAATAAATTGATGTTATTATCATATAATTATCATATACCTTGAAAGAAAGCTAAGAGAGTGAGTAGAGGGAATGACATAAGAAGTTATTATGCCAATAAATAATTATCCAATTAAACCACTTCTTTATTAGATAATGCGGATCCAATTAATTGAATTGTTTACAGGCATGCTGAAAACACATCGTTATATGGTAGTATCAAACAGTTACCGGAGAAAAAGTTTGTTGAATGCAGAAAAGAAGAAATTAAATCATTGTTGCTGGTCAATGAGCTTTATCAGAAAGCACATAATTATGCGGCATTTGACAAGTTTAAATAAATTGCAATAACTAATTGAAAGCGTTTCGACAATTCAGATCCCATTTGATCATCAAGATCATGTCATTGTAAAATGTCCATATGTTACACATTTTTGTTTATGTTGTTTATATGATCTGAGTACTTCTGCAACTATGATCTTACTTTTTGGTGGCAAAAATTTCATAAGTATGATAACCCTTCAATTTTCACCAATCAATTTAAATTGAATTTTTTTGGTTTTGTCCGTTTTAATTGCATTTGACAATGTTTGTTTTCCATAGCTGCTCATATGACATTGTTCACCTATTGCCATTTTTTTACTATTTTTCTGAAATTCGTCATTTTATTTGTTTTCCTGTTTGTCGCTTCGATCGCGAGAAGTACCAGAGAGTAAATAATTTCTTTGTTCTTAAATCAAATGACGTGTAACTTTTGTTGGATGTATGGATTTATTTCTTTGTTCTCAGGTCAAATGACCTTTGTTCTATGTTATAGTCTAGATCACGCGCCAATAAATCTTGTAGATTAAATTTTATCAGACTTCTTTCTCTACAAATAAGAAGAGGTCCCGAGCAAAGGATCAAAGGAAAATTGAAGAAACCAATGAGAATTGGAAAGCAGAATTCACTCTTACAATTTTGTCACAGTTAGGAAGAAACGTCGACAAAATTATTATTCTGCAAACATTCGTTATTTTATTTGTGCTCTTGTTATTCTGGCGGAAGTATTTCTCATACATATTTTAATTCCATCGTTAAATTCTATCTCTTATTTTTATTTTTCAATTTTATAGCACACTTATATTTATAGTCTTCTGTGTGATATGTGTGACAAAAGTTGATAAGAGTTGAATAACGACTGATAAGAGTTCAAGGTGTGCTTTCCCTGACCTAAATATATTTCTCAAATATTCCTACGTGGGCTTACATGTGAGCAGAAATAAAAACAAATTTAAACGTTTAAAGCTTTCACTTACTGAATATTCATTTTTCAAAAGCAACCTTTATTTCAAGTGATCAATAAACCACAACAGTTACACAATGCCAAACTGCAATTTTTTTCGCTCACATATTTGTTGAATTTGAATTCATTTGAACAGAAGTCGAGCTTCTACTTTTCGACAAATTCAGGAAATTTTGGAGAATCCTACTTCTCCTCTCTCTCAACTTTTTTGGTTAGAGAGACTGCGAACTTTTAAGCCATCCGAAAAATCTGAGTTTTAGACTTGGCGGAAAAAGAGCGAAATGCGAGAATCATCATATCTTGAGACCACTTTTTCTTCCCTTCTTACAATCAGAGTGTCATCAGAAACCATGGCCTGTTCAGTCAATATGATGTTCGAAGTACTGTAAAGATTGGTACAGAACATTCTCGATCAATCCAAAAATTAATAAGAGCTGCAATATGCAGGATCGGTTCAATACAGATGGCTCAGTTTCCAGTTTAAACTTTTTTAGATCTTGCGGTCATTTCTTTTTTCGAATTTTAATCCATTACCATCAAATTGAATAAGGAGAAATAGATTATCAGAAATATTCAAATTTTTCCCAACACTCGACATCGGAGTCTACAAACATTTCCATTTTTCAAACAATTATGTGACCTAACAGACAACTCTTACCTACCTTAGTAGTAAGACAGAGATCATAACCTAAGAAAACTGTGACTTTTTATAACGTACATGAGAATCAATAAAAGCTATAGACCACTCGTGTAATATCCTTGCAGTTTTATAAATTCGATTAAGTCTAGTCTAGTGATAGCTTCCTGGTAACTTCTAGAACCACAACATCAAAGTTACTTCGGTTATTCCTGTAATATCTCCTTGCAACTGTGCAAATTCGATTGAATCTAGTCGAGAAACCTGTCTAATGCTAACTTTCTGATACCTTCTAGAACACAGCTGAGACTTGGCTTAGGAATGAACCAATGAACTTGAATACATCTTTGGGCATTAGAACAAAGGTGACATTTCGATTTGATCTCAAAAGAATGTGACATTCTCATTCTTCGAAACTCAGTTCTTTGATATGCCCGCGAAATGTCGCCAAGACATTTCTTAAAACATCGACGATAAGTGCTCGTACAATCAGTCTGCGTGATTTCGTAAACAGAAATAAGTCAGTGTCAGCACTACACGTCAGGAAGGACAGCACCCTCAGCATCTGTATCACACGTCAGTAGAACGACGTCACTGATCCATTCCAGCCAATCATCGTACAGCACGTCCGGTAACGCCTCCCAAGCGGTCTGTTATAAACGCGATGCGCGTCTCCGCCTCCTCTATAGCAGACAACCGATTGCACCGGGGGTGCATTGTTGGGTAATTGCTTGGTGCTTGTTGGTTGGTTGGTTCTAGTTTTTGGTGTTTTGGTGTTTTGGTTGGGTTAGTTACACGTGTTATAGTCTGCTTGCATGCATATGTAAAGTTTCATATGTTTTTTTCGTTTTTTGGAAAGTAAATTGGAGTTTTGCGGAATTTATGTAAACAAAGTTGTTGACGAGCATTTAAATATTTTTGAAGAAGGCTAATACTCTCCATCGCTTAGAATGGCCATAAAGGAGATAGAATTAAATATTTTTCAAAATGATATTAAATAATTACATTTTCGCATCCTATGAATCGATCTTTATGCTTCCATAAACAGATGGTTTTTTCAATAATTTTTTGGCCGTATATAATTATCACGGTGAAATTCTAGTATCAGTGTTTCGGGACAGTTAGGATGAAATAATGGTGATGGGTTAGATTTCTTGCATCAGATCGTTGACCTATATTTTTATGTTACAAGTTGATATGAATTCGTAATATTACGAAATCCTTTTTCGTAATATTACAAATGTTAATGATATAATTAAAAACGAACAGAAAATTTTTGCGCTATTGCTGCTATTTGTTTAAATTCGAATCAGTTAATGAATGTTTCAGACTATGAAGACGTTACCATTGTTTCTTATCGCGTCACTTTTAATTGTGGATGTTTTCTCACGAGACAAAGAGAATAGTAAAAAAGATGATTCGAAAGAAGAAAAAGATGTGAAATATGGTACTATCATTGGAATCGACCTTGGTACTACATACAGGTTGTTGAATCTTTCCATTTATTTTCATTGAAATGAGACAACAGGGAAGAAAATTGGAAAGAAATATTTGGTTCTTAATTGGTTGCGAAATCTTTAGGATAACATTTTTTCGTGATTTCGGAATCCTTTGGTGAAATTTTTTTTTCGATAGATGATTTAGTAAATTAATATTAATTTTTTCGATAAATGATTTGTTAAATTGAGAAGGAATCTTTTGCAGTTGTGTTGGTGTTTATAAAAATGGACGAGTGGAAATCATTGCCAATGAACAAGGTAATAGGATCACGCCGTCTTACGTAGCATTCACTGGTGATGGCGGTGAGCGTCTTATTGGCGACGCAGCCAAAAACCAGTTGACAACAAATCCGGAAAATACAGTCTTTGATGTCAAGCGCTTGATTGGGCGAGAATACAAAGATTCGACTGTACAACAAGATATCAAACATTGGCCTTTCAATGTAAGCTTTCTTTGTTGATTTCAGGATTGGCAATTCGTGGAAATTTCTTTACTTATCAGTTCGACTGAAATACTAACGTGTGTTCTTTCAGGTTCTGGATAAAGGCAACAAACCGATGGTTCGTGTAGCAGTTGGCAAAAATGAAAAAACCTTCGCTCCTGAAGAAATTTCAGCGATGGTTCTCGGTAAAATGAAAGAAATTGCGGAAGCATATCTTGGAAAAGAAGTGAAACATGCAGTTGTCACAGTACCTGCTTACTTTAATGATGCACAACGCCAAGCCACTAAAGATGCAGGTACTATTGCCGGCCTCAATGTTGTCCGTATCATCAATGAACCAACAGCTGCCGCTATTGCTTATGGGCTGGATAAGAAGGAAGGCAAGTTTTTACAAATTTTATGGGTTTCAGGAAGATTATGGTTTTGTTTCAAGTTATTAGTGTTCATATTCTTGCAAAGTTTTTCATTTCTAACGGTTTCTTTTTGTTAGATTATGTGAGCCTTAAAAGATCAGTTTTATTTGGATTTTTGTAATTAAATATTTTTGAAAATTATCAGTTGTAATGCTCGACTTTTTAAATATGAGTTTCGAAGATGTTTAACCTCAATTTGGAATTATTTCAGGTGAACGTAATATTCTTGTTTTTGATCTTGGCGGTGGAACTTTTGATGTGTCGATATTGACGATTGATAATGGTGTTTTCGAAGTATTAGCTACCAATGGTGATACTCACTTGGGTGGTGAAGATTTTGACCAGCGAGTTATGGAGCATTTTATTAAAGTATTCAAAAAGAGAACTGGCAAGGATCTGCGAAAAGATACTCGTGCTGTGCAGAAATTACGACGTGAAGTAGAAAAGGCTAAACGCGCATTGTCCACACAACATCAAGTACGATTGGAAATCGAATCACTGTATGAAAATGAAGATTTCTCTGAAACGTTAACAAGGGCTAAATTTGAGGAATTGAACATGGATTTGTTCCGTGCAACAATGAAACCAGTCCAGAAGGCCAGTTTTTATTGATAGATGATTTTGAATTAACAAAATTACACGTCATTTCTTTTTAAATGATTAATTATTCATTTCTATGTTTCATTTAAGATTTGGTTCTCTCAAAATGCTTAACAGTGTCATTTCTAGGTTTTGGAAGATTCCGATCTTAAGAAAAATGAAATCGACGAAATTGTTCTTGTTGGTGGCTCTACTCGTATTCCTAAAGTGCAACAACTCCTTAAAGAATTCTTTAATGGAAAGGTAAAAGTTCTATTTCTTAACAAAAATAAAAGAGGAGGAAAAAAAGAATATGATTCTTGGGATTTTGTGCTAGAATTTCAGGATTTGATGTTAATCAGACAATCATTTTACATTTGGATTACAGGAACCATCACGTGGTATCAATCCAGATGAAGCTGTAGCATATGGTGCAGCAGTCCAAGCTGGTGTTATTTCGGGTGAAGAAAGCACTGGTGACATAGTATTATTAGATGTGAATCCTTTGACTCTTGGTATTGAAACAGTTGGTGGTGTTATGACCAAACTTATTCAAAGGAACACTGTTATCCCTACCAAGAAAAGTCAAATCTTTTCTACGGCAGCTGATAATCAGCCAACAGTTACCATTCAGGTTTGTTTTGATAACAGATATAGTTTTTTCCTTGTTCAGAAATACTGCTATATCTTTTTCTATATTTTAATAGAATTTACGTTTCAGAAGTTTACATGCCTAAACCTAAGCCTATATAACATATGTAGTAAAGAATGTAGCAAAGGACGCTTACTGAGGAATAAAATCACACTTATTAGAATGTATAAATTTGGTTGGTATTTTAGGTTTATGAAGGAGAACGGCCAATGACAAAAGATAACCACATCTTGGGCAAGTTTGATTTGACGGGTATCCCACCAGCACCACGAGGTGTACCGCAAATCGAGGTTACTTTTGAAATCGATGTGAATGGCATTCTGCACGTAACAGCAGAGGATAAAGGTACAGGAAATAAAAATAAAATTACGATCACAAATGACCATAATCGTTTGTCACCAGAAGATATTGAAAGGATGATCAATGATGCTGAGAAATTTGCCGATGACGATAAAAAGGTTTCTAGCTTGTTTTATTTGGTACCTCCCATAGTATTTAATATGTTTAATTTTGATTAAATTGTTTTTTACTACACATTAAATTTTTTTTTTGTCATAATCTTCTACATTTAATGGAATTCCAGATAAAGGAACAGGTGGAGGCAAGGAATGAATTGGAAAGTTATGCATATTCACTGAAGAACCAAATTAATGATAAGGAAAAATTGGGTGGCAAATTGGATGATAGTGATAAGAAGACGATTGAAACAGCCCTTGATGATGCGATTTCATGGCTTGAAAGCCATAGGGTAGGTTTTATTTTTTTTATTCATTATTTTACGAGAATGGAGTTTTTAGAAGTATTAAATTCTTTTGCCAGTTGTTTATGTTTCCCTTCTAAAGTACTTCTTAAATGTATTCTTGCAGAAAATTGCTTAATGCAAAAAAAAAAAAAAAAAAAAAAAAAAGAAAACTTGGAAGATTTACGCGTTCGTTGGGTTGGAAAGTTACTTCAGAAGCTAGAAAACCATCACTTAAAAGCGAAAGGTTCTTCTATTCTTTTACAGTCGCAGTAATGATATATTCTTTTCAGGATGCTTCTGTTGAGGAGTTACAAGAGCATAAGAAAGAATTGGAAAGCAAGGTACAACCTATTATTGGCAAATTATATAAGGATCAAGGAGCACCGCCACCAGAACATGCAGCAGGCGAGGACAAGGATGAGCTTTAGAAAATTTCAGTCATTTTTCTTTTGTTTTTTCTTGTCATTTTTAGACGGTTGTTTGCGAGTGAGGATCTTGGGAAAAATCGGGTTAATTAGCGTCATGACCTCTTATTTTGTTTATTGTTTAATAAGGTCAGGATGTTAACGACTTGTCCTCCATGATTAATAACCTTATTGCGAGCGGTTGACATTTGAAATATGTCATTTTTCCAAGTATTATACCAAATTATTTTTTCTCTTTTTCAAGTTTTTCTATTTAGCTTGTAATGAATTCTAGCTTTGTTATACTTAGATCAATTTTTCCCTTTTTTTTTTTTTTTTTTTTTTTTCATTGAGAACATGATTTAATGAGCATTAGCATCATGAGGAATTTCTCCAAGATTGATCAAATTAGTAATAATTTTTTTGATCTCTGGCCGTATTACTTAATTTTTATATGAGTTAAGTTAGAAGTAAAACTAAGTAAACATAAATGCAGAATGGCACAGTTCGTTGCCAATTCCTTATCATATCAAGTTTTTTTTTTTCTAATTTATTGGAGTTCTTGTGGCAATGAATTAATTTCATCTCATTTGATTGGACCTATCTGTACTTTTTTTCTATATTTTTTCTCCAAATTTCACTCCTTGATGCTACATATATGTATGTACGTTTTGTTTGTTTGTTCATTGCTATTTAGGAAATAAAATATGTTCACGAGCACTTCAATATGATAAGAAAACAACTCGAAGAAATTTGATTCATCGCTGCCCCAAACACAGATTTTTGGATCATCTGAAAAGAATTAAGAAAAAAGTAATCGTCACTTCTAGTTGAAAGTTCTTGAAAGTTTTATAGAATAGAGTAATGGAAAAATGTTAGACATGAATCGTTGATGTCAGCTTTCCTGTGGTGCAAAAATTCTTAAGGAGGGAAGAAGATAGTTCTGTGATATCATGCCAACAAAAAATATAAGCGGCGTGGATTCGAGCATAAGCTATGGAAGATCAGTGTTTTTATATAATTAATTCACAAGCGCATTTCAACACAAATCTTTGCTTGCTTGTCAAGTGATGACTGACTACTAAAATAAACATGCTTTACTTCCGAATCCAGAAATTTAAATTGACATCCCAAATTTTAAAACAGATGGCAGTCACGTCTTTGGTATTGTTGCAAATATATCATAATATTTCGCAAATTTAAAAATTGGAATTTGAAGGAGTATATTGTAGTTATGTTCCGAAGCGATTCTGACGCGCAAATCGATCATCTGACTTTAGTATAAAGATGAGAGACTAATCGAGCAATCCAGTAGCTGGTTTCCTCTGAAATTTCCATCAGTATAGCTGGAGTACGTAGTGAAGCTATCCGGTAAAGCGACTGATTAGAGAAATTGTGGGATGAAACGTTTTCAAAAATCCTCAAACTTTCGATGAGTATGACGTCTCGTGATTAGAGAAATCGTGGGATGAAACGTTTTCAACAATTCTCAAACTTTCGATGAGTATGACGTCTCGTGATTAGAGAAATCGTGGGATGAAACGTTTTCAACAATTCTCAAACTTTCGATGAGTATGACGTCTCGTGATTAGAGAAATCGTGGGATGAAACGTTTTCAACAATTCTCAAACTTTCGATGAGTATGACGTCTCGCTTTCTTGAATGAAGCGTAGACATTGAATGTGTGCTCAGCAGAACTGACGTTGTGGAATGTAACAAAACGTTGTTTTACACAATGAAATTCTCGAAAATGAGTCACACTATGCGAAAGCCATTTTTATAAGGATTAATTTAAGTTAATAATTAAAAAATATATAAGTTAATCATGTACCTATGTTGATTATAAAAACAGTAAATATAAGTAAAAGTTAATTTACCTAAAAAAACAGTGAGAGAGTTTTATCAACGTACCATGATAAAGAGATAATCCATTTCAATAACAACATTTGTAGAAAATAATAGTAAAGTTTAAAGTTTATTCCAACAAAAAACAGAGCAGTAAGGTGTAATTGGATGAAGTTATCAATTATAAATGTTAAAGTCATTGCCGCTAACGTATCGAAAGCATTCAAACCCATCATTGATAATGATATAAAACTGATCATAAGAAGCAGTGCAATGAAATAAATTCCTAAATGAATCGAAACTTTACGCAGCAATAAGCTAAAACTTTAAGAATAATCTTTGTTTCCTAGAAAAAGATAACTCTAAAACAGAGGTTAAATTTCAAAAACGTTCCTAAACCATGCTTGCAGTAAGAAATTATAGCTTAATCAAAAATTTGGTGCGCATTATCCACCTTTATTATATGGCAGCCAAAATTGTTCGTTAAAACTTCGCTTACCTCGCCTGCTTTAAGAGCAAACATCTTTTCTCTCATAACTTCAATATCCTTATTTATCTTTCCCATATCCCCATTTTCTCTTACCCTCTATTTCCGTAAAATGCTAAGACACATTCATATCTCTAATCATTAATAAATACACTTTTTATTTTTATTTCTTTCTTTTCCCAATGCTAATATGAATTAAAAATTAAAGTTCATTGAGGAATCATTTACAACGAAAAACAAAACTGATGATTGCAACATTGGAATAGTCGATTATACATGAACTAAAACCATTATAGTTGCATTGGTTCGGTCGTTGCTTGTTGCTGAAAAATAAGCTTGTCTGACTCATATCCATAGTAAAGAATTTGTATAAATTCAATCTATATGAAAAACATAACTCTTAAGATATGAAACTAAGGCCAAATAAATTTGAGAACCATCAAAAAATTTGCCTTTCACATGAACTGGAACTGGAATGAAGTGAATTAAAGGGAGATATAAGGTTTAAAAAGAACGATGTGATAATTAAGTGAAAACAATGACATGCTTCTTCTTCATCTCGGAATGTTCAGAAAAATTATAAATTTACTTCACTGCCACTTTGTTGGCCAGTTCGCGGAACTCCTGCAATACGATCTAAAAAGGGCTGCACATCGTCATCTTCCATTACTTTGAAAGGCATACCCTTACCCACAACGGCAATTGTTGTATTCTGCAATGTATTATATCAAGCTGATAATTTGTAAAAAGAGTTTAATTTTGTGATTCTATTAAATCAAATGTTGCTGCTCCATATAGAAAATAAGACAAAGTTTTTCTTTTTCTTTTTTGAAGTTCAAGATAATGAATACACAAACATAAAATAATGATCCAGTTTCAGATTTCAGAAATCAAAAAATCTTCAAGCAAAATGAAAATCTTGTGAAAGAGAAAATTAACCTTTTTCGATAAGCTGTCCTCAGCGGGTAATGTATCTCTTAGTGCTAGTAATGCGAATTCAACCAATTGTTCAAGACTTGCTGCAAATATGAGCATAAAATTTGAATACTTTTTCAACATCCTTTTAACCAAATTATAAACATTTCCCAAACAAATTTCACAGTCAAAATGAATCAGTAATCCATGACAATTCATCCAACAATGACAAGTACAAACCAGCAGGAAAATGATCTAAATTCCGCTCCAGATACGTACGTGCGCTTTGAGAACGAGCACCTATTGAACTTGCTAATGTTTCCACGACTTCTGCTGATGGGTCGGTCTTCACAATATGTGTTCCCCTTTCCTAAAATATCATACATAATTAAAAAAAACTGATCGTCATAGAATCGTTCTTTTCAAAATTGAAAAACAAAGTTGAATAAACAGCAAGACTGTGACAAATAATGCTCACAGAATATTATGAACGAAATGTAGCACAGCATCATACTATATATCAGCATTTTCAATTCTGGATGATATATGCGAGAAACAAAGTACTTAGCAGAAAGGCTAGTAGTAAATCTAAAGCAATTTAACATTTTTTCCTATGTTTATTTCGAACTCGAAATTGAAAAACGCTATATCCGGATGTTTCCATGCTTTGTCCCATTTACAAGAAAGCTAACAACATGTTCTATATTCTCTTTCTTTGCCGATAAAATACACACTGGATGTAGAATTAGGTGAGGAATTTTATCCTTGCATAAAAGAATTATTCAAATCTATTAGCTCAGGTTTTCAAGTACTTCATTGTTTCAAGCCCAATATGTTGTGAAATAGAAAATATGCAGGAAAATATAGAAAAATCGGATGTTCAAGATAGAATGTTATAATAAAATCTTTAAATATCACAACAAAAAAAAGTGAAAACAGAGCATCACTAATGAATGAAATTGAAACAGAAGAGATAAAATAAATAGATAATGAACTTACATCATAACCAGCAATAATCAGTCCAACACCAAACGGACGTCTTCCGTAAATCTGTGTATTTGCTTGTAATTCTGCAAAAAATTTCGTAAGAATCTGAACAAAGTATTTTTTTTTTTTGATTTATAAAATTTATCACAAGGATTTTACTTAGAAAAGTTTAAAATTTAACAAGAAAGTTATATTATTAGGAGAGTATTACATACTTTCTAATTTAGAATCTATATATTTCAAATCAATCTATGATGGATATATTTCCATATACAAAAGTTGCAATTTCCCCACTTTATTCAATGAGTTCTTCATTTCTCCATATTCTAATTTTCTATATCACACAACATATGTAAGCGCTTTTATTAATCATCTTTCTAGTCCTTTTTTTTTTTTTGATTTAAATAACAAACCATTAATTTAAATGCTATAAAATGAACTCACTTAGTTGAATACGATTATTTAGAACCTGAATGGGGACCGGTTCTTTATAGTCCCATCTCCAAGCCGAACATTCTGTTTGTAAAAAACGCCTAAAAACAAATCTCAACTGAATATAATTTTAAAGCTGCACAAAGATCTATTAAAAGAAAGTCATTGAATAAGCACTATCCACACTATATTTTTTTACTTGCTTTTGGCAATGTTTTTTTTTTTATCTTTTATTTTTTTGATGATTCTCTGTTCTATAGATTCTGATACGTAAATGATATTCAATTCCATTGGAATGAATACATACCATACTGTAATGAAATTGATCTGTTTCACGATTGACTGGTAACTGACAAATGCCGTTTAGTGGATTATAAAAATGAGTGACATATGACTTCAACCCAAAGAAAGAAATAACGAATTCAATACTAACGCAAGTATGCGACCGTCAGAAAGAAGACCCGCAATAGAAACACCGGCATGCGTATCGAGTTCATAAATTTTCTTTTGATGTGAACACAGTTCATTTGCAGCACGCTGAAAGTTTACAATCTATACTAATAACTCGAATTCCTTCCACAAAATTCATCTCTAAATACTTCTTTGTATCCTCAGCAGATAAACAATTGCAGTTGAGGCATATTATAATCACTTTGGTAAATGAAATAAATTCGAAAAATGAAAGTGATATATACAAAATAAATATTTTCAATGTTGACAATATTAACTGTATTATTTTAATTAAACTGAAATGGCAAAACAATTTGAGTCGAACATTAAATTAATTCTCATGAATCTTAAATGATACCTTTAGTGCCACTAGAACAGCATGTGTATTGCTTCTCACTCCAACAGTTGCACTACCTTGTTTCATTGCTTCAACAGCATAATCAACTTGATGAAGTCGACCCTTAAAAAAACAACAAATATTAACAATTTATATGAACTAAACTTATGTTTAAAAAAAGATCTCAGAGACTGATAGATCAGGAAGATGAAATTCCAAAATTCTGAACAAGAAAATCTGAAGCAAAAGACGAGTTAAACAGTCATAAAAACAAAGCAAATAAATTGTTAGAAATATCAATAACTTTACTGTAGTACGTAACATTTGAGTACGTAACATTATCAGCACAAAAATAAGTATCTAACATTGAAAATCACCTGAGGACTCCAAACCGTAACGTCGCTATCATATTGATTGCGGAACATCTTTTGCCTGAATTATTTCATTATATGAAGAGTTGGACATGTACAGCAATTCCTTTAAAAAAAACAACTTCCCGGGAAAAATTCACCAACATTTGTTACTTCCAGACCTGTTACTTTGTCTTATTCTATGACTAAATACATTAAATGTCTTCATCTTGAATTACTGTCTTAACCATATTTCCCTCGTAATACAAGTTTTTCTAACTACGCGATAACTTGAAGTGAAAATGCATAAGACAGAGGGGAATAATACCGAAATCATTAATATTTAATGTCCTAGCTGAAATATAATTTTGTCAGAAATAACTTGAAACCAAATTGTTCACTAATCAAACCAACAACTTTATTTAAATCAATCAGTAAACTATACAAATATGATACAAGCTTAAATATACTCTAACATAACACCGTAGCAAAATGCCATTACATCAAAATTCGGGGTATTGATCGCTAGCAGATGAGTCATAAGTCCGATTTTTCAAATATATGGAAGCAAGATATCACAGATGATTGATGGACAGATACTAATTATATATATGGGAATGTATTATACAATAAAAAAGTGCTTACTAGAAAGTACAACAATCTTCAAATTTATAATTAAACGATGAGATAATAATGATTTGGAATCAATCAAATATATGAAAAGAGAGAGAAACGGGCATTTGAAGAAACTGGACCACCTGTATTTCTGTAAGAAAATATGTGAAACTATTTGAATAAAAGAATTACGAGAAAGTGAAAAACAAAGCAATCAATTACTTCGAAATCCATTCCCGTAAAAATTTTGAACTGATGAAACATTTTAAGAAAAATAATACAAAATGACTGAAATTAATTTCAATCAATACCGTTTACTAGTATGATATGAAATTGATGAGGAACTATAATTATAACACATTCAACAAAATCATATTATTCTATTTCAACTTCTTGTCATGCAGAACCATATTAAAATTAATTTCATGGGGATCTATATATTAAATTAACTCTAACAATATAACTGAACTGACTACATTCTAATTACAAGAAACTGCTAAAAAGTAATCTCTCCAATAGCAAATGAATAACTACGTTTAAGGTGGGATAAGTTCATTCGCATCACCCCATTTCTCCGAAATCCAACGTATCGTTCTTACTGGTAACTGAGGACCAATTAATGGATTTAACTGATGCAAATAAACCAGGACCCAGAAAAGCCAACAACAACAAGCGGTTAATACAACCATCGTTTGGATTATTCCTGCAACAAGTATGCAACAAGTTAAACCGAACATATACTGAAGCAAGAATAACGTACAATAAATCCTTAAAGATGAATGATTATAGCAATCCAATCAGAAATAAAGCGTACGTGATCCGATTTACATACGCAGAGTACTGTATCTTTTTCTAAAATTTGATATATTAAATGTTTCAATCAGTTCAATTTCTTATCCAATCATTGATTAATAATATTCACAAATTTAGACATCCTCTCTAAGTTTATACTCTTAAGCTTATTAAATAGGGATACTTTGATGTATACTTTTGATATGAGAATAAATTACTAATAATTGATCCAGAAAATCAAATCACTATACGAATAGTCAAACAGCAATAAAACAGTAATAAATCTTAAAATCTCAGCTAGAAAAATGAAATCCTTACAAAATTCAAAATTTAATAGATTTCTCATGAACTTGGTTTAATTTCAAAAACCAAAAATGAAATCTAATTATTGCAAAATTACGAAAAAATAAAAATGCCATGCATAGCATACCTCGATTTGGCCCTTTTGGAATAATAAACGGTCCACCAACACCTACAATCATCCAAAATGCTGTAACTGTGAAGACTGGAATGAATACACCCATCTTCGTGAATTCTGAAATGCTCAGAATAGATTAAACCTACTAAATAATGATTTATCATACACATATATATATATGCAGATGTTAGGATTATTCATGGTACTAATTAAAGGAAATGTGATGTTTCCCATGAAATCCACAAGAATCATCAAATTTCAAATAAATAATTACGCTTATAAAAAATTGGTGAGATGTTAATTAGTGATTAACAATGAAGGCATTGTTCCAGAGGACAAAGATCATTGATAATATGATATGATATGGATGTCATACAATATTTCGGTTATTTGGTGTAGATAAGTCAGAACACCGGAACACCCCCCACCCCCCCCCTAACCACTTTTCCGACAGAACGACAGTATATGACTAGAAGCATTCTGCTACTGTACTATTCAATACTCCCAACAAACCAGCTAATCAACGTCGCACAACCGGAAAGTATTGTAACGACCAAAAATTAAAGGTCATGTTTGCCACGATGCAGCTCTATATCTGAAAGATGAATGACTTGTCGGGGATGCATGGTGCAGCGCAAATAATTCCAGACGTGAGAGGTGTTGTCGGTGTGAGTAGACGATGTCAGGATTTGACGTTAGGTTGTATTCACGATGTCAAAGTTTGACCTTCGATTGTATTTACGATGGCAAGGTTTGACCTTAAGTTATTCATTTTACTATATATCTGGTATAATTTCAGGTTATGCAAAAATGAGACTTTGTCCATTATGCGGACCGAAACTTTCGGCTTTTTGGTAAGTGATGCAAGTGTTATCAATCAATTTTGTATTGTATTTTATAGAAGAGAACCATATGTATGAGAATCATACGAGAAGTTCTATTTATTTTGAAATGAGAAAATCATCACTAGATAGCAAAACTTGTGGAATAATTTCAAGTCTTAGTGGTTTCTTTCTAATTGGAAACTTTTTCAAAATTTCCACTTCCCAACTATTCCGTTTGTAAAATAATAGAAATATATTAAATAAATGAAAAAATAGATATGTATCAATAAATGTGCGATTCTGACTGGATAGTGTGGAATGTTATATATTTTGAATTATGAAATTTATGACAGGTGTCATTTTAGCATGATAATGTCAGTTTGGGGTGTTGTCTTCCTTGGTCTACTTGGTATATTTTTCTACGTTCAAGCTGTGAATTTATTCCCGGATCTTCACTTCGAACAGGAGGAACCAGTAGACGGAGTAGTTTTGCCATTAACAACTGCGTTAGTTTTTTTTTTTTTTTCTTTTTGATTTTTTTGCTTTTTTTTCGAATTTTTGTAATTTAAAGTATTTTCTACTGATAAGTAAGATCGATCTTGTAACTGATTCCGTGGTTATTGATATACATCAATTCAACTATGGGATTGATCGCTTAGTATTTCGATACTTTGTTGCTTATTAATTTGTATCAATACATCGAGATTATTCTCGCTTTGGTGTTATAGCTGTCATGTTAAATGATGACTGTATGACAGTAAATTCTTCTAGAACTCCTAGTTATCTTATCTACACTATTAGTTCTAACTCAGAACTTTTAGTTCAAATTCAAGCAATCATTCCATTTCTTTTGGTGACAGATGATATGAATTGTTTTTAGTGTTATTGAGGATAAATATGCTGAAAAAGCGACACAATGCTGGGTAGCTGCTGGTATGTATCTTGTTACGTTGATTGTTGTCTTCTGGCAGAACAAATTCAATTCTACAACAATATTTTGATTTTTATTTCATTTCTGTTCATTTTCGGATATTTCATATGTTGCTTTTATCTTTGGACAAATTAATTTTAGAACTCAAATAATTTAATTTTTATATATGGTTGAGTTGTTGCTGGATTTCCTTTGCTTGATTGGTCAGTAAAAAAGTGATTGATTTCTACCTCTTATTAATAGGGCGTAGTTTAGATCATTAAGGTGTGGAACTAGGATTGTAATTTAGATTGGAAATATTATTGAAATTTATTGTATTCCTGAACTATTTTAAAAGAAGAGAGGGTTTCTGTAAATCGCAACATGTACTTATATTATTTCACTTCAATTTTTTTGATTCTTTCTTTAATATTCCATTGTAAATAGTTATCGGTCCCATTCTGAGCATTATGTTTGTGCTGTAGGTTGTGTAAAATATTTACTAGACGGTAATTGTTATGCTTAAATAAACTATCTTATCTGTTCCTTTTGGAACAACTTTTGATGAAAAACACAATTGTGTCAGTTTTGATTACCTGAATTATCAAAGCGTAAATATGTCTAGAATCTTGTCACACAAACAATATAGATAAATGTGTATGAGTTATATATCAAAGGAAAGGTTGTTAATTTTCGGACTAAACTGGGAAATTCTAAAGATTTTGTAGCGGAAAGCTTCGGGTTCAAAGAGCGTTTAAACAGCTTTCAGGGAATCTTAAATAATACTATTATTCACAATTTTCTAATGACGAAAGTTTGCACGAAGATGTCCACATTTCACTGTTATTCAGCTGTTCTACACTGTTAAAGATAAACAGTCGAGTACTGTAATTGGTGGAATTAAGTTTGTCAAATGCAAAAAGTTCATTTCTGAAATGTTATGCTTGCTCAACTGTAACCTATTCACTGCAAATGAATCATAAAAAATCAAGTGGGAGTTTTGTGCCAACTTAATCTCTTAATTTTTTCAAGCTTGACGTTTACTAATTTAATCTTAAATGATTTTAAGTTTGAAGATTGAAGCATAAAATGAGCTTAGAAATAATTGCAGAGTTGTTAGGGATGCTACAAATTACTTGGGAAGATATAACATCGGAATCCTGGTAATTTGTCATTCTGAATGTAAAGGCTATTTTGCATCTTTCTATATCGCACACTTGCTGATGATTACAGAAATTTATAAATTAATGGTTAAAAAGGGAGATAAGTTTTTTCCGATTTTTGTCGGAAAATTCTGGAAGCATTGGATCGGTCTTCATAGAAATTTTTTCCGTTTCTTTCGCTGCAGTTTTTGATTACTTTAAAAATTAGTTGAAAAAAAAAAAAGGAGTAGGAACATATTCTTCTTTCTGCGTCGTAAATCATGATGAGAAAAAAAAAAGACATGAAACTTTTCTTTATCATTCGTTCACACTTGTATCCAACAATTGGGAAGTTGGAAAAATTGGTGAAAATGCAACTTCTAATGAAAAAGTAGCGAAAATTTTCGCTACTTTTTCATGATTTGGATCGAATTTGAGATAAATCATTCATGAATAGATAATCAATAGTGATTTATTCCTTAAATAATCTTTGCAAGGTTTAGTGAAAAAGTTGCGAAAAAGTAATGGAAAGGTAATGAAAAAGTAGTGAAAAAATTATGAAAAAGTACTAAAAAAGTAGTGAGGAAGTAATGAAAAAGTAACGTACCTTACATATTTCAGGGAAATGTTTAATTGATTGATTGTCGCTAATTTATTGACAGAAATGAAATTCCAGTTAGTATAATTGATCATTTTTTTAATGGAAAGTAACGATCAAATGGAAGAGAAACAGTTATTCAAAATATTAAATTCAAATTCAATTTCTGAAATTTATTTCAGAGCATATCTCTCAACTGAGATGATGAATGATGCTATACTTCGGATTCAAATTTAATTCCAAAATTAACTTTATACCTTTAATTTAAAAATTATGCTTTTAATTTAAAAACTTTATACTTTTAATTTAAAAATTAAGGACTAATTTTATATTGTCTTTAAAATATGTAAATTCATTCATCTAGCAACGGATACCATTGTAGTATCCAATATATTTTCCAACTGTCGAAAGTTGATTTATTCTTCCCAACTGGCTGTTACTCATTTACAAATTATCAACTATACTAAGTTTCATAGATTTTGCTATTCATTTTTTTTTTTTATATTAGAGAAAGTATGAAAATTTTCAATCAAAATTTATTATCAATCAATAATTATTAATTATTGCTTGATTAATTCGACTCAATCTACAATCTTTGTTTATATTACAACCAAATGATCGAATATAACAACTGATTACTTTCCTAGCCTTAAATTCATGATTAGAAAGGGACAACAATCAATTTCACTAAAAGCTCAACTTGAAACTAAAATCCTGTTGATATGAACTAATAACACTTCAAGTTCTTTTAATGGCAGATCAATTAACAATTCCTAGTAAAGATAAAATCCTTGACACATATATTACTTAATTATTATATTGCTTAGTTTTATCGTATTACTTAATTATTATATTAATTTGCAAGATCAATTTAGTGAAGAAATTGATTTACAATTTTTAGGAGCTTTTATGAAATTAAGCATTTTCTGAATGATGGCATTTGATTTTATTTCACAGTATCCTTGTTTTTCTTATTTTCAATAACATTATGAAATCATGTATGAAAAAATGAAAGAATAATTAGTGACTAATTATTGGGCCATGAAAATGATAGTATCGAGTATTTGATTAAATTTTTAAGTTAAAGTTTAGCTCCGCGTTGCTATCAATCATACGTTTATTAATTAAATAAGACAATAAATGAACGTATGACGATAAATTCCACTGCTATATATTCCATTCATTTCAGATTTCATTAAAAACATATTAATTTAGAGAAAAGACGAAGATTATCTCACTCCATCTTATGTTTTTACTGTTTCAGAAATACTCATTTCTGTCCAATCTCCAAGTAATTCTTTATTTCCAGTTAATTTTGCAATTCTTTTCATATTATTCGAAGATCTTCCATTAAAATTCAATATTTATACAAATTATTCAAAAAAAAAAAGGGTAGAAAAACGAAGTAATTGTTGATAACAAAAAATATAAATAGTTTGTTACAAATTCTTTTAACAATAATTTTCTAGAAATGTGGTTGTGAGAGGTGATGACTAATTGAATGACTAATGTAATCGGAAAATGTCCGTTAAAAGTGATAGCAAACTTTTAGGTTTAAAGCCATTTGATACGATTGGTGATTGGATCGTGATCAAGAAGTTGGGTAAAGGGGGTTGCGGAGCTGTATTTGAAGTATGCGCAAAAGTAAGTCATCATTTTTTATAACATTTCGAATTTGTTGACTTTTGTCTAATGGCATTAAAGTAATCCTGCGCCTAGATAATAAACTTTTAGGTTTAAAATCATTTAAACTTTATAATTTCTGTGTGAATTCTAAATTTATCTCGTGCATATTCGTAACTCTGTATAAATTTCTAATTAATCCCGCATACATTCATCAAAGTACTTATGCATTCCCAAAATCTCATAATTTCCTGACTGAAAAAATATAATTAAATGTCAATGTCTGGAACATGTTTCTGGGTAAATTCCTCATGATGATGTAAATAAGGCGTAATTTAGCATGCGAATGAAATGAAACATCTGGCGATGAAGGTTGAATCCCGAGATTTAGATCACAACGACCAATTACTTCGAGCGGAAGCTAATATTTTGAAACGAATGCAGTACTCCAAACATGTCCCCATTTTCATCGCAGCCGGTAATAATTCATAATTAATTCATCAACTGATTAATTAGGCTAATTGATTATTCAACAAATTACTAAGTAGTTGCACTATGAAAATAATCGAGCAATTAAGCAAAATCGAAACTAAAGGGAATCATTACTCACGTTAATTAGTAATTAAATACATTTTTCGAACCACTCATTAAAATTTTTCAAATTTTCATTAAAATTAATTGATTAAGCAATTTCAGGTCGTACAGTACTATTTAATTTCGTGCTTATGGAATTACTCGGCAAATCACTCAGCGAACTACACAAAATGGCACCAAATCGTCAATTTACAATTGCTACAGTCTTAAAAATTGCTCTTCAAGCTCTTAATGTATGTATTTCTATCTTCCCATTTTCTAGTCGGGAAAATCGGAAAAACCTGAAAAATCGGATGATTGATCGAAAGTGTTAATATATTGTATAACTGGTCTATCACGTCATTCTCTCCAGAAAACTTTTCCTGGAAACATTCCCTTCCGAAGTTTCCATGGATTTTTTTCCCAAGTTCAACAAAACTGAAATCCAAAACAACCATCCCAGTTTCCCAGCATATTTGTTAGAGGTGTTTATCAAAAATTCTTCAGTTTTATTAAAATTAATTGCTTATAATTCTCGGATTCTTCAGAGCATAAATTACGTACAATGAAATACCAAACTTCGCTTTAATTTTTAAAATTACAATCTTTTTTTTAAAATTTGTTTAAATTTTAACAAAATCTAGACTTTTTTCTTTATTTTAAGGCTCTTCGTGACCTTCACAGTATCTATTTTATACATCGTGATGTGAAACCAGCAAATTTTGCAATTGGTTTGAAAAATATTAATGTATTGTATATTCTGGATTTTGGTCTATCACGACAATTTGCTACATACGATGTGACAACAAAAGCGCTTAAATTACGCAAGCCACGTGCACGTGCATCATTTCGTGGTACCGTCGCATATTGCAGCGTTAATGTACATAAACACTTGGAACAAGGACGTCACGATGATCTATGGTACCTAAGAACAAAACCATCAGATGATAATATTACATGTTTCAAAGATAAATGAGATAGAAATAAGAGGAAGATAAGTACTTCCAAAAGTAACTGTCATACAATAAATTAGTCTTATCTCTTTAAAAATAACTCTTTATATTATCATTCATCCAGAAAACGGTCAAGAAATCCTGGTAATTATTAGAATGTTTACAGTAAGCAAATGGCAATCTTTTGATGATAAGTAACGATACAATAATTGTTAAAAAGAATATTTAATCATGAATTGCCAAATGAAACTTCAAAAAATGCGCACCGTAATTAATTACATAAGACTGAGTTCACAAATTGAAATCTAACAATTAGAAGGAAAAAACATGCCTAAATTACTTAGATTATAATTTTTTATTCTCCATATTATTAAAGCTACGACCAATAAGGCTAGTCGAATATTATTTTCTTCTCCCTTCATTATTTACTCAGTATTTGAATAATAAAGACATCAAATAAACATTAAGGTCAATGATGTATATGTTAATTGAGTTCATTGCTAGCCGCCTTCCATGGAAAGGTTTGGATCGAAAGGAAACGGCTGTTATCAAACAAACGATCAGTAACAGAAGACTGCTTCAGGTAAATCTATCTAAGTTTGGTTTGAGCAAATTTTCAAAAATTTATAAATCATGGCACCTAAAGCTCTGATGAAAGAAAAAAGAAACTAAAACAGCCATTATATCTTTACGATAGTGAAGTAAAAAAATAAATATAAAAATATAAATTCGAATTAGATAACAATGTGAGCAGCATACAAATTTTCCCACAATTGGTGAGACAACAAGCATAACATGAGAGTGAATTGTTGGAGATGGTTTAAAAAAAAAAAAAAAAAAAATGCAAACTCAACGAAACATACAATTGCAAAACTAAACAATTCAAAAATTGAGGGTTGTCCAAAGCAATTTGGCGTTATCTTAGAATACATCTCTTTGCTTCGCTATCATCATCGACCAGATTATGACCAAATTGAAAATCTATTCCTATCTGCTATTCAACGACGTAATATCGACCGGAAAGCACCTTTTGAATGGGGAGATCCGAAAGCTCACGAATATATTTTTCATGTGAAAAGACCAATTGAACAACCAAGACTAGTAACACCTGGAACAAAAAAATTGACCAAAGAGATAGCAATAACCACAGAAGATGAAGGAGAAAAATTAATATCAAAAACTGGACAGCTGGAAACATTAATGGAACACAGTGTAGATATAACACAATGCGCGTGACAGTGCAAAAAATGGATAGATGTATTTGGCGATACACAGAGTACAGTTAAATGTAAAATCGGTAAGAATGTAAAAATAAGAAGAAAACTTTGCTCAGAAAACAAGCGTTTTCCAAATAACATAAAACTATGAATGCAAGCAACGAATATATTTTTTTTTTTTCATGAAATCTTTTCATTCTTCTATTTGATATTATACTTATTACCGTTAATAAGATAAACTCGATAACAACAAGAAATTGAAATAAGCTGCAGGCTTAAAAAATACCCTTGAAAATATTTAGATCATTTTTCATTAAAAGAACTGATGAACGATAATATGTCAATAGAAATAGAAAGCCATCACTTATACTTACAATATTCACAATAAACAAAATAAAACGCTAAGTAACGAAAAATGTATGTGGCACTTGGAACCACCAGTAACTTCAACGGAGACCATATATAATATAAAAATATAAACAAAATTTTAAAAAAGTTGGAATACAATATACCCAATTTAAAAGGGTGGGTTATCAGCAAAAAGGCAATCACAGTTATTGCAAAAGGAAAGGAGAAAGACCATTCCGATGGAGAATGATCACAGATCAGTTAGCTTGCAGCAAAAAAGCACACATAAAATTAAAACATTTCTCGAATATAAAAGAAATGATAAATGAAAAAGAGAAGGTAACTATTTTTAGCAGTAATTATCAGCATATTAGAAGCATTTTCTGTTTATTTGATTCTCCAGAGGAGATATTTTTTTTAAATCATCTTTTGAGCTTAAAGCTGCAGTCGTGCTCGTAACTATACACACCTCTTCCTTCGGTGGTAATGTACAACTGAAATAGAAAAAAAAAAATAATTGTTTTTCGAAACATTGAATATGCCATAAAAATAAGATTTCACTAACATTTATAACTGAATTTTATTTTATTTTATTATCAGTACCTGTACCTTGTGTTACAGTTGTAGAATCCATAGTGATAAGTTCACACCAAAAAAAAAAAAAGTTTAAACTAAGAAAAATTAAAAATATTAATCACATTTCATTGGGTAAAAATGTTAAATCATTACGTTAAAAATACTAAGTTTATATGTCAAGAATACTGCCCACAATACTTGGTTTCCACCGCAGTAAAGAGCGTAAATAGTAAAATCATTATATATCATAAAAGGATCAAAAATTACTTTACAATGCAATCGAGAAAATAAAGTGAAGTAGACTAAAAACAGAATAACTTAAGAATGCAAATAAGTAAATCGAACCTTTGCTCAAAACTAGCAGGGCCTCCAAAATGAGCAAAGATATATTCCGGGAATGTTTTGTCCTGGAGATATGTATCATGAGAGCATTGCAAACGCTTGTAACCACTCTGACATGCCAGACGTTCATCTATATGAGATTCTTCATCAACCTTAACATCTACTTTATAGTTTGTACAAGTTGTTATTTCATGAACTATTCCAATTACATCCATAGTTGAAAACAGCATTGTTTTCGCTTCTTCAATTTAGTCAAATTTAACATATTCCATGTCGCGCACTATTTTTATAAAAAAAAAAAATTCTCCATTATCATTTTAAAACTATATTTTCCCCTAAACTAAAAGACAAGAGATATACCAACAAATCAACTTTTCCTCCACTAGCATTACGATTGACCCAAATGGCACTCACAATAGCAAAAAATCAGAAGTATTGCATTTCTTTATTACTTCCCCATTTACCATATCCTTCAAATTTCCCATTTTTCCGGAAGCAAGTAGGACAGCAGTGTCTAAAAGAGGAAAATAGTTGCGACAACCGTTGCGTCCTTCACAATACATTAAGTAATCGTTACACAATCCAATCGAAGAAGTTTATTGTATTTCAACATTCAGTAAACTTCTTCTAGAGATTTTTTCAAGGAGAGATAAACAAGTTTGAATGAAAAAAATTGAATTCTTTGCAGTTCAATGCCATTTACACATAAGGATACTAAGAATTTAAATATTGAATATAAATTATCAAGATTAAAGATTCAGACAGAAATAGAAACAAATTTAAATTGTTGAATGATACCTTTGGTTCCTCATCTTCTTTGATATTTTGCAAAACTTCTTTTTTCGTTTCCCGATCAAACTGTTTCATCCGGAGAGCTGATGGTGTATAGAGCTGGCATAACTCGTTATGCGGTGGATATGCCGTACCAACAATGGCATCATTAACCATGGTAATATAAGCTGTTCGACCCGCACCATTTTTCTTTTTCAGCCAATCACATCGTGAACAACGGTAATAAGCTCGGGTTGCTTGTTTTGTGCTTTGTCTGTATACACGATAGCCATCGTTTTCTGCTATTGCGATGAGTCCCAAATTGCCTCGCCGATTCAACAATCGTATGATTTCAACTTTACTTATCTGAAATTAACATTATGAAATCATCATACATTTATAGGAGCATAGTAAAAGTCTCGGTGATCTTGAAAATCACTATCAGAAGAAGCGTCTATCACTTTTTTTTCAACAATCCCCATAGTTGAAGCTATGAATTCAAATAATCAGGTTTTCCATAGCGTCCAAATTCGCCATTTTCGTTCATAAGAATTTAATTTGATGGATCATAAAAACAAAATCCAAAATGCTAGGTTCATTATTAACATTATGAAATGGCGAATTTTGACGAAATATATGAATGAATGTGTTAGAATAAGGAAAGATGAATATTACGCATTCAGTATTAAATATGAATGAAGAAGAATATAATAAAACAAGTATTTACTGCTCTAATAATTAAAGGATTAAACATCATGACTATAAATCACATAATTATCTCTAGTAATCTAAGAGCCTACGTCAATTTCCTCCTTGGTGCTCAAATCGTAAACATCTGTACTCCAAAGTGTATCACCATTCTTATAAGCTGCATCACTAAAGCTGGCTGAGTAATTCATCAATTCCGTGTATGTTTTCACATCACCATTTTCCTGCAAATTACTATGCCTAAATAAAATTTTATTGAAAGCTTTTTATATGTCCAAAAAAATTTTGAATTTCAAGCACTATTCCCTTACATTTCTTTTTTTCTTTTCGTTTTCGTTCTTTCATCATCTACAATAAATTTCGATATCACAAATCCTATTCTCCGTTTTCGCTTCAAAAAAAGCAAAGAATGAATAAAATTTTTCAGGACATTCATTATTTCGTGTTGATGTATGAAATGATTTGCTCACTTAGTTTTCGAGCTATATTATAATGCAGTAACTGAAATGAAACATTTCTAAGACAAGTTTTTAAGATTTTGAGAGAAACAATCAAAAACTTTAAAAACTAGATCACCGAAAAGGAAAGCAACGTAAACGAAAAGTTGGGTACTGTAAAAAGAAAAAATAATAATTACACTTTCCACTACCACAATACGATACTGCGACTCGTTATCATTATCGTCACTTTCTTTCGGCTCAATGTTAGTTGTAGTACATATGCGTTCCTGAAATATACGTATTAAAACTAACCTAAAGATAATACAGTCTTCATTTGCAAATATTCTTAGAAAATTTTCATAAAAACTTTTATTACTACTTTTCTTCATCAATAACATTTCTGTCACGATTAAAAAAGGAGATAGCACAGCCCAAACTTAAGTTACTACCATTAAAAGGATGAAATGATTTATCACCGATGGAATCTACTTGCGTTTTTTTTTTTTTTTCCAGTGCTTTCATTACCTTTTCTTTCAGTGCTTTCACTTTCGAACGAACAGTATAACGAGATAGAGATTTCCCGAAGATAACATTCAGTAACTCTGTTCCCTTTCTTTCAGAAATAGTACCACCGGCGATCCAATGTAATACACAATCTACATCTTCCATTGACCAATCCGGCTCACCTTTGCTAAATTCAAATATCTTTAGAAATAAAGTTACAAGAAATAAATCTAAAGCCCTTGCAAGCGTTGTTAAAGTAACTAACAAGAAAAAATTGAATTTAAAATTCATCATCATGGCTCAAGTTTTTGATGGATGCAATCGGTACCAGATTTGTTGGTAATTGGCCTATCAGCTTTTACTCCTGACTTATCAACCACCTGACTAAGTATTCTCCGATGACCGGTCGAATAGTTATCTTTTTTCTCGGAAATACTATTCTGCAACACATATGACGTCCACCATTAGTCTACGAGTCACGCAGATATTCCACTCAACTAACTTTGTTTCCATAACTACGACATCTGCTAAAGAATTTTTTTGACGAATAATTCGTTTCATACAAAGTAGCAAAGTGACATTTCACTTATCCATTGTCCACTTCATTACGGACAATTTTTGTTCTTCTGTGTTTGTCACTGACCACAGCATACTTTCCTTGCGTATAACGATGATTTCAAAACAGCAATCCATCCTAAAGTGATCGATGTTGCTCTTTCTCTATAGTGCTTAAATTATTCCTTTTGTCGTTACTATCATGACAAACGACTATGTGTAACCATTGATTTCTCAAATGCGGCAGATATAACCATTTATTTCCTCTATAAAGATGCGACCTGCTTATGTGAATCTTGGGATTTTAACTCCTGCAATTCGGATTAATCCCGATAGACATTTCTGTTGAAGAAAAATATGTCGTTCGTAAAAGCAAATAATATGAAGCTGTTCGCTAGAAATGTTTCTACCTCTTTTATGTAATGCGGAAAGAAATCCAGCATTGAAAAGTTCGAACGGACAAAAAAAAAAAAAAAAAAAAAACGATCATTCTTTTTCTCATCTCATTTTTATTTAGTGAGATGGAGATATTTCATCTTACACTGAATTGTTTCTTCGAAACAATTCCTATTATTATTTCCTTATAGTGATACATAGTATTCATCAATATAGTCTGTGTTCAAGTATTCAAAACATATTTTGTCCATTGCCCACAATCAAAAAAACGAAAGAAAGATATGGAAAAGACAATTATGATCAACTGAAAACTAAAAAATAAGACAATAATAATTAGTTATTCTGAAGATTTTCTAAAAAATGCATACAATTAAAGGAATGAACCCCAGGATCAACGAATTGAAACTATCTATTTTGCTATTAATATATTGACAACAAAAGAAACTTGAAAAAGAACTATTTACTTGTCTTTAACCGATGAATCTAACGGTCCTGTTGCTGCAGCATTCATCCTGCTAGCTCCTGCACACTTCGAGAATTTTTTCTCGCTTCAACTTTTTTAAATCATCTGAAATTCGGAAATAGTCAAAGCACAGGATAATTTTTTTTTTCTTATAAAACTGTTTCTATTTATTTGTTGATTTTTTTAATTATCTAAGACTTAAGGCTCTTTAAAATAATATGTACTGAATGAGCCAAAAGTGACTACTAGTTAGAAAGAATGAATGCTAGTTAATCAGAAAAGAAAAAAATATTCTTTTTATAGAAAATAAATCTATTATATCACTGTAATTATACTGATTTAATAAAAGAGGAAGCACACTGTTGATAAACCAATAATTTTGATTATAAAATTGATTTGAAGAAAATATCTAATCCACAAGTTTGAATCAGTGCTTCTTTTCAAATCAAGCTGATCTATGATGACATCACAAACTGCACACATTGCGACATTAACAATAATAAGCTTATCTAATTTGGTGATTTTAACAGAAAAAGATCAATTAAAAACCTGTATATCCAGGAATATAGATCCTAGACATTCAGAAACGTTGTACAGTTATAATATCATTGAAGGATTTCTTGAAAAAGGATTTAAATTTCAATGAAAAAGAAGTTGTTACCCTTTCGCACTGATGTTGAAATGAAGCGTTAAATCCAAGAATGAGATATTTGCGATCAATGCAGTATCAGGTCACTATAAATGTTACAGTTTAGGAAATATGTATCTGAATGAATAAATAACAAGCAATCATTCAATAATACTAAAAAACAAACAAGCATCAAAATGGAAATTAAACAAAAAAGGGAAAAGAGAATAGTTCACGGCAAATCATTTATTCATCACATTGACCTTTCATTGACCTTTCCCCGTACTATCACTGTAGATATGACCGCAATTATGCCAAGGCAAGAACGGAAGACATCTCAATTCTCTGTTAGAATATCACACTATTGAATAAATCGAAATTCAACCATTCATACACATCCATCAAATGTGACGTAACGTGAAACTGATCCGTCTCAAAAAAAGTCCAATATATCTCGGGAGTAGCCTGGGATATACCGATGCTACATATAAAGAGGTACTGTTGTTATACAGATTGAAGACATGGTTTGCTTATTCGTTTGCAATTAATAATATGGAAACGTTGTACCACTAATATTACTTACAAGAAATGAACAAGTTTTTTTTTTTTTTTTGAATATATCCCAATCGAGATGTACATGAACTCCCAAAGAAATTCAAATTCGATTTCAAATTAGTTTGACCTTTCATTGATCAACAAATCGATCAACTCAAACCCTAATCCGTGATCAGCAATGGCATCTAATAATGCGAAAATGCTAGAAGAGTTTTCAAATCCTTTCATTTCTATTTCATATTTCTCTTTGCTTCTATTTCAAATTCTTCTTGACGCCCAACTCTCTTTCATTTTGTCATCATAATTCAAATATTCCACATTTCGTTTTAAAAATAAATTCCGAATATTTCGCAGGTTTTTTGAGCATCTTTGATCTTTTAGATTTCGCAGATTTCATTTAGTGTAATGCTTCAGGTCTTTAAGTCAGTAAAATATTTCAAATGGTACAGTAGTTCATTCCAAAAAAGCATTTACATCCGTTGAAATTACAACTTGCCAACTTATTTTCCACGAACTTTCATCAACTTATCACCATGAATGAACTTGTCAACTTATCCTCCCATGAACTCACCAATCAGGGTTACAACTTATCTTCAATCACCTAATCTCCCATTCAAATTTGATGTGAAACGGCCGGTTAGCATTTCGCGGATACCCGGTGTTCCGCGTTAATTTTAGTGACGGGCTTGAGGGATAAGGCGGGACAAGCGGTGTGATTTAAAAATGTGGTATTTGGGGTATTTTCTCCAAATAATTTTAATTAGATTGAATTTTTGGGGAGTTTTCAGGGTTTTCCCGGAATACATTTTCTCTCAATCACCAATAACCAATTCAGCTAGGATTGAGGGCGCGGCGTGTGGTATTTGATTAACCAAAGTAAATAATCTCTTTGATCCATTTGTCTAGAGTTATAAAAGCCTGAAACTTAGCCTCTTTATGTATCTTTTCTCTGTACTATCATCAGCAAGAAGAATTCTCGGGATTTTTTTCACGGCATAGGCTTGTGACTTACTGATCAGCTTACAGAACAGGTGTCATTATGGTTATTAATGATTCAGCACCAGAACGATCAGAGTTGGAGGTGATGGCTACGGTGAAGTGTAATGGTGATGCGATTCATCATTCCGATGAGGAAGTAGATCTTTCTTGTAGCTCACCCGAAACGGTATGTTTGTGTTTGATGAATCCTCATTATTGTTGTTGAAAAAAAAAAAAAAAATTATGAATTGATCGAATAATTGGCATTTGTTTTTAGAAAATTGATTCGTTAGTTTCGAATCATCCATTGAAATACGTTTGGACATATTGGTATTTGAACGATCAACGTGATAAAAGTTGGGAAAAACGGCTTAAAGTTGTATCTAATTTTGGTACAGTAGAAGAATTTTGGGCGTAAGTATTTTTTCTTTTATTTTATGTTTCTTGTATTTTTCTATGAATTCCATATGATTTGCAAAGCAACCGTTAAGCTAACCTGACACAATTTTTTTTTAAATTATATTATTACTGATGAGTTTCTTCTATTCCTATAGTTCTACCTATAAAAGTTCTACTTATTTCTTCTTATAACGGCTAATAATCACTTATACGGCACAACATATAAAACATGAAGCAATTCTCTCAGTACCTCAAACTGTACCAATCGTTGTCGATGAGGACTTACGAGTTTCTGGAGTTGATCTTTAATTTACAAAAGTAGGAATTAGTTCCAAAGTGGGAAAACATTTTGAATGATTTTCCTACAGTTTATGAGAGAAGCAAACAGTTCTTTCTTAATTGACGAATCAATTCTTATCATAAATCTCATAATCTGCATAAAATCACAAATGAATTTATGAGTTAATTTCAGCCTTTATGTTAGCATTCGCCCGCCATCATTGTTACCTACAGCTTGCGATTATAGTGTTTTCAAAAAGGATATTCAACCGATGTGGGAAGTTCCGGAAAATGCCAAAGGTGGTCGTTGGCTGATAACGGTATATATGATTTCACTAGAATTGAATAAATATTATCTATTCAGATATTTCTAATATTTTTGAACTTTCTGGTTGTTCTTTTTTACTGTCATAACTTCTTTAGCTGTGTATTAAATTATTGTTGAGAATAAGTACGTTTGATGTGTTTGCAGATTGATAAGTCTAGGCATCATGACTTATTGGATGTGATCTGGTTGGAAGTATTGATGGCTGTGATAGGCCAACAGTTCGGTAAATATACAGCAGATATATGTGGTGTAGTTGTCAATATAAGAAATAAAGGATCCAAGGTAAGTCTTTATTTTCTTTTGAACTGTATCAATAGTCAGTAAGCTAATTTTATTATTTTTAGATCAGTATTTGGACAACAGATTGTAACAACGATGAGTCGAATTGCAAAATTGGGTAATTTCCTTTTTTTTTTTATATTGTTCTTTGGTAAGATAAATTTTAATATATGTGAAACATTTTTTGAAGATATGTTATATTCTTATACAATGTGATAGAATAGGTTGAAGGAATATAATCCAGCTGCTTAAAAAATCAAGGATTTGATTCGGCCTCGGATTTACTTATTATTTATGTTATTGTTGTACTATTACTAGCTGTGAAAGTCTTGCGAGGCCAGCAGTTGTATAAGTGTGCTATTTGAATAATGCTCTGTTTTCTGGTGACCTTAGAAAGGCAAATTTGATTACCTGAATAAGATATTTTTCATTTTTTTCTTTTTTTATAGAGAAATATTGAAGCAAAAATTAATAAATCCGGATATCGATTCGAAAATTCAGCGACCAATATTTGATGTGCTTCGCTATGAAGATCACCAAGAAGTGCAGAATAAGAGTTCTAGTTCAGTGAAAGCCAAACATATCATTACAGCTTCCGACTAGTAACACATTAAGCCTTATATGAAAGAAAATTATATATTTTTATGTGCGGGTTTTATGTTTTTGTTTTTCCGCGCCATTATTAATGGGGAACTGAAGTATATGTTTGTGATCTATGCAAAAAAAGTGTTTGTATCTTTCAAGGAAATTAAAAGTTTTTCCACTTTCAGACAGGCTCATTCAGATTTTCATTTTGTTTACTGCAATTTAATTTTTAAAAAATAATGTTATGAAAGAAAAGACGGAATTGTGATCGGGGAGAACAAAAGGAAGATTCGGCAATTCAAATTGTATTGAAGAGAATGACCGAAAATTTCAGATATTAAGCTATGGAAGTCGCTGAATGAGTAGTAATGTGGATATGACTTTATATGTTTGTATGTGTGTGTGTGTGAGTGTATGCATGTGCATGCGCATGTGTATGCTTGTGTGTATATGGATGTACGTATGTTAACGGTTTGGATGGTTTTGGACATTTTGGAATGTTTTGTTAACTAACTTTGATGTGCTGTTATGATAATATATTTTTGAAGTGTTTTTTTGTTATGACATGTTATGTAACACAAGATATTAACAATAAATGTTAGAATGATTGGTTGAATATTTGTTATCCATTTAATGAAATGATAAATAAAATGATGATATATCATACTTTGCAACTTATCAAAAAAAAAAAGTACATTGATCCATGTTGCTAATATTTTTATTATAGTTTATTTATACTATTATTATGGCTACTAATTCTTATTACTATTGGTAAAACTGCCATCATTAATTTGTTATTATTATTGAGGTGTTAACATTTGTTTACTTATTTCATTTTCGAATGAAAAAAGCGAAAGGTGGAGTTCGGTACAGGTGAGTTAAAACTTTTTCACTTTTATGTGATAGCATAGGAAATACAGAACGACGACCTACACTCTTTCTTATTAAAGCGGAATCTCTCTCTCTCTCTCTTTCTCTCTCTCACATGACTCATGAATTTATTGGTTTTATACCTTTTTCCATGTTTTCAATTGTTTAACACCTCTCTTAAATGTTGCCATCATTACTGGTTTAGCACTTCACTATGTTCTTCATTCGAAGTTGCTTTATTTGGATGAATCAATTAATTAAACATCTATGAAAGTCTGCGTTATGCTAAAATATCATTCATTGCTTTTGTCATAATATTTTATCATTGATATGTTAAGGTAGTGATGTGCATTGCTTATTGAGATTTTACTGATCGATATACTGAGTTACGTATCTTTTAAACATGTATATGAAAGTGAGAAAGTTGTATATTGACTTTTGCAATGCAAACCAAGAACGGATTGCGAAGTGAGGATTAGGTATTTCGATGGTTCGAGAGCTTGAAACCGAATAATTTTAAAAGTTATTTTGAAAGTAAGACATTCCGAATTTTTTTCGGTAAATGATACCCAGGCTTGTTCGGAAGGAATGCGATGTTGTTGTCACAATACCGACTGTTACTTATGCTGAATAAATCGGTTGATGTGTTTTTAGCAAGATGTCAGGTATATGGGATTTCGTGAAACGACATCGTGGCAAAATTGTCGCTGGAGCAGTTGTAGCTGGAGGAGCATTTGTTATTCAACAAACTTGGCGAAATCCTTCGCTACAATTTTTCAGTTCTAGATGGAATCGTGATCGAGAATTCATCCGGAATCAATTGAAAGTTAGTGAAAGTTATGTTATATTTGCATTCATTTATCCTTTTTTTTTTTTTTTCGATTTTGAACTTTTATCTTGTTTTATTTCGATTTGAATATCTGATTCTAGTCCCATACAGGCTCGACGACATTACATTTATGATACGCAACATCGAACATGTGATGCTTCAATCCTCGATTTATTGCCTGGCATAGCGAAACGAATAGAATTATATTTTGATGTAGAAGCATTGATTAAGGACCTCAAAAATAACAAGGAACTCAGCAAGGAACAACGAATTATCCAATGGCAAGATATTAAGGTACCGCTTTTGTAGAAAGACTTATGTTTTATGGTTCAACGGGCATATTTACAGAGTTTGTTGTCATCCAACGCATCACGCAAAAGATCTTAAACTGAAATTAAGGTGATCAAGAAATAAACCAAAAGTGATAATCCAAAATGTTTTGACAGTCACAAACAAAAACCACATTTTTACTACTACTACTAAACAATCCTTACTCCTTTCTGCTACTACTAAAGCTAAAAAAAATAAATAATTTAGAACTGAAAAAAAAAAAAAGAAAAAACTAACTAACCATTGTATCCTTCTGTACACTTTCTGCGGAAGCGATCTGAAATCCTATTTTTATGGTATAAGAAAACGAATGGAATTCATTGGATTCTCTCACAGTTTTTGTTTTATCTTTATAGATTTAGTTATTTAGTGACATAGCTCTTCAACCTTTTAATTAAGAGCCTTGCAATTAATAAAAATAGTGTGTTATTTCAATACCACAAAATTAATCATCGATCATTTAGCTACATTGGCTCCATAGTAGTATATATTTATTTCATCTTTATACTCATCTTTCATCTTTTTGTACTTATTCATAATGTATATTTATTTTAACTTAATGTTGTGTTTTATCTTCATAATATTATAAGAATATGGTAAAAATGATATGATAGTATGATGAACTTATTTCAACTTTGCAAATTTTTTTTATAGGTAAAAGCAATTGGACGAATGGTTGCAGTTGCTTATGCATTCTCTTTAATTACTGTGATATTGAAATGTCAGATTTCAATTTTAGCTTCTCAACTTTGCTCATCGCTTATGGAAAAAGAAGATAATTGGTGAGTGCCATTAGATTAGAAATTAACTACCCATCAAAGTTTTGAAATGTCTTTCTCCATAAAAAATTGTTAATTAAAACATTGAAGAGTTTGAATTGTTCAGTGCTTCAGCAGAGTTTCGTTATATTGTAGTAGATTTTGCATGTGAAGTGAAAGGCAGTAATAATCACGCTAGGTGGAATGATGATGATGTGCAGAGAGGTCTTCGTCAGAATGCTGAGGCATTAGATTTCATTTGCTTGCTTCATTGTTCTATTTCAAACAAATATATTCGAGTGAACCTTAATTAATTTTTTGTTAGCTTAAACTTTTTATTGTTCAGATTTATAATCATCTTCACTGATCGTTTGCAGGTGGAATCATTACTTACCCGAAAATCTTAAATTCAGTACTTCACTGATGCATATAACTACTTCCCAAAAATGCACTGTTAATTCTTCTTCACAGCAAATTTTCATGCGATGTTGCCAATATTTCATATCTACAGGTAAGGCTTCATCCAATCTTCAACTATTTTAATATCTTTGCCATCAGTAAGTTTTATTGAAAGCCGCAGCTCTTTCATATAGTCATGAAATTCGTAGTCTAAGAAGTTGAGTAGCTCATACACTTTCAAAGCCCCGTAATAATATTGTGTAACAAAGGTAAGGCACGTGAAAGAAGAGTTATTACATGGGGTTAAAATAAATTACTATACATCACTTGATAAGATTTCTATTTTGCATATATATATTTATTTATTTATCTATCTATCTATCTATATATATATATATGTTTATTTATTTATTTGTTTATTTTAATATCTTATTGGAATAGTAAAATTTTCGCAAAAATTTACACATATATAAGTTATACTAATATTCTGAGAAGTTCCTTATTCTTATTTAATGGTACATCAAGAAGTGGATTTAACTTTTTATCTATTTTTGACTACTCTGTTTATTCATATATTAAATAAAGCGCTAAAAATATAATATTTTTCTATATATTATTAGAAATATATTATTTTTCAATAAATCACTGTGATAATGCATGGACTTTGTCTATGAGGACGCATTCCATTTATTTTCTGCGGAAGTTAGACATTTCAAAAATTTTGATTGGAATTTTATTTCTTTTCTCCTCCTTAACAATTATTTCGAGTTCATATGTACGACAAAATACGAATAATATGTATAATTTGCGTGCTTTTACAAACAAAGACTCTATCAGGCTTGGATGATTTGTTGAAGTGCATCGAAACTATCAGCAAATCACAATTGGAAGAGTTGGAATTAAAAACACCAATTGATGGAGAACGCCTGAAGGCGATTTTATTAAATCTTAAGAGAAGAATGGATTTGTTAGATTGTCGACATTTTTCATATCTCGTCGTACCAAAATATGCGAATAAAGTAATCGTTTCTATTACATTCCCTGATCGGAGCGATTTTTATTCATCAGTTTTTTTCGAATTCCTCGAAATTTTGTATTTCAATTGTCACATGTATTCTGTTTTATATTTCAGAATGGCTTTGCGGTGCCAAATCTTGATCAACTGGATGTGCTCTTGAGACGACTCGTTGAAATGTTAGAGTCAACAAAATGTAAGGAAGTAACATCATCGCTGGTCGATTTCTTCTTTGATGCCATTGTAAATGTAAGTGAAAAATATCTCATTTTTTCTCTTTTAATCATTTAAACAAAAGTTGACCATATTTCATAAATATTTTTATTGAATTTTCATTTGGAGATTAGACCTGTTGTCTATTTGCTGATCTTTAAAAGTAATTTCTTCATTTTGTTAGAGCATAACAGAATTCGCTCTATTCATCATTATGCAAACCATTTTATTATGCTACGCATAAATTTCAGTTTGTCAACCAGCACAGTAATAATCAGGAGATGCCGATGGCAAAAATACTACCTTTAATTACGGACAGTTTCCATACCTTATCTCGAAGTGGCTTCGATTCACCAATACAAAATATTCTTTGTTCCACTGAATTGCATTCACTTTCTATGCATGTTTTTTCTCTTCCTCCTGTTGAGTTGTGATAGTTTTCTTCATTTTTTTCTTTTTTTTTTTTTACATTTATTTGTTATGGTTTTCATAATTTAACGCTTTCATAGAGACAAATAGAAGCGATTTCGCCAAACATTCAGTTCGTATATTTGATGAAACAGTCTGAGAATAAATGATTAAGGAAAGCTCCTGCTCCAATATAGAAGACATACATATCTTTAATCTTATAAGAATTATGTTATTCTCTCTTCATTTCATTTTCTTTGAAACCATTCCTGCAAGATCACTCAAATATTACATATCAGTTAAGAACCGATAATAATCATTTTTGGTTGTTTTTAAGCTAAGAAATTTTCTGTATAATTTTCTTGTGTGACTAGCTGTTGATTAGTAGGAAAAAAGTTCTTGGAAGATTTCTTTGATGTGATGAGAAAAGAAAGTGGTGATGTAAAAAAAAATCTTATATTTCCTCACTTTGTCGTACTTTTAAATCATGAAGTAGGTACCAGTTTGAATCAAATAAGCTATAAGCTATTGTTTTCATGCGTTATTTAATTTTCACCATTTTACATTACTGATAATTATCTATTATATCTAAAGTATCCACCGTTTATTAATTAAATATGCTACTTAATTAGCTTAAATTTCACTCTATTTTGTGACTAATTTTATAAAAAGTTACAAAGAAAGCTCTTGAAAAATATGCTCATTCTTGACTTTTTGAAATGCAAGTTGGGTGATCAAGATGGATGTTTGACTTATGTTTTAGAAGTAAAATTTCAAGTTTTGTAGAAACCCAAATTCACAAAAATTATTGATCAAGCGCGCGAAACGAGATTCGCAGAATATGCTTTTTTTCTGAAACATAAGTTAATCATTTTGAAAGTATTTATTTTCTATATATTTCAGATAGTCTAAGCTATTGATTTTTAACATGTCTACTGCAGTAATTTTTAAAAATAAATCAGGTTGATCAATAGTCGATGATTAGTTAAAAATATATTCAATATGATCAGTTAATCATTTTTTTGCATTTTATACATTTTATATTTTGATAAATATACACTACATATTTTCGTTAATATTAGTCTAATTTTTATGAAGATCGATTTCAATCTTTCATATCTCATTAAATGTTGTAAGTTGAATTGCTGGAACTCTTTCCTTTAATTGCATTGTTTCCAATGAATAAGAAAATGCGTTTGCATCCGAATTGTTGACCAAAATCATTGCTGAAAAAAGGAGAGATTTATGTAAGAGAATGAGTAAAGTTAACCTGTAATTACTTCATAACGACAGCCACCGAAACTTAAGTCTCTAATTGTTATCATTTTGTTTGATCATTGAATTATGGTAATTCCAGTTGTGGATATGCTCAATGAGCGAAAACTAAACAAATATGCAATATATTTGAGCAAATGTTCGCGTGAGGTGGGTGTACATTTTACCTCACTTCATGGTTTTACACCTATCGGAAGATTTCTGTCCGTTGGTTTTCATATGGGTCTTCCATCTTTAAGCATCGCTTTAGCGCTGTCTGTGTTTTTTGAAATTTACTGACGATACTTCGCATATTTCGGTTCAGTTTTGACGGACGGGGTTTACGTGAGGTAACGTGCCTCATTTTTATTGAGAGAAACATAGAAATTTTAGGCAATCGATTACGGAAAGTGTGTTGGAGAGAAAGCCGGAAAAGTAACTCATTTGGCGTGTCAACGTGAATTCGAATTACTATTGAAGTGTGTTGAAAAACAGGTATACAATACGTATGTTTGAAGGAAAATTTTTTCAGTTTATGAATTCGTAATTTTTCCTTCCCTTTAACCCCGCAATTACTAATATAATTTCTTGTTTCATTTATTGAACAGCAATGTAAGTTAAAAGTTGAAGTTTGGTCATTTCAAAATTACAGAAGAGAAGGATGGAGAAATGAACAAATTTGAGGGGATTCTGAGATTCTTTGTCTTATTGCAATCCAACAGGTCCTTCCTCGTTCGTTAATTAGTCTCAGTTTTTTAGAATGCTCAATCAGATTTATTGAGAGTTTTACAGATTCGGGTAGCTTCTACGAAATGAAGGTAAAACGATATAAACGAGCGAAACGTATCATTTCCATTTATCGGCATAACTTCGGTTTTGAACCACCTTATCAAGTTTTGCTTGATGGTACCTTCGCTATGGCTGCATTGCAAAATAAAATCAATCTACGAGAACAAATGCCAAAATATTTAAATGCTGTAAGCAATTTCTGTTCATTTTCCAGAATAATTTTTTCATTATCATTATGCATACTAGATAATTGTACCATATTCTGTTATTGCGGTTGCACTGTGTTCCTTAGCTTTACTGTATTACTTCTAGACTAACAATTTTAAGCATTTTGTTATTCTCATTGCTTTTTATCGCTATCATCGTTATTGTTATGATGGATATCAAGATTATTTCATTTCCAAAATTCATTTTTATAATCTTCAAGTTTAGGAAGTTGATATACGAGTAACCAATTGTGTGCTTAAAGAGTTGGAAAAACTGGGACCTACATTGTATGGCGCATTACATATTTGCAAACAGTTTGACGTAAGTCAGATCTTTTTTCCCTTCTTTTTCCTCTTTTAGATTGGAATGATTAACTCTGATTTCTCGGAAATTTGCTAACTAATGAAAATATGTTTCAGGTTGAATCTTGTCCTCATCAACCTATGCGAACAGCGGTGGAGTGTATGAAACATATGGCACGTCGAATGAAAAGTAGAACAACGTTCTTCTTTGCAACACAGGTAACGAATTACAATATGTCTTAATTTTCACTTGATATAGATAACTCTTGAATTATAGGATAATGAACTCACGGAAGCCTTAAAGCAAATTCCGGGTATACCAATCTTGTTCATCAAATATAATGCAATTTTGGTCGATAAACCCAGTCAGGCTACTATTCAGGTTAACCATTTATTGTTTAATTTCATCAGTTATTTTAAAATTATTCTTACAATTTACGTTCTCTGTGAAGAAATATATTTGTCTTCCGAACTTGTCACACTCATCTAGGCAGTTTTATTTGCATACATGAGTGAGAAATTAGTAAATATGTTTGAATATCAAAAATAAATATTAAATTTGAAAGTTCTAAGCTTTGCGATTTCAACTGAGATATGCAAATATATATGACGGAGATTAACAGGACTCTAATCTAGTTTTTTCTAGGAAATCGAAAAGCCGAAAGATGAACTGCTTGAAATAAATGAATTAAAAAAAGCGTTATTTGGTGAATCTGAAAAGCCGAGACGGAAGCGGAAAGGCCCAAAAGGACCAAATCCCCTTTCAGTTAAGAAGAAAAAGAGAAAAATCCAGTTGACTAATAATGAGCAGAAATTAGAATCAAGTGCAAAAACTGCTGCCTCCAAGAGACGTCGCCGCCGGAAAAAGATGGAAGGAAGCGAGGAATAGTAGATACAAGCTTTTGTAGTTATAATGTGCCTTTGTATTGTTCTTTTGGTTCAGAATAAACTTTTTGCAATGAAATCTTAGTTCTGATATTTTCTTCTCTTTGCAAATTTCCACATCACTTCTTTCATTTTTCTTCTCTTTATCGAATTTTATCGTTTCAGATCGTCTGTTAAGATGAGCTCGAGCTTCAAGTTAAATAGCATTTATCACTTATATATTATGCAGATCCCCTTTGTTTTCCCGTCCTTTTTGTCATCATTATGAAGTAGAACAAGTTCAGAAAACTTAAACTAAAATTGTTACCTCGCGATGAAACGGAACTACCTATTATCCGGACACAAAAGAAAATAGAAATAATTCGGAATGTGGAGTTGCTGCTTGATCGGACAAACTATAGCTCATGGAAATTAAAGCTTTAGTTATTGTTGGCCAAAGACTCAGTTCTTCTTGCCGTTGTTGTCAAAAACGTAAATGATGTAAACAACACAGTTTTTACGGCACATACTTCGTCATTTACGTTTCATTAAGTTGAACTGCTAAAATTTTCCAGATAGTTTACTTACCTAGTTTGAAGGATTATTTGAGGAATGAATTATGAGTGGTTTTGAAAATGAAGTTCGGACTGCTCTTACCAAGTTTTTTTTTTTTTTTTTTTTTTTTTTTAACACGATTTGTCGATGAATCAAATACATTATATGACAGAACATAAGTTATCTGAGCCAGTTACTAATTTTCCTCCAGCAATAGGTTTACATTTAGTATTGTGATTGTGAGTTAATGTTATGGATTCCTTCTTGATTATTTTTAGATTCTTAGCAATCTCTTCTTTTCTTGGCAAATACGGTTAGCCAAGTTTTTTTGGATTGTTTTAATTTCCTCTTTCACTCATTTCACTAAAAAGTTCTGTCATTTAATGTGTTTACTCAGCAGTCTCTTCTTTTCTTAGCAAATAAGACTAGCCAAGTCTTTCTGGATTGTTTTAATTTCTTCTTCCACTCATTTCACTAAAAAGTTCTGTCATTTAATGTGTTTACTTAGTAGTCTCTTCTTTTCTCAAGGCTAGCCAAGTCTTCCTGGATTGGTTTAATTTCCTCTAAATAGTCCTATCAAACTGTTGGGACAATAGTGCTGCTTCACCCATTCTAATTATCAATGATTGGATCGTTTAGTGCAAATGTATCCCATCGTAATTGATGTGAATGATTCATTCGATGTCGAATGTGTGGACTTATCGAACGATGTCATTACTCTTCCTAGCTATCTATCTAATTAACAACATTAATTGAATAATTTACATGCAGCCAGCTGGAGAATACAGTTTCGATATTTTCTAGTATTATAAATAGTTAAGGAGAGAACGAATTCAGTCTTTCCTCTTCTATTCTTAGATTATTTTTAGTTTTACTTGCGATTCAGGACGCAAAATAGCAATCCAATTATTCCCGCTATTCTGCGATTTGTACGAAATCAAATTTTCGAAGAACTTATTTGTTGTCAAATAACACGAATTGTGGAATTATAATTTTTTGTCTTTCTTTATAATTTCAATCTGTCAATTAACAAACGAGGAATTTGCGATATAAGAAATGCTTTGTTATTATATTCTAATTGCATTTCTGATTAATCATCCATTACTATCGATTCATTTTGCTCAAACAAGAAGAGCACCCCCTCAGTATGCTCTGAATTTATTCCCTGATGAGTTTTATCATTTCAGATTTGAGAAATCATTGCTAAATTAGGGAATCGCAAAAGATCGAAGAAAAATCGCAAAAAAATCGATCTCATAGAATTTCTAACACTAGTTCTTCCTTATCTTGTTTACTTCTCATCTATTATTCGATTTTAAATTCAGATTTCAAATTTTAAGGATAATTCAAGAATGAATTCTAAAATGTTGAGCATTATGTTCAAAGATCATTGCTATCCACTGATTGCTAATTACTAAAAAAAAAATGCATTGAATCGATTCGTTGAGATTTCCCTTTTCTGTTTTGTTTTTATCATTTGAATTATTTGCATGATTTAATGGGCAAATACTTTCTGCGTGTATATCTGAAAGAAATAATGCAAATAACTTGATTAACTATTACACTGCACTAGGCCAATTCAGATACACCTGGCTCATATACTTGGCATTTTTCACCAAATCTTGGCCTTTTACTTTTCATCCATCGTTTTGATCCAAAAAGAAGGCTTTCATCGTGTTTTGTCGGATAATGTTCATCGTGTTTTGTCGGAAGAGCGCTTCGAAACAAAGTTCTGAAATGTTATATCAGTATGTATCACGCTAGATACTTTTGGATAAATAAACCTTATCATTTTTTGAAATGATTTTATCCTTTTTTGAAAAAAATAAATCTTATCACCTTTCTTATCACAAATTTTGATAAATAAATCTTATCGTCTTTCTAATTTTACTCTTTTCTTAGTATTTGAAACTTTGTCTTCTGCTGATAAGAAACTTCTTCATCACTGAGGTCTCCCGGCAAACTTCTAAAAATGATATATGAATATTTTTCTTGCAGAAATCAATAAAGGACATTGTATCACGAATGATTTATGTGATGTATGTTACTTGGCATGCATGCATTTGCATGTTATACATGTGCATGTTATGTTTGTGCAAGCAAAAAAAACATTCGATAATAGGTACACACTTCCATTTAACAACTGCTAATGCATTGTGGTTTTGATATTAATTGTGGTACTTTGTTTCAGTTTTTTTTTTTTCAATTTTAATTTATCAAAATAATCACGATGTAATCAAAATGAGGTTAAAGATCAATCCAAGGCCATTTTTATGTTCATTTTAGCTGTTCCAATTCTGAAGAATTACCCTTAATTAATTAAATTCAAAATGCGATATTGCATTGTAACCGGTTAATTTTTCCAATCAGTCAATCAAAATTTTTAAAACGATTTTTCTTTTTTTTTTGTTAAAACATTTTTAAATTTTCATATTTTAAAATAAACAACACATTCATCATAAATGCATCTTCTCAATGACATTGAATTAGTTAGGCTCTATGTTTTCGTAAACTAATGTGATATTTAATTAATTTATTTTATGTTGTGACTAATTAATCATAATAATGGCGGAATCAACTACAACTCTTAGTTTGGATTTTTATCAGTACTGAAGCTGATAAAGTGCTGTTTTTTGAAAAGATTATGGGATTAAGTGATGTCATCTTAATGAGATTATAATGCTAATTATTTCAGGAAAAATCAAAGAATCTTCAGTGTGTTGGAAATATGGATTGAATTGCTATTCGCTTTGACATCTTAACCAATTGCTCATTCAGAGGAAAATTTTGACCAAATTTTGACCATTTTTTTTTTAAACGAAAAGAAAAATATAAATTTTAATTACCACAATTTTGCAAACACTTGAGATTTGAATTTAATTTACATACGAATTCATTTTCAGCAGAAAATTGCAATTAGATTAGATCCTTCCCTTCTTAATTATTAATATCCTTTGCTTCTTAATTAATGATGTCCTTTGCTCCTTAATTACTTTTTTCAAAATTTGAAGAAATTAAGTCTCAAAATGTTGTTAATTTTACGCCTATATAAATATGTTTTCTTTTCTCATCTTCATTTCTTTCTTTTTCTCTTCCAGAGATTGAAACTTCAGTGATAAATGAACTTCTTTTTTTTTATCATAATGATATATCCTACATATTGAAATACTTTTTTAATTTTTGATTCAGTTTGAAATTTGAATTCAGTCCGATTCGGTTCAGCTCAATCTATTTCATTTTTATTACACTCATTGCGAATTCAGTTCATTAAATTCAATCGTTTTTTTCTTTTTTGAAATTACATTTCTTCATGTTGCGAATTCACTCATTTCTTGAATTATTTGTTGCATTATTTTAGGAAATGTTCGGAATTGTCTTTGCATAAATTCAAAATTGATTTATATAAATGAAATTTAAAAAGAAAAAAATTTGAATATTCGATGTAAACTTGATTTGAGAAGATTCGTTCACTGCGGGATGCCTTTTGACTACATCCTTCCTCTTTTCTCATTTTAAAATAGCTTTATTTCAGTACGTTGAAATTTCAATTATTTGAATTGCTTCTATGAACACTTTCTTTCTCTTTTTTTTCACTCTTCTTCTTGCATTATTTTAATTAACTACTATGAAATTTGAGATTGTGCCTTGAATCGATTTCAAAATTGCACAATTTCTTTTCTAACATATATGATTAAAAAGGAAGAATTTCCATTTCTCCTTAATGTTTACTTCAAAAATTTCAAGAATAATCGATAGAAAAACTATCGTATAATTTTTATTATAGGCATAAATTGCAAGAGATGACCGCTTTGTCAACTTATAGTTCAATAAAATCAAATAATCAAGTCATCAATACTGATAAGAGTTCAAGCTGAGAGTAGCAGCTGATAATCGTTTTTCTGTGATAATAAATGGATCAGAAGATGGAATTCAACATCACATTAGTTTGTGATTGCCTGAGTGTGTTCTTATTTTAAAATCTGAAAATTTAAAGACAGGTGAATAATTGGGAAAATTAACTACTATAGTATTGCATACTGAACTTTAATTACCAGCGTAATTTTTCAAACTTAGGACTGCCAAAATGCATTATTCGTAATTAAAAATAATTGCGATATAATTGCGACAAAATATGCCTTTATTCTAATATTGGTTATCAAAACTATATGATCATTTTCCAGATGATTAAATGAAATATAACTAATATCACTCCCAAAAAAAAAAATCATGATTCCATTTCTCAAGCAATTCAGGAGATATGTAGTACAATGTGATTATTTCTTTTCGGCCTTCTAAAATTTGCCGAATTGTCACCATTAATTAGCAGTTTCTCATATTCCAACATGGCACTGAGATAAAAAAAATTTTTTTTTTAGATACTTTTAATGCTGAAGTTAATCTTAGATTCTTAGATTTCGCTGTAATAATAATTGTAATCACTTTAAATTAGCAAAAGAAAAAAATGAAATAAACGATGAAATTAAAAGTAAAATTTGTAAAACAACTGTCGCTTGATTATTAAAAAGTTTTATAACTTAAGTTTAATATTTGCAAAATTAAGAAATCGAAATCACTGTACTAATGGATTCTAATATTTTAATAGCAATTTTCTCTTTTTTTTTTATTTTTTTTTTTTTTTGTCCTTTTTGAGCTGATTCTTGAATAAGAAATGCTTTTCCAACTTTTAAGGATGAATCACCTTTGATGGCAGAAGACTTGCAAAAACTACATCTGGAACTTCGAGATTATCATAATCAGTGATACCTCAGATCTTCTAATCTTAATTGGCCAACAATAGAATCCTTGGCTTGCTCTACACCTGTCCCATAATACCTTAGATCTTCTAATATTAGTTGGCCAACAATAGAATTTTCGGCTTGCTATACCTGTCCTTCATTATTTCGCCTAGCTGTGCAATCTGTTAAAATAAGCATTTGCTCCTCATTACTATGCTTTTTAACTGGAATTTTTTCGGAGAATAGCAATTAACATTATTATAGGTTTTGAAATCATTGCTACATCTAATTTTATTTATAATTTTTTTTTTTTAATTTTAAAAAGTATTTTTAGAGAGAAATTTATGTTGAGAAAAATTCTAATGAGCCACTGGGCTGAAAGCCATTGGACTGAAGTGTTTGAAAATAATATCAAATGAAGGAAACACTAGTAGTGATATTTATCATTCTACAGTTATTATTTTTCAATCACTTCGTACATTCCGTGATCAATTTATTCATTGCTAGGACTGAAATGGATCGAACTTTAGGTAAGAACAAAGTTTGAAAAAGTTTTTCTCAATAATTCTGTCATTTATTTACTTTCTTTTTTTTGTTTACTCATTTTTGTGTCTTTTTATTAAAAATTTTATTTATTATTTATTTTATTTTTTTGTTGACTGATATTAGAATGAAATTTTTCTAGGAGTCTGGTTCAAATGATTATTTTCATTGAAATTTGTATACTTTGAAAAATAAAATTGAATTATAGGCTTGGATGTGCAACTGAATTTTATTGAAAACGGTATTGTCAATTTGTATTCCGTCAAATTTCCATATCGAATCAATACTAACATCACTTATGTACAATTCTCCTGGAATACAAAAGTCTTAGATCGACCGGTTAATCTTGTTTTAGTTATGCAAAAGTTGATAATTAATGGTTTATTTTAAAATTGATAATTGATGGTTCAGAGGATTGATATAAATATAAATGCTCGAGCAATTGTGTTTTGTAATAAGCAGTTAGGTCTTTTCGACCGATACTCTTGAGATATTTACATTTAAAATTTCATCTTTTGAATTCACTTGAATAATAATTGAATTTTCCGCTTGGATTTTGCTTAAATCCAATACCATCGGACTTGTTTATAAACTAATAATTTACATTATCCTTCCTTTCAATTGCAAAACTTTCTCTCTTACAGGTGCATTATACGATTCGAGCAATATCACATGATAATGTTGTGATACCGTTGATTCAAATACCTTCTAGTGGAAAAGTTCCATTAAAAACGGAAAGTTGGTTTCATTTCGAGTTTCAAACTTGAAACAATGCTGAAAATACTTTAGTTGGGCTAGCCACAAAGTTTTATTTTTAAACAAAACTTTCCCTTTCACCTCTTAATTTCTGAATTATCGAAGTGCAATTTTTACTAATTTATCTAAACCATTCGAATCACTCATAATAAGTAATTATTAATGGGAATTTTGCTTGACAATTGATATATGCAGAAATTTTCTTCATTCTTACTTTTTTTGTAGATATTATTCATATTTCAAATTTTGGAAATTTCGGTTTTAACATTTTTGTTACAGTATTAGCTAAATGATTTAAACAAGAGTCGTTACAGCATTCAAGATTGAATACCGATGTATAGGAATTAAGACTGGCAAATTCGACATTCAAGTTAATTTCAAGTTCGACTGGCCTTCAAGTATGAATCAAACAAAAGTTTCATTAAAGCAGGAAAAACTTTGTGTTGCTCAGGAGTTACGCCGTACTTACAGTATGTTTTTACATTCTAACTAGTAATTCTAATCAATTTATTCCATTTCATTTTGGCAACATTATTGTCTTTTTGTGTTTCGGAAACTGAGTTTAGGGCTAAAATAGAATTTGTGATTATTGCTGTAATCATCAACATAAACTACTGCTGTAATCTATGACTATTACTATAATGTAGTCATCTTACGATTATTACTTGATGTTTACAGTAATAATCGTAACATGACTACATTATAGTAATAGTCGTAGATTACAACAGTAGGTTGCAACAGTTTAAGCGTAGATTACAACAGTTTAAGCGTAGATTACAACAGTTTAAGCGTATGGTTGCAGATGCACTTAGAGAAGTCATTCATAGATTAACTACAAATGAAAACGTGAATTATATGTTGAGCTGCAACCATACGCTTAAAGAATTATTCTTCCTTAGACTAGGCTTACTGTAGCTTACTGTAATACACATGAGAACATTAATCTAAGAAATTCGGCTTATCTTACTTTTCAGGCCATTATTGTGAAGTTAAGTAGGAAAAGAACTCAGTACTGAAAGAATAATTAAATATTTACCGAATGGTACCAGTAGAAGATTTTTCAAAGGAATATGTTCGATAAATACAAAATGATTTGTGACCATGATGTGGTTGAATAAAATCTTAGCTGACTAATGGTGAGATTTTTAATGCAGAATCCGGAAGAATTGCTAGGTAGAAATTTGGGTAATGAATTCGAGGTAATTTAAGTAATTAGAGATATAGGAAGGAATTTGAATTGAAGAAGTATAAGGATTTGTGAAAAGAAATGAATAAATTATGGGAAAAGTTACTTTCAACGAGATGCGTCAAATTTTGTTCAAATGTAAATATTGCTGCAAGAATCAACAAGAAACTGAAAATTAACATTTAAAAAATTAAAAGAATTTACACAACTGAAATGTAATCAATCTTTTTCTAAGAAGCAAAAGAATCAAATAGACTAGTTTTTTTCTCTTTTTCTTTTCAAATTTTTGAGCTTTTTTGATTTTTTTAGTTTCTGAGAAATATTTGAGTTTTCTGAATTCTTCAAAAATCTCTCATTCTCTAATTTACTTTATTTTATTAAGACTAAAATTATATAATAGGTAGGAAATAAATATAATCATTCAAATAAATACCAGAAAAATTGTCAAGTATTATTTTCGTTGAATCGGAAGCCATTATCAATCAATGTTAATTGCTTGGTTCTGAACAAAGGCAAATTCTACGACCTGTAACAACTATAATGGTTGAAATGAAGGAAGGGGAAGAGAAGTGTCCAATTTTAATGGGCTAATTTATTAGAAGTGCTTTAACGATGCGCAGAAAGGCTGATCGAGCGATAATGCATTTAAACGATAATTAGATGGAAATTTTTCATTTAATATTACCCTGTGGAATGGTGGAAAGAGAGATTTTTAGTTGAAACGGAAATTTGATAAAAAAGAAGTGAAGTCACGTTCTACTTCACTTATTTCGAAAAATTGAGGTCACGCTCACTAACTTTTACTTCATTTATTGCAATTGCATATTACATTTAAAAATGTCATAAATGGAATTCATTTTATTCTATTTTTAAAAAAACTTTGCCATCTGCGAATAAACAAAGAAATGATGACAACATGTTGCTGCAAATATTTGCTTGCTTTTCGATTAACAAAAACTACTATTTAATGCATTTTAATATTTAGTATCATCTGTTGAAGTGTTTTTCGGGAACGGAATAATTATTTTCCATCTAAATGAGAAAAAAAAGAAAACAAAGAGAAAAGAATTGAACTTTGCACATTATATTAGATAATTTAGCGCTAATGATCATAAATATGTTCAGTTAAAAGCGAAATTCGAGCGACGGTTAGCGATGGACTTTTGCTAAAGAAGTCTTTTAAAATTGCCGCTTCAAAACATTTTATTGTCTCATCTGAGAAAACTTTTAGTTCTCTCTGTTTAGGAGAGGTAAGAAATTATATTATCTTGAAGAAGGACAAATGGATGGGATAGAATCCCTTCATTTTACTTTTTTTTTTTTTTTTTTTTTTTAAAAAAATAAAATTACTTTCTTTTTCTATTACTCGAGGATACTCCTTTTTTCTCAAACTATGATAACTATTTTCTCCTCCTTTTTCCTTCTTCTTCTATTCTTTAATTTCTTGGTAAAATGATTTTTTCGAATCACTCCTCCCTCGATAATTTACTTTTTTTTTTTTTGAAAAATTATGTTTTCACTTCGAGAAAAGCGCTTTTAAGGCTCCTTCGTATTAGCCGAATTCTTTCAAAGATCTTCCAGCATGGATCCATTAGGCATTTTTAATTATGGTTAGTTTTTAATTTTTTGGTTCCTTGATCAATCGAATTCAGTTTCTTCCAGAAACTATAAAATACTCTTCAATACTTGAAATTTGGACATATTTATAGCCCAGTACAATGTCGTTTAGTTTTATTTTCTTATTTTCTTTTTTTTTTTTTTTCTTTTTAATGTAATCAGATAAGATCTCTTAGTAGAAAGACTCATTATATATAAATCTTTTGGCTATTGATTCATTATTATTGAAATTAAATGAACAAAAGCAATCATTGAGGTTGCTTGTTGAGGCGATAATATCGAAAGTAAAATGATCTGTTGATCTTCGGCAATAAATTGTTATATTATGAAATGATTTCATTGGATGAAATTGATTTCTAGGCCACATTTCAATATCAAGATGACACAGACTTATATTCATAGAATATCATGGATGATTCGTGAAGTTTGTCTTAATTGAATTTCAATCTGGTAGCTTTCCTTAGTTGTTTAAATCCAATCGATAGCTTGTCTCAATTCTTTAAATTTCAGCCTAGTAACTTGTCTTAATTGTTTAAATTTCAATCCAGAAACTTGTCTTAATTGTTTGAACTTCAATGCTAAGTTAGATTTTGCTGGCATACTGCGGTTGTTTCAATTGTTCCAAACTTCATATCCTGAAAAAAATCTTCAGATAATACCACCTTCAAGAGGAATGGAATTCATATATGATAAATGTGAGATTGTTATCAGTCTAAATTTTTACTGGAAAAAACATCTGGTGAAGACTTTTATGACATCAATAATTACTATGAAGAAATTTGTTAAAGTTTAAAATCTTTCTTTTGTAAGTTTTCAAGAAATGCTAGACAATATAATAAAGAAAGGAAAAGGAAGTCATAAAAAACGTTGTATTACTTCTTCCTTTGACTTACGCCGAAATGAGTAGATGGTACAATCTATCATCGACTATTATTGGCCTTTTACTCATTTCATGATGTTTTAGTATCATTCAAAAACGGTATTTTAAACTGAATCTAAAGCAGATCTTTTTCCAGTGGTGTAATTAATCTTTGAATGATTTTAAATATTCAATTTATTACTGCTCATTGTTTTTTGTTCGTATATATTTATAGCTTAAAATTCTGAAATGTTTGCAAAAAAATTTTGACTAATTCATAAATGGTTTTAGAATTCTGATCTATAATGTAAAAAATGCTATTGTTTTCATTTTGCAGGTAATGTTGGTAACTATGATGAATTAGAAAGCGAAATGGACAGCGCCAGAAAAGACGGTAACTTTTTACATCATAAAATATGAATTAATTGCATTACCGTAGTCTGTTCGTTACTTATTGATATAACTAGTTGATAATATTTTTTCTGGCACCAAATGATTAGTATCAAATAACCTTGGCCAAGCATCACGAAATTTGCTATCATCCACATGAAGACCATTATCAACTAATTTTAATGCATTTTTCAAAATCAAAGTTGGTGATTTAAGTTTGACCAATCAAAGTAATTTTTTATTGCTATCTTATTTAAATGATCATCATATTTCTTTATTTCCTTAAATTTGTTTGATGAACGAAAGCAGTCATTTAATCTTTCTTTGATCTTTCGTTTTTTCAATCATCTTAAGATTCCTTTGGACTGCTTTGATCCTTATCTTCATTGAATTTATACATGACTAATCGAAACTCAACAATTTTAAATAACTTGTCAGTTATTGCAATCCAATAAGTTTTTTATTTAGTGTTTTTTAGAGCTTTTTTTCGAGATATTCATATAGAAATTTACCTATGTCATTCTATGAAGTAGCCCTAATATTCTGGTGCTGATTTGTTGTTATTTCAATAATTTTAAACTTATCATCCTATTGCAGTGGTACTAATGTCGGCAGAGAATATATTCTACTCACTGATCGGATTTGTGGGTGCAGTTGTTTTGGTTATTGCTTTTCTGATCTTTGTTTATTATCGTTCGATTAGAAAATCAGCCTCTTCTACTGTTGAACCTCTCCAACTTTGGATTCCGTAAGTAGCTTCAATTTTTTTAAGTAGTTTGCCTAATTTTACTGCTGGTTTACTTGTTGTGATTTTATGGAAACCAACATATTGAATACACAAATACTTTATTAAGTATTTCATGAAATTCTTTTGGCAGATAAATATCATTTACTAACTGGGCATGGCCACCCTTCTCATGGCCGGCTCCCGATAAATATAGTACTTTTACCTATCATGGGTGTGACAGGTAAAGGAAAAAAGTAGGTTTATCTAAAAATACGCGCCTATTCGCATGCAAAATTGTTTCAAAATTTCAAAGCAATCGATGAAAAACTTTCGGAGTTTTAAAATCGGTAACAGCGAAGATTTACATTTTTATTCACATAGATTAAATCATCAAATAATTAGACTATTAAATTACTAATAAACAAACATTTCACTAGGTAAAGAAGTAATTGCGCAATCTGAATTTAATATTTATGAAATAATAAAAATTATTTAAATTGTAATAAGTGAAGTAGTAGTTAATTCCCAAATGAAAATATTTCGTAATTTTCCAGAAAATCTCGGACTACAATGGAGAAAATATCAGCTGATCTATCTGGGACATATTCTTTAATGTCAAGAAATGTGGCGAAAGGTATTTTTGTATTCTTTTAGCATAGCATTGAATCTCAATAATTGCAACTATTATTATCACCATTGCAAACAATCATTATCATTATCAATAATTGACATTATTATTATTTTAGAGTTACATATTGAGAAAAATTTGATATCTTTCAGTCGCGGGTTATGCCGATCTCATCGATCCATGCTCGTCTTCCTATGCCTTCAGATCTAGCATTGTTCCGATGATAGTTTATGAAAAGCCGCAAGTTATTAATATGAAGAAAGCATTAAACGAACTATATGCCGATAGAAATTTTTTTCAAGTAAGAATTAAAAATATAGCTGAGGTAGATTCAGATTCATCATAGGCTTCATATGGATTCATTTGATTTTAAATTTTCATTTTAGAATTTTAGATTTACAGCGGATTTTTAGTTCCAAAATCATTTTCATAATCAGTTGTATTGTTCTTCTCCTAAATTTTCATTCCACTAGTTCTTTTCTTCAAGTTCCTGAAGTTTTTCTAAAATTCCTTTTTTTCTTTTTCAAGATTCTTTCGATAGAGAAGCTTGAAGGTACGTTCGGAGAAATGAAATGGGCCATCTGGAAGAGAAATATGGAAGGTACTATCGGTAATGTAGATTATGAAGAAGACAATGTATGCTTCGAAAAACGAGTAATTGTAAAAACACTGAAAGTCACAGCTGATCAAAGATACCTCAGGAAATTCCTGGAAGAAGCACTAGCATTTTTCCATGTGGAACCACACGAAAATTTAGCGCAAGTACGTTTGATCTGCTGTTTCACGTGTCATTCTCTTAAATTCGATTGCGATTAACCCAACTTTATAAAAATGTCTATATGGATAACAAGATAGATATATATATAAATTTTCACTGATTAGTTTTGGCAATCGGTAATTTTATTTGAAATCACTCTGCGAAAAAATAATAATGTTTAGAATTATGTATCAATTTATTAAGGATTACAAATAATTCAGCTGATATAAACTATTGATTCTTTGCCTGAATGAAAATCAAAATTGCAAAAACATAAAGTTCATTAAAAGATTGTGTTGTTATTAATAATAATAATATTATTATTATTATTATCATAGCTAATATTACAGAGAAAGAGTTGTGATATCATAAAAACTGTTTGAAAAGTATTTTCCTTTATTTCGTTTCTTTGCCAGAATACAGTGATTTCGTAATTTTCAAAATTGTGGAACAAAAAGTTTTCAGGTAACCGCAGTAACATCATATGATTGTTTAAATAATCTGGAACAAAAAATGATCGATTTCCCACTTGTTTGTTATTCTCATAATGGCTTCGGAAATTTGAAAAAGTTTCTCATTAGCTGTCGAAATGGCCAAACAAATGCTCAGTCTAAAAATCCGAGTAAACTTTCATACTTTAACAATAAGTTTTCAGATTTATTTTTTTTTTTTTGAAATTTTATTTTCTGTTTAATTTATTTTCTTAATTTATCCTATTATAATTTATTATAATTTATTTCTTATTAATTCACTATTATTGTGATTTCGTACTTGTGATGAGAATATTTCATAAATTACATTTTTAGAATTATTTATTCATTAAGACACTGCAAAGATCCTTTCTGAGGCATCCTGTATAATTCATTTTTAAATCTTTCGTACAAATTGTTCTCAAATACGGAATAGATAAGTGTTAAATTGATCATTTTCCATTCATCAATTTCATGATGATCATTTTTAACAACTGTTTTCGACTTCTACTGAATCATTTTCCTCCATTATTTTTTGTCCGTTATTTGATAAGAGATAACTTATCATAAGAATAGATAAGCTAAAATATATTTTATCACAAAATCATGTCAAAATGTCAAATTTTTGCATGTGATAACGGAATACAAACGCTTCGTGCACATGAGCTCGTTTCGATGGCGTTGCAGATACTGAATGCTGTGATACATTTGCATAATTTCGGTGTTATCCATAAAGATATTGCAACCAGGTACGTGTACGTGCAAATGACCCATGACCTATTTACTTTTCTTCCTTTTCTTTAATTTATTAATTTTGACATCGAAATTAAAAAAGATAATACATATTCAAAATTAATAAATTAAAGGAAAGAAGGAAAAGCAAAATTAATAAATTAAAGAAAAGAAAGAAAAGTAATGTAAAGTGTTACAAATGATTATTTACTTTACTTTCTACGAGCTTTGGCTGATCATTTATTTACTTAAGTATTCATCCAATCATTTGAATCTAAATTAATTGCAATTTCGAATAAGAATTGAATTATGCTCTCGGTACCGTACTCTCGAATTATCAACCATTAAGTTACGATTACATATCTGATGAAGCATCGATTGTCGATTCAAATATTATCAAATGATTTTGCTTTCCGTGATTATGATAAATTAAATTACAATAGCAGTGAATTTCAAAGCAAATTAAAAACAGCAAGCTAATGACATCAAGGATTAAAATTGAAGATTAGATTTCGATAGATCTACAGTTTATTTGGAAAATAAATTGCCAACTCAATTAAATGTTTCGGCTATAAAAATTTTTGGGAAAACTAGGCAGGGCAACTCTATCTTCATTTAATAATTAGGTAATGAGTAATTAACTTTATATCGTAATTAACATGTCATTTTAGATGATTGATTTGCAGGAATTGTCTGGTATCTAAAATTCGTGATCATGATCATGACAACTTGTTTGTACAGATTTGTGATTCCGCCTTAAGTAAAGATTTCTTCCCAAATGATTATCATTGTCTGGGTGATAATGAGAATAGACCGATGAAATGGATGGCACATGAATCATTAGTTTATAATTCGTTCAATAGTTCTACAGATGTGGTTAGTTTGATGTCATATTTATCAGCAAGTAACAAACAACTTTTCTTTTTGTTGTCAAAGGTAATGGAAGGTGACATTGTAGTCGAATGGCACTAATCGAAGAATTAGAAAAATGAGCAATGAAATATATTTTGAAAATTTTAGTTGAGGAACTTTTCGTGCGAATCTATAAAGAGAAGGAAAAATAGGAAAAAAGTTTGAAATCTTTTTTCTTCTTTAATTCCAGTGGTCCTTCGGTGTAACACTCTGGGAATTATTGACTTGTAGCCAGCAGCCTTATCTGGACATTGATCCCGAAGAAATGGCTACGATTTTAGAACATGGCAAACGCTTATCTCAACCATATAATTGCCCAGATAAGCTGTAATTCTTTTTTTTTTTTTAATTTTAGAAATGAATTCTTCATCCTTTTCTTTTTGTATTTCTGAATTCAAATTGTTTTTGAATTTTTGAAATTTCATTATTTTCAAATTTTTCAATACATGAGAATTCGAATGGAAGCAAAAAAGTTGCTAATTTTTAGTAATATTTTAAAACTGTCCTTGATCTCATTGATAATATATGCAAATAGTATTTCATTGATAAGTGTTTTGCGTAATAAGCTACTGAACTGATTTGCTCAACTTTTACGAAGTTTCATTTTTTTTTTTACGAATGGCTTCTTCATTGAATGCTTCTTTTTTCATACTATTTGAAAAATTCATATTGAATTACTAGATTTAAATCACTATACAATGAATACTATATTGTGAAGCTTCTAATCATAGCATTTTTATATTTTTCAAAAAGAATTTATTTAATTTACGAATTTCTTGCATTTGCATATCAGTTTTTTACAAATCGTTGGGTCTAATGATATTCGATAGTGCATACATTATGAGAGAAATCAACCGTTAAAAATAAATTGATACTTCATTATTCTTTCTTCTCTACATCCGTCCGATATTGCGGTAATTGATGGTTCTCCGTAAATAAGTTATAATTAAATGTATTAATTGAATCGAATCAAATTTTGGTGTGTCTAGGTTTGAAATTTTCTAAGCAATTTTAAATTTTCATCAAATTATCATTTTTCTGCTATTATTGGCTCACAAAGCAGATACATATTTCTGCAGTTGGAATAATCATATGTTAAGATGGATGATCTAAATTGATTCGTTTTCTTTTATTGAAATTTAAGATTAAATTCACTCTTTTTTAGGTTAATGTTGAAGCTAATGTCATTGTATGGAATAGGTTAATGTCAAACTTAAAGTCAGTGATGGATTAGGTAAATCTCAGAGTTCATGTCAGTGTATATTCTAGATATTTGCAGATATGAACTTATGTACTGTTGTTGGCAACTTGATTATCGAGATCGTCCCACCACACAACAGCTCTTGATTGCTCTACAGGAATTTAATTTGCAGCTTCTACAGTATATCTGAAAATACAGAATGCAGTTATTCTGCCAATTAAATTTTGGTACCATTCAATGCAACTTTTAAGTAATTAAATGTTAATCAGAAGAAAGAAATTAAAATATTATTTGTTAACAAATTTTATCTCTACTGAATTGAATTGATGATATGTTTTGCTATTGTTCATTTTTTCTTGCCGGCTTGATCATATTTAAAATTCTGGAAAAAATTGCTATTTTTCCAATCTACAACGCTTTCCTAAGTTCAGAATTATGAAAAAAAAAATGTGGAGAGATTTTTTTAAACTAGAGGAAGAAAACACATTTGAAAATTATAAAAAAATAGCATTTAATTTAAAAAATAATTTATTTTGGTTTGTTCTTTTAAAAATACTCATATTTTTACCAAATGGCTTGAAATTTTAAAATTATTAGAATGCATATTCAAATAATGTCTCATTCATCCATGTCATCTGCAGATCATTGATTCATTTTCAATTTCTTGTAAACATAATCTGATAATCTCATTCTTCACGATAAAAGTTTTACTAATTTCTTTTTTTCTCGAATAATATGAATTAAGGGTTATGTGGTAGTACATCGAACGTATGACTTTTTTTTAAGATGAAAATAACTTCTAGCAAATATTGCTAGGTATTGATCAGAAGTGAGAAGAATTTTTATGTGACCTTTTTACTATTCTCTTTTGCCAATTAATCAATAATTAATCAATCGCTAATGACATTCTAGGAATTTCTATTTGCTTTTCAAAAATGCAATAATAAAAATAGCAAGATGTAGTGTTAGTTTGAAAATAGAAGACTGTTAGAAATCATTAAAGCTACAAAATGTGCCTTTTGATTTAACAAACGAAATGGAGATATCTTTTCTAAAATTGTTTTCTATAATTAAACTATTCTGGCTTCTCGAAAAGAATATATCTAGTTTCATCTGATGAAGGGAGATGAAATCAATTCAGATTCCTGAAAATAATTGATTTATTTCTGAACAATAATGAAGAATATGTAAAAATTGAATTATGTCTTTAAGTATTTGAAACTTGTCAAGTTTCAAATTAATTGCAAGATGAGTTAAATATTTATTCTACCTTCATGGATAGTTACAAATGATCTGCCTGCCTCATTCAATTGCTTGTATAGGAGAAGAACCATTCTCGACATTATAGATCATTTTCAAATTATTGTATTAACAACAGGCAAAGGTCAATTAATTGAATTATTGCATATCATTATCGAAGGTTATCAAAGTTGTCAAAATTCAAAATTTTGATCAAAGTTATGTCACACACACATATAATCCCTCATAGAAAATAAATTTGTAAATAAATAATTTGCATCTTGTAAAAAAAAAAATTGTGTGAAATCATTTTCATGAATAAATAATTTACTTTGATACATTTTTGTTGCCAAGAAAGTTGCAAATGAGAAATGATATGTTACATGGATATTGTCATATTGTTGAGCTTGACTGTTTCAGCCTAAAATGGAAATGGTCCTTCCGGATATATTGAAAACGCGACGTTTATTCAAGTTGAAAACCATGGATGGTTTTCATCTTGAATAGAAGTCACTTTTTTTTGTGATTGTAACAATTCCAATTCAATCACATTTAGTTAGCATGGAAAGATGATTTTCGATAAATTTGGAAATAAATTAAAACTTCCTCGTCACTCTATTTATCGAACTTGGATTTTAGAGAGAGAAAAAAGAGTAATTAACTAATAGAAAGGAAAAGTTGAGGAAAGATGGAGCCTATCTGATCCTACTTGTTCTGGTGAAGCATATGTTTTCCTTAGGTATGCCATACCAATTAATCGTTATTCAAATTAATGATTTCCAATTTCTATTCCAATCGAATCATCGACAACTCAAATAAAAGATAGTCAATTAGAAATGACTTGTTGCTAATACTTATTGATGCATTTAATTCAGCTATTAGCCCCGAAGTGAATTGACACACTTGAAAATAAATTGATAGTAATTGAAAACTTCATTTTAAAAAAAGCTCAACAGGAGAAAAGATGTCATATTGTAAGAGAAATTTTGAACAAATATCTAAAAATTGCAAAATTCCATAGTAGAAGGAGCCATTGTTAGATGTGAACTAGTTGATTTGATAGCCGTATTTCTAATTTGGATGGATTCAGGATTTCATCAATTTTGGGCATTTTTTGTAAGTCTACCTCCAAAAATGCTATTCATGTTTTGCTAGAAAATCGTGCCTTTGATTCAGAATGGCTTGGCTTTGAATAATATTCGCTTTCTTCTTTTGTATCATGAGATGCTAACATAATTAATTTCTGGAATTTACATTTATTAATTAGTTAGGCATTATAATTAGTCGAGATTAATGACATAATATATACATAACTGATGGCATATGTATGATCCATGATCTTATTAGATCAATTCATTTCATTTCATTTTCTTCTCCTAGCTTTCATTTATGGATCAGAAATCTTCCCAGTGCAATTTACTGTTTAAATCATTCCCATTAAAAATGAGAAATTTTGTGGTACTAATTTTGCATTAATATTGTTCCATTAAATTAACATTTATCCTACAAGTATTATCGGCTTATTCTTAAACAATATTTTGCCATTTTGGCCAACTGTCCATTAAAAACAGTATAGGAAGACATCTACAATTTATTATCCTTTAAATCCATAATCATTAATCATGCACTCAATTACTGAAGTCTTTAATGAATTCAATGATTATAAGCAAATGATATGAAATTGAATGAAATGAAGGATTCGAAGATCAATTAGTTATTGCAGGTCTAATTTCACTTCTTTTGCATCTATTAGTCATATCAATATAGAGAAATTTACTGGAAAACGCGGTGAAAACTGATATACTACTCTTAATTTACTTAATTCCTAACATTCCCACGAGTTCAATTTTTAAAATTTCCAAATAATCTCTGCAAAGATTGAAATGCGAAATGACTACTTTAAACAATACCATTCTCTCTCCGAAATTACTGTGCAAAACTAAATGTGTTTGATACAAAGAGAAATACATCTATTTTGATATATTAAAAGATATTTTAGAAATCTTGAACTTCATTAAAAATATTTAACTTTATGTTACTATTATAAATTCAGAATATGATACCAAAGGTTGTCAGAGATACAGGTTGAATGTTCGAGTATAACAACCAAATTCTTTCACGTTTAATTTTCTTTCGTTTAAAAACATAAGATTACAGAAGAAAATTAAATCCAATCGGTTCGAATTACAGGATTACTCTGGGTGAGTCAAGAATAATGTCCTTTTATGTCCAAAGTTCTGCGCGATTATTTTTAGTTGGAATAAGTCTAGTTTAATATCTCATACATCTGAACTACGGTGTCTTTTTTGATACTTATAACTTTCTGATTCCAGCAAATGAAGAAACCAGTCTACGGATTGTACCATTATTTGTTTAGCTATGGCGATGATGAACATTCCAAAACATGGATTCATCTACTATCATCAGTCTATCGCCTCTATATAAAATAACTAATTATAGTATCCTCGGAGACTTTTTATTGCTGAATAACTATCTTCATCTCAATATTTCATGTATAAATTCTTAACCAGCAAGCCGGTTGTATTTAATGAAGAAGATGCGATGATCATTCATGCCAGAAGATCCCGAACAAGGAATTAATAGATTCATTCCCAAACTTAATTTGAGCGGTTTACATCATTCTTTATCAATTTTATGCATTAACTTTCATTGCGTTTTTCCCTTATATTTTATTGAAAAATAAAATATATAAAGGTGCAAAGTCTCAGGAAAACTAGCACTCTAAATTTGATAGAATTCATTAAAATGAAATCGATGTCTTACATAGAATTTAGCAGCAATTTTTATTTCGAAAAGAAAAAAAACATGTAGAAAAACCTGAGCATTTTAAATCGGGAATTTCAATTTTCCCACGTGAAAATTTTTTTATCATCATAATATTGTAACTGATTATTTCTCGAAAATAAGTTGCTTTGGAAAAAATTTTGAAATTATTGGCTAATAATTTTAAGGAGATAAAGAAAATAAGAGATCAGGAAAAAGCAAAATATTGGAACTGGACATATGCTCGTGCTGTAACAGAAACAATTCGAAAGGATAAAGTGCTGTCAGGCTCAAGTTCTCAACTAAATCCGCTTCCCAAAAATGTAGTCTTAAAATTTCTAAAGATTTCACAAATTACAACACAATAATTCCTTCCAAATTCCATTCACCTTTGATCATAGGCTATGAATATGATTTTCTTATTGTACCCTATAATTTCTGCATTCAACCACTTTTCATACATTTTAATCCTTAAAAATTCTGAACAAATCAAATGAAAAAATAACATACATATAGTCACAAAATGAACTTTAATGTGATCGGGAAATGTAATTAAATGTAATCTATATCATCAGACGACCTTTGTGCCTTCCCTACATGAGATATTTCTTCTAGCAGCTTCTTCACTGGTCCGAAGTAAAATACCAAATGCTTTGTTGTGAGTGAATTCTGTCAAACATTCAGCCAATTCCTTCGCATCAGGTATTAATTCTAATTTTCGCTCGTTTGATAAATTAGCTGAAAAATAAATGCAATTAAGAACTTTCAAAGCACTGGAAAATACGAATCTAAAGTACCGAGTTGTAGCTTTTTTTTTTTCTTGGTGATGACACGAGTAAATAGATAAGAATTTAGAATACGAGGAAATTTCCCACAGATAATAATCATCACTCGGAAGATACATACCATCCGCTATCCTATTCAACAATTCGCCGTAAACAGTAGAACACTTTGAGTCATCATCTTGTGTCACTTTTTTCCAATAATCGTTGTTGGCCCTTACAGCAGCTATCCATATTTTTGTTTGTAAAGAATGTATTAACTCCACCGTTTGATTTGATGTCTTTTCATCCATCAGTGTTGACAAAGTAAGTAGTGCACTGCATGCAAATGTAGTTATTTTAAATAAAAAAAAAAAAAAAATGTAAAGATTTGCATAATATTGGCTTAAAAGATTTGGAAATATTCTGATAACTTCACTGAATGAGGATACTTTTTAATAAAACATTACAACATTACAAGTGTTTCTAGAACTGCAAAATTTCTAAGGATGAAGATAAATATATTCTCAAGATAAATATTCAACTGCATCACTTTGTACTCATTTTAAGCAGCTTATTATACAATTATGATTTAAATAGAGGTATCACTACAACTGCTTCTGTCTATTATAATTTATGGAAAAATAACATAAAACTTCAAGAAAGTACTAAATTAAGGGAAGAATTTACTCAAAACATCGATTAACATCGCATGATACATCATTCAAATGTGCTCTTATGATCTCTTCTGCGCTATATGACCGAATCTTTGAAGCCGGCTTGGATGAATCAAATTTCTGAAAAAATTCAATGTTAAACTTTCTAAATTGAAGTAACAGCAAGTGATTGGTCAGTTTATTGTTTTGGCTGATATTACTTCATCAAAGAAGATTTTCAAATGAATATCCTATCCGTTTCAGTACCGCACAATTTCTCCAAATAGCTTCGTTATTTACCATTTCTAAATTGGAATCAATTTTTTGCTGGTGCTTGATCAAACGGAGATCGCATTTGACACTTTCCAAAAAACTGTTATCCAACTGATCCTCGCAAAGAGCCGAAAGCTTTGCAAAAGAAAGCAAACGCTGGAATAAAACTATAAGTATTTGATCAGCGATTTCACATTTTTTTTTTTAACAATTCGTCAGGATTCTTATACATTCTGCTTCATAAAATTTAAGCTATAAGCAAATAAAGAATATTTGAAAAAAAGCATCATTATTCCTTAAATATTAACTTCCAACACAATATCTTTTGAAGACCGAATTTTTCAGTAATGTGTGAATAAACATAGATTTTTACAAACCAAAAAAAAAAAAAACTGACTCTTTTTAATATGACATCATCGTTTGATTTCCTCGAGAGTGTTTTAAGCGTGTGGCATGCCTGCAATCAAAGCTATTTGAAAACAACATATTACATCTCATTTACCAAGCACTACGGATTTTTTATACCAAGTGAATGAAGTGAACATCATGAAGTGAACATTTTTCTGATCAGAAAAAAGTTGTTTTTTATACTTGCTGTTGCTAATTTATCACTAATAAACTATCAAAGTGACGAAAGTTATTACATAGTGATTCCTTTAGAAAAAAAATTACCATAACTTCGATTAGGTAGTGCTAAATACCACTAAAGATTTTTTAATAATAAGAATTGTCAATAAAGAAATCCTTATCTTGAAATTTATAAGTTATAACAAAAACCTTGGCAAAATCTCCATTTTCAAGATCACGCATCCATCCAATATTAGTTTGTGTAGCGAAGAACAGATCTGCATCTGGCTCTTTCACTTCCAACAAATCTCTCATATATCCTAAAAGAACAACATTGAGAATTTTTCATATTGGTGATATTGAATTATTTCTTCAAAAAAAAAAAAAAAGATAATTACCATTTTCCAGATAATATTCATATAACATATTGCAAAAGTCGCCAGAACTAAAGAACTCCTTATATTCCTCGATTTTAGCTTTTCGTTCCAAATCTGGTAAAGCGCACGCCAATCGTATTATCGTCTTGTAATCCTATAGGAAAAGTTTTACAAAAGGGATTATGACAAAGAACATATCATCCCGTAATTTGAAACGAAAGCTTTGAAAAAAATCCAGAATGAAAAAATCCAGAAATTAGAATAAAAATTAATTTAAAAAATATCCAAATTAAAAAACTAATAAATCATTTTAAACGCAAAAGATTGCGATTTTTTTCATCTTTAACATATATCTTTTTTGAGCTATTTTCTTTCCAACCTTTTGCTCCAATCCTATAAACGTTGCGCATATATTTTTTAAAGATATATTTAAAAAATAACAAACTTGAAAACGTTTGGCTAATTCCACGGCAATTGCATGTTCAGAAATTTCTAAAAATTTGGCCAAAATTGATGAATTTTGCCGATCATCGAATGTTTGTTCATTCATTACGAAAGCACTAATAAATACGCTTTGTTTCAACAATGCTGCATATTTCGGAGAATCACGGCCAACATGGTCGAGATAATTGAATAATATGCTCAACTAAAACAAATAAAGAGTTAACATTTTAACAAATTCAAACATGTAAATTTGCTGAAGCACCAACATGTTTGATGAATGGCTTCAATATATGTTTTTCTTGCGTCCATCGTACATCATTTCCTATATCGAGAACAGTGTCATCGCGATGTTCATCAACCGCTTCTTTTACAGTAATCAAAGCAGCACCAATATATTTAATACTTTCCAGCTTATAATCTAGCACTTCATTTTCATTTCCTATAATATCTTCTTCTTCCTCGACAAGTCCATTGAAAAGCTCTTGAACTCGAGAAACCTGAAATGAAACAAAAGTAGCCACTGAATAAATTAAACTATTATCAACAAGTATTCTCTAATTAATATATTTTCACCAAAATTTTTTAACAAAAAGAACTCATTTTATTATTTTTAATAAAGAAAACAAAATTTAACACCATAAAATTAGAATTTGAAATCAAGTGTTAGAAGATTTAAAGAAAACTTATTTCTCGAAAGAAGTAATCATATCGAGTGAGCAATTCTCGTTCTCCGTTAATGCTTTCTTTCCGCTTTGATAAGACTCTTTTCAGAGCTGCGTCGAAAACTGCTGATCGATTCTGCTTCAAAACAAATCTATCAATTCAAAATGAAATATGTAATTTTTTTTTCCAAATTTTGCACAGAATTATTGCATGATTTTTTCTAAACTGAAATTTTTGAAGAAAAAACACTAAATACAATACCTTACTCCACTTGTACAGTGCAGTCGCAATATCAATCTTTTCAATTAATTCAACAATTTGAGAACGTGCGCTACGTGACTGAGAAAGATGAGTTTTAACAGTTCGATTCAACTGAAACAATACACAAGGAAGAATGCGAAAGCAGTTATTTTTTGTATTTTAAAGTTGGGTCCACTTAAAAGCTACTAAAATAATTGATGATTACATGAAATACTATAGGAAAAAGATACTTTATCTTCCAGCCCAACAGTTTTGATGAAAAGAATAAACATTGCCAACACTCTCTTTTTCTGTTCTTCCAAGTGTACTTCCAATAAAAAAGAACTTTTAGAGGATATCTGGTCCGTCAGTGCTCCTGCTGAAAAAATAAATATAGTTACAATTTAATTTTCACTTAGAAAGTTTGAGAAAAGCATTAAATAAAATGGAACTTGCAATGGGATGAATAACCAGCAGCATTCCAACGCTCATCATTCGGAATATCGTCAACTAAGTCAATTGCATAATCTACACATATCTGTGCAATTCCGGCATGTCGATTTTCCAAAAATTCATGCATCATTCTGCTAGCTTTATGCTATAAAATATTTATTTAGAATACGAAAACAATGCAGTAAGTCACTTAAAACTTTTCATTATTTGATCATGATGTTCTCAGATATTATGAGATGCCATGGCATGTACCATTCAATCATCTTGTTTTCATTGTGACTTGTTAACAAGCTAAATAGGGGTACCATTATCCCAAATCTGCCAAACAAATGAATGAATTTAAAAAAAAAAAAAAAAAAAAAAAACTGAGTTTTGCCAATCAATTTAGAAGTGCACTAGAAAAATTGAAACCATCATGTATACCAGTGAACATACCAATTCAGCTCTCGAAAAGAGGTAAAATGACGTAGCGAGTATACGACGATCAGTTGTAGCGTTTAAAGAATTTACTGTGTGAACTTCTATCTTACTCATTTTTGCTATAGTTTGTGCCAAATTTGCATCAAATCCTCTGCAATTTATCATTTTCAGAGCTTATTACAATAATAAATAATCTATGTTATAGATTACAATGAAACAATTCCTTTCGAAAGATGCAATTACCTAGGAAGTAATCTCACTCGTTGTAAACCACTTTCTTCCAAGAAAACATAACAGTATCGAGCATCACGAGCTGTAATGATTCACTATATATATATATATATATATATATATATGCGTAACGATATGCAGAACGAATACTAAGACATCTACAAAGAGGGATAGAATAACGGATCAATTAAAAGCGGAGCCGGAAATAATATATTTTTAGAGACAATAAAAGAATCATTATACAAAAAGTGCTTCAATAACAGAAATAATGAAAAAATTACATAAAAGAAAATTAAAAAAGTGTAATTTACCAGAACTAATAAAGGTGGCGTTATACATAGCACATAATACCAATTTGAATGGAGTTTTTTTGAGCAATCGATCAGGTAAACGGAAAGAATAAATAGTTTTTTGAGTAACCAAAAAAACATCCTCTACCTTGTCGTGCAGTATTTGCTCTGAATCGGTTGGTAATCTCAATGCGATATTTGAGAGAGCTTTTTTTTCACCTGCCTGTAATTCTCTAATAAGATTACTAATGTTATGATAAAAAAATCTCTTGAAAATAAGGAATCAGAACTTCTTAAAATAATACAAGAATGTTAACTAAGCTATTTGGACTTCCAATATATTCCAACAGGAAATAGAAAAGGGTCAAGCAGAAGTTTCTATCTGAGCAATTATTGAAATCATGGTTTTGACCAATTAATTCATCATTTCAGTTTTGTTTCTTTGTATGGCAGAAAATTTTTTATAAATATATATATATATATTTATAAAAAATTTTCTGCCATACAAAGAAACAAAACTGAAATGATGAATTAATTGGTCAAAACCATGATTTCAATAATTGCTCAGATAGAAACTTCTGCTTGACCCTTTTCTATTTCCTGTTGGAATATATTGGAAGTCCAAATAGCTTAGTTAACATTCTTGTATTATTTTAAGAAGTTCTGATTCCTTATTTTCAAGAGATTTTTTTATCATAACATTAGTAATCTTATTAGAGAATTACAGGCAGGTGAAAAAAAAGCTCTCTCAAATATCGCATTGAGATTACCAACCGATTCAGAGCAAATACTGCACGACAAGGTAGAGGATGTTTTTTTGGTTACTCAAAAAACTATTTATTCTTTCCGTTTACCTGATCGATTGCTCAAAAAAACTCCATTCAAATTGGTATTATGTGCTATGTATAACGCCACCTTTATTAGTTCTGGTAAATTACACTTTTTTAATTTTCTTTTATGTAATTTTTTCATTATTTCTGTTATTGAAGCACTTTTTGTATAATGATTCTTTTATTGTCTCTAAAAATATATTATTTCCGGCTCCGCTTTTAATTGATCCGTTATTCTATCCCTCTTTGTAGATGTCTTAGTATTCGTTCTGCATATCGTTACGCATATATATATATATATATATATATATATATATATATATATATATATATA